>JABSTR010001742.1:0-314294 GCA_013339765.2 Haemaphysalis longicornis | reverse complement strand
TTGTACAGAGAATTCTATGCCCGCCAAAGCAGGAAGAGTTGAAATAAAGGAGCCACCGGCCTGGCGCGCTTAGGCGCCTGGAAGTTCTAGTAAATATTAGCCTGGGAAAGCTTTTGTGCATGCAGAAGCGACAAGATTGCAGCAGTGTTCCATACGCAACGTTACACTTCACTGTCCATAAAGGCTGGGCATGTAAAAATTTCTGAAACTCTAAACCTCTTCTGCAGGAATGTATGTATGTCGGCTTACTTAGTAGGAGCCTGAGCGATTTTTTAGAACAATATTTTCAGCAATTGTATTCTAGTATACAATGGTGAATATGGTTTTGTCAAACAGCAGTGACAAATTCGACAACTGTGTTTTTCCAAATTGAAGTTGAGCGTCAGTTTAAATTTATTGCTGCACTTACAATTGTAGTAAAAACGCCAGTGTGGACCTCTTCAGTAAAACTGTATGTGGTTTAACAAAGAGCTTACCAGAGTTCAGAAGAAAAGTTTCAGCGATTGTGTGCCACTAAACCAGAGCTTTCATGAAATATCATTGCATGCACAAATGACAAGCGTGCTCCAGTGTTAAATGTTTCGTTTTAAGCCTGACTGGCCATAACGCTGCACCTACAATTCCGTAGTATTTCTGAAATACTGCTCTCTTCTGTAAAAATGTTTCCCGGTTGCCTTACATTTAAAAACAGCGGTTTGAGAAGAATATGATCAGCGATTGAGTTTAAAGTATACACAGGCATACATTGGATTTAGTACATGGAGAAGCGACAAAAACACCACATTCTCCAAAATTGAAGATTAAGATTAAATGACAACAAATGCTGCATGTACATCGTGGTAAATGTTTCAGATACCGTCGACTTCTTCGGAAGGAATGCTTGTTTGTTGTTTTACTTACAACGATTTTACGGCAGATAGAAAAAAAATCAGCGACTGTGTTTTAGTAAATGAGACAATGTTTAGAAAGCTGGTATGAACAAGTGTCAGTGGCTCTGCAGTGTTCAGATTTATACCACAAACTCACTGACCGTAAGTCTTTGACTATATACTCGCAAAACTTCTTAAAGCCAGCCCTCTTCTGTGAAAGTTTGTCGGTGCCTGTTTTCATAGAACTAACCTACTAGCCAGTTTTCAACAAAGAATTGCAGAGGTTGTGTTTCAGTAAAAACTGCGTAAATCAGATTTCGTGCGTGGAGAAGCCACAGTTCACAAGTGTTAGAAATTCAATAATATGCACCAGTTATTATAAAGGGTTCACCTTCATTGTAAAATTTTTGATTCACCTCGGTTAGAGAAATTTTTAATGCCTCTTTAGGTTTGAGATTTTTTAGGCATTTTCAGATGAATAATTTCTGCGAATGTGTTTGTGGTGGAATACAGTGTGAAGTGTTGGCAGAAGACGAGAAAGAAGAGGACCGAGCGCGCAGCTGCAACAAGTGCGGGTAGAAGAATCGAATCGAGAAACGTTAAGCGGACGCCTTTGATGCGCTGGGCGAGTGAGCGCGGCCCTGTGATCGCTTGGAGCTAGAAGCCAGGGTCTCAACCGCTGCTGTCGCCGGAGAGCCGTAAGCCGCAGACGGTTCCCACAGTCTCTTTGGAACGACAACTTGTTTAAATGCTCTGCCGGTGGCAAACTGGTTTTGGCGGCATCAAACGTTGTTGGTTCGAAGGAGCGAGTACCTCTGTCCTTTTTTCAACGAAGACGTCTTCGCCATTTTCCGGAAGCAACATTGGAGGGTCGGGTCTCGTCGTGCCAACTCTTCTCTTGGGATGTCGGCGCAGCTGGTTTAAGGTCACAGTTAGAGGCGTAACCTTTCCTTTCCCTGCCTTTGCGACAACCGAAGCCAACAAATCGGTGGGCAGCTGGGTGGCTGTTGCAGCCAGTGCCACACGTAGGCCATCTTTGCCTTTGAGCTGCCGGTCGGGATCTGGCATGTGAGATTTCCTCACACCTGGAATATTCCCGATCACGACATCATAGATTAGCTTGTCCAGGCAAGCAGTGGTTACCTCGCTCAGAAAGTAAGGGGTCTGGATGTAGATGTGGGCCTCCGGGAGCTTCTTGACTGTCCTGTCCAAGAGCATTAACCGGGTAGTTTTTCCCATTAACTGGGTTTCTGCGACTAAGTCGCGTCGGACACGAAAGGTATTACTTCCCATGTTCCGCAAAACGGTGACAGGCTGTCCGAATAATCGCCCTTTGACCACTGGCATTCCTTTCGCTAGGCAAGAATGTTCTTTCACGGTGCCACAAGAATACTAGGTACCAGTATTCTCATCGTGCTTGTCGTCGAGCTTAGTGCACTGCTGTTGAGCTTCCCGGGGCTCAGTGAGGGCACAAGCAGCAACCTTCTCTGTTCTACTCAACCCATGTCCGCAGTGCTCAGTTTAAAGCCCGTGGAGACCACAAGTAGCGCATCTAGCGGGTTCTTTCAAGGAGTTACTACACTCTCGTGCACGGTGGCCTGTTCGGTTGCACAGAAAGCATTTTGGTGGCACTTTCGTTTGGGCGTCTGCCGCGACTAAAGTTGTATCGTGGGCGTCATCGGAGACCTTCCCGAAGTTCGACAGGTTTTGTGCTTCTAGGAAACTATCCATCGCATCGGCTTGGTAGTTCAGCGTTTTGCACTTGCGTTCTTTCAGGAAAATCACGAGTTTAGGATGGCAGCAGCAGATGAATTGTTCCCCGATGATATGGTCACGGAGAGCTTCGAACGTTTTCTGAATGTTCGCCATATCTATCCAATGGTCAAAATAACTGGTGAGTCTCGCTGCAAGTTGTTTTCCTGTTTCACCATCCTCCGCCCGCGCTTCCCTGAATTTGTCCTGATAGCCTTGGGCTGTAAACCGGAACCGCTGAAGCAACTCCTTTTTTACCTTGCCGTAGTCAAGAGAGTCCTCTGTGTCATTCGGCCAATAATGGTAAGCGCCTCTCCACTTAAGCACATGCTCACAGCAAGAACCCAATAGTCCTGCGGCCATTGCTGCCCTTTTTCTACGCGTTCAAATCGTTGCAAGTATACGTGCATGTCGTCGCCTAATCATGAAACAGAGGAAGCAACTTCTGCGGGTTGACCGCATTCGTGCCGGCAAAAGCTTCATTTCCCGCGGCGGCATTCAACGGATTTGCACAAACCTCTTGGAGTCAGATTCTTGAAAGTAGCAGTACTTCCTCTCTTTCCGCGGCTTCTTTTGCTCTATCTGCAGCTTCCTTCTACCTTTCCGCGGCTTCTTTTGACCTTTCTGCAGCTTCCTTCTCCCGTTCAGCAGCTTCTCGGCTAGCTTTCCTCTCGGCGGCCCTTGCGGTGCGCTGCTCAGCACGTTCGCTCTGTTCCCACGCCCTAAGCTCTTGACCCGAGAGCCCTAGCTGAGTTCCCGCAGCAATTAGCTTCTCAATATTCATGCTTTCTAGCTAACGTTACAGGCGCGTTCGTGGCTTACCGACTACTTTGAGCGGATGTAATGATCATGGCAGGCTCGCCCCTTTTTGACGTGAATAGGCCTATGACCAGCTAGAAAGTAATTAGTCGGTAATACGTGCGCAAGTGGGGATAGCTTTATGCGTCGAATATGAGAGCAGAAGTTAAGAGAATAGCGAAAACACAGAGCGGAAACGAGACTACAGGAAAGTGCGTTAAATGGGGTAACAGGCTAACGAAAACTCTTCGCTAAACAGAGCTTAGAGAGCAAACGTCCTACATAGTTCGGTAGGCAAAGCAGTCTCACGAGGTCTCCTCACGAAGCGTGTGGGATCGGCTGAGGTATCACGGTGCGGCTGGCTCGCTGAGAAGTCTCATGCCACGTCGGGTCCGGACACGGGACAGCGGCCGAACGTCAAGGACCGTACACAGTGGTCGACGGCTCGATGGCCTAACGGCGGTTGTGAGCCGGTGTTTTCCCGAACCGCGCCCTCTGACCCAGCGGACTTAGCGCGACACCAGATCCAGGCACGGCCAGCAGACAGACGTCGGTAACCGCTCTGGCTCAGCGGCTGACAGCTCTCCGGCGACAGCAGCGGTTGAGACCCTGGCTTCTAGATCCAAGCGATCACAGGGCCGCGCACATTTGTCCAGCGCGTCAAAGGCGTCCGCTGAATGTTTCCCGATTCGATTCTTCAGCCCGCACTCGTTAAAGCTGCGTGGTCGGTCCACTTCTTTCTCGTCTTCCACCACCACTTCATCACATACAGGCTCCTAACGATCCCCAGCATTACGGACGGGAGAATAACGAGAGATGGCACAAGAACATGGAGAAGAACTGAAGATGGCACACTTTACAGGGTTGGGTATTCGCAGAAACACACGGAGTAAAAAAGCGGCGAGAAAAACTAAACAGGGCTGCTAATTAAAAAAACACGAGTCCGTTTTTACCGGAAGTCAAGTTGGCAAACTGCTACAGTCTCACGTGTTCAATGAGCTGTTCGGGAGGGTGAAGTTTGGTTGGAGCTTCGTCGGCGCGCCGGCGCAACGTCCGCAAAGGTGCGCAGGTCGTGGGGCGCTTTTCCGTTCTTTCGTTCCCTGGCCGTTGCCTTATAGGCCGTCGCAGAGGAACCATGGTCGCGCACACGGTAGTATCACAGCGGCGTCTAGTCCGCAGGCTGGCCTCTTGCTCACGACCACCACCGAGCAATCCGAAACACACCGTCCCCTTCGCCGGAATCCTCAAGCACCCCTCTTCTTCCTCTTCGTGGCACATAGCTCCACCATAGAGATTGCCGTCTTCTCTGAGGAAATGGTCTTCAAAAATGAGAAGTTACCGCTACTTCCTCACATGTCTCACCACTTTAAAAAGTTGTTGGCAGAGACCACACTTTCACACCCTCAATACTCCACCTAAAAGAAAAACGCACTCGTAGGGAAATAACACACACGGGTGTTCACACTCTACTGAGGAAATATTCATCAACGTTGTCACTGAGCCTAATGCACTGCATAGTGGATCAGTGTCCAAACCATAGTAGTAGGCACTCTTGCAGACGCGCGGCTCCTACATTTTTGTCGAATTCGCCAGACCGTAAGACAACGCTGTCGCCCAAATAGGTGTCTTCCACAAAGGCACTACAACAGTTTCATTATTTAGAGCATTGCAAAAGCAAACATTGCAAGATCTGACGAATGTCTTAATGTCGGCGTAGATATTGGACCAGTAGAATTGGTGAAGAATTGTTTCTGTTGTCTTCCGAATCTCTTTGTAGAAGAGTGTAATGTTGTTTTGAGCTGTCTGGAGCACAGAGTCTCGGAATTGTTTTGGAATTACCAGTTGCTTTTACTGTTGACCCGATGTGAGGTGGCATCGTCAGAACAGCAAGACGTCCTCTTTGACCAATAGGTAAGTGTTGCCCCTTCGAGATGTGACTCCTTTACCTTGCCTCTTAAAGCAACTACGCAGAGTTCTATCTTCACATTGCTTTGTCTTCATCTCCTCTTTTGTCACCTCAGCGAAAGTGAAGTTCTTTGTTGTTAGTTATCGGCCTTGACAACGAAGACTACTTCGGATGGCTTGTCTCTCGTGTCGCTGTGCTTACGGCGGTGCGCACGTAGCTTCCTAATCTCATCTGCTTGCTGTGCTTGTTGCGTGAAGTTCGGGTCAGGATCGCATAGATCTCTCGCGCTTGGGATGTTACCCAAGACCAAGTCATAAATTGGGTCAGTAATGCACTTTGCCAGTACGTGGCCTGAAACGTAGGGAGTATGGATCTTGATATACGCCTCTGGAAGGTGCTGTGTTGTCTTTCCCAGGAACAGCACGGCGGTGGCTTGACCAGTCGGGCACGTACCTGGCACGAGCTCTTCGCGTACAATTACGGCGTTGCATCCAGAATCCCGCAGCACAGTTACAGATTTCCCGTACATCTGACCGGTAACAACAGGTAAATTGTCGGCGAAGCGTCCGGGTTGAGTTGCGTCTCCTACAAACGTCTTCCGCGGATTGGCAACAGAAATATGCATGTAAGGACGAGTAGCTCGTCTCCTTTTCCGAGATGTCGCAACTACGCAAGCAGAAACTTGGTTGGAATGGGGCTCTATCGATTTGCTGTTCTCGCTCTTGTGGCCTGGTTTGCCGCACTCGGAGCAGATTGGAGCTTGTCCCGTCATACGGCACTCCGAAGCGCGATGTCCGACTCTGCCACAAATGAAGCGAGTCGGTCCTTTTTTGCAGCCCTATCAGTATGACTCGAGCCTGCGTTTTATTTAACTGCCTTCTTTAAACTTCTCCAAGTTCTTCAGAGTCTGAGCTTCCAGGAAACGATCGGAAACCTCGGCCATTTGGCTAATGATCTAGCAGTCTCTTTCTTTAATGAAGACAACAAGTGCCTGGCTGCGGCACCTCAGAAACTGCTCGGCGATCATTTTGTCGCGTACGCTTTCAAATGTCTTTGGTACGCCCGACGTCTCGATCCACCGATTAAAATATCCTGCCACGCCGGAAGCGAACTGTAGCCCAGTTTCTCCATCTTCGGCTTTTGCGTGGCGGAACTTGTCATTGTAGCCCTGGGCATGAATCGAAATCGCTGGAGAACAGCCAACGTGACCTTCTGGTAATTAAGAGAGTCTTCAGTCAGACACATGCTCAGGCCAACAGCCCATTTATCTTCCAGCCACTGTTGCGCGCGTGCAATCCTCTCAAACCTCATGAGGTAGGCGTCTAGATCACCCCGACGATGGTGTAACGGGGGAATGAAATTGTGTGGGCTTACGGAAACAGGCGCCGGTGCTGCCGCCGCTGCGCACGCTTCGTTGCCCTGCGGATTGTTGCTGGTACCTTCCTGCAGTCTTAACTTCAGCTGAAGGTTCGCATTCTCGAGCTCTGCAGCTGCCTTGTAAGCCTCGCGTTCTGCTGCCCTGTAAGCTCTCATGCGATCTTGCTCAGCTCTCATGCGATCTTGCTCTGCCTTCACCCATTCCCGGAGCTGAGAGTCCCTGAGGCCCAGTTGGGTACCAAGCGTGACCAGTTTCTCGAGATCCATGTCACGTCTCACACTCTCCCATCCTCCTGCTGCTGACGTTAGCTCTTCGGGTTACGTTAATGAAGAGTCCTCTCGCGGATGCCAGATGTGATGGAATACAGACTCCTAATGATCCCCAGCATTACGGACGGGAGAATAACGACACAGGGCACCAGAACATGGAGAAGAACTGAAGATGACACGCTTTATAGGGTTGGGTAATCGAAGAAACACGCGGAGTAAAAAAGCGATGGAGAAAAACTAAACAGGGCTGCTAACTACAAAAAACGAGTTCGTTTTAAGGGAAGTCAAGTTGGCAAACTGCAAAAGTCTCACGTGTTGGATGAGCTTTTCGGGAGGGTGCACCTTGGCTGGAGCTTCTTAGGCGCCCCGGCGCAACGTCCTCGAACGTGGGCTGGTCGTGAGGCGCTTTTCCGTGCTGTCGTTCCCTGGCCGTTGCCTTATATGCCGTCGCAGAGGAACCACGGTCGCGCACACGGTAGTATCACAGCGGCATCTAGTCCGCAGGCAGCCCTCTTGCTCACGACCACCGCCGAGCAATTCGGAACACACCGGTCCCTTCGCCGGACTCGTCTAGCACACCTCTTCTTCCTCTTCGTGGCACATAGCCCCACCTTAGAGATTGGCCGTCTTCTCTGATGTAAAGGTCAGAGAAGACGGCAAACGCCAAATCGCTGCTACTTCCTCACAGTGTTCACAGTAAATATTAGCCTGAAAAAACTTTGGAGCATGCAGAAGCGACAGGATTGCAGCAGTGTTTCATCCACAATGTTACACCTCACTGTCCATAAAGGCTGGGCATGTAAAAATTTCTGAATCTCTAAACCTCTTCTGCAGCAATGCATGTATGTCGGCTTACTTCAGAGGACCCAGAGCCACTTTTCAGAAGAATAATTTTAGCAATTGTGTTCTTGTATACAATGGCGAATATGGTTTTGTGCAACAGGAGTGACAATAGCACCACTGTGTTTCCCCAAATTGAATGCTGAGCCTATCTTAAAATTACTGCTACACTTACATTGTAGTAAAAACGTCAACCCTAGACCTGTTCAGTTAAACTATCTGTGCTTTTATTTACAAAGGACTTTTGAGGGTTCAGAAGAAAAATTTAAGCTATTGTGTCACAAGTAAACAAGAGGTTGCATGGAATATCATTGCATGCACAAATGACAAGTGTGCTCCAGTGTTAAACCTTAGGTTTTAAGCCTGACTGACCATAAGGCTGCACCTACAATGTCGTAATATTTCTGAAGTACTGCTGCTCTTCTAAAGAAATTTTTTCCGGTTGGCATAGATGGAGATAACATCAGATTGAGAAGAATAATATCAGCGAATGTGTTTGAAGTATAGATAGGCATATACTGGATTTATTACATGGAGAAGCGAAAACACACTACATTCTATCAACATCAATTTTAAGCCTCCAGGACAGCAAAAGCCGCAATTACATTGCGGTAAAATTTTCACATACCGTTGAACCCTTCAGTAGGTACGCATGTATGTTGTTTTACTTAAAAGGTCCTACAGCATTTAGAGAAAAAAATTCAGCAACCATTTTCTGGGAAATGGGGGAACGATAAAAAGCGTGGTATGAACAAGTGCCAGTTCTCTCCAGTGTTCACATTTGTACCTAACATTCACTGACCTTTAGTCTTTGACTATATTCCTGGAAAGACTTCTTAAAGCATGCAGCTCTGCTGGACAATTTCTGTATGCCTGTTTACTTACAAGTACCCCACTGGCCAGATTCAAACAACTAATTGCAGTTGTTGTGCTCAGTAAAAACTGCATGAATTAGCTTTCGTGCATGCTAAAGCCGCAGTTCACAAGCGTTTCAAATTCAATAATATACACCAATGACTATAAAGGGGTCACCTTCATTGTAAAATTTATAAAGATTGACCTATTCTATAAATTTTTTGTATGCCTGTTTACATGCGTTTACATGTTTACACCAGTTATTATAAAGGCCTTAACTTTGACAAGTGTGTTGCGCTCCCCGCCCCACCAGGCTCGGTGGGAAACATTTTGTGCGGCTGACCAATAAACACCAACGACCACGGCCACTCTCGGTCAGTCACCGTCACCACTTGCAAGCTGCATGTCGTCACTCAGCTGGAGGGTACCCCTACGCTCGCAGGTTCTCGACCGCGGGGCTAAATCGTGACACTGGAGACGAGGGAAGAAGCCTGCGGAGCGGCTGAAGTGACTGAGAGCACCGCCACCGAAAAGGCCGAGACACCGCCCCCTCAACCAGCCGCCATCACTCCATGCCGCTGTACGGGAGGCTCGTGCCGTTCGACGATAAAGGGTCCGCCTGGCCAGTCTACGAAGAACACGTAGGGGTGTTTTTCCGCGCGAACAACAGACAAGCGGCAAAACAGCACGACATTTTCCTGCCCAACAGCGGGACCGGCGTCTTCGCTCTCCTGCTCGACCTGCTCAAGCCGGCAAAGCCACATGAAAAGTTGCTGGGTGAGGTGCTCCCGGCGCTACGCTCGCACTTCATCCCGGCTCCATCGACGTTAATGGAGCGCTTCCGCTTCAACAACCGGAGCCGCCGAGACGGAGAGACGCTCGGCCAGTTCTTTACAGCTATGCGAGGGTTGGGAAGCGGCTGCGCCTTCGGGGACCAGCTCGACTCGCGGCTCCTGGACCATTTCGTCTGCGGCATCAACGACTCCGCAATGCAGACGCGACTCCTTGAGCTTACCGACCCCTCGGTGAACGATGCCGTGAAGGCAGCGCTGACGATGGATGTTGCGGCGAGTTGGCGAGTGCGGTCGGCTCACCGTCGACGGAATCGTCGGTGAACAAGATGCCGACACGGCATGGCAGGTGCAGTCGCTGCCGTGGTGCCCACCCCCTCACATTGACAGTTCGCGCAAGCGGAGTGCTTTGCGTATGGGAGAACTGGGCACATTGCTCGGGCGTGCCGAGGGGGGACGACGGCGAACGAATGGAAGTAGCAGCCGGCGTCGAGCACATTATCCGCGCCAGCCCATGGCGAAGGGAGTCGGCGCAAGGGTAGGCGGCCGGGGCGTGCGGCAGCAGCTTCGGGTGCAACGGCTAGGTTTCACGTCGTGGGCGAATACCCACAGATTTTCCGCATGTGGCACACGGACATACATAAGTCATCTGTGCCGCCGTATACGCTGACTGTCGAAGTCTGCAGGCGTCCCATCCCCATGAAGCTGGACACGGGGGCCAGCGTGTCTGTCATGGTAGGAAAACTTTCAAACGCACATTCCCTGGTGTGTCCATTCAGGCGTCGGGCGTCATGCTGCGCAGCTACTCTGAACCGTTCGCCCAGGTCGAGGATCAAGCCCAGGTCAGCGTTCGCCTTGGCGGCAGGAGGCAACCCTGCACTTGTACCTGATCAACGGGCCGTCACCGACGCTGCTCGCCCTGAATTGGAATCCAGTCATTAAGCGCACGGCTGCCAGAGTACCAGGTGGAAGTGCATGTGGTGGAAGACGTCCCGAGCCTTCTCAACCAAGTTCAAGGCCCTGTTCCCGCCCAGGGTGGGCACATTCACCGGCATGGCGGCAAGCATACATGGACCAAAGGGAGCCCGGCCCCGTTTTTCAAGCCGCGTCCGCTGCCGTTTGCCGGAGGACGGGTAACCCATGGAGCTGCACGAGAGAACATCCTGGCGCCCGTCAAACCGTAGAAGTTGGCCGCTCCTATTTGTGCCAGTCCTTCAAGCAAGACGGCAGTGTAAGGATCTGTGGGGGAATTCAAGGTCACATCAACGCCCATTCGCCTATGGTCGAGAAGTACCCCGCTGCCACGTATTGAAGATCTCTGGTCGGCGTGGTCCGGGGGGACAGGAAAGGTTCCCCGAGCTCGACTCTTAGAAGATGCGTACCTGCAGCTGGTGCTCCAGGAGTCGGCCCGCAATTACGTCACCATTTTCGACAACGCTGGGACTCTTCCAGTGCACGCGCCTACCGTTCGCGGGGCCTCAGCTTCTGCCATTTTTCAGACTGAGATGGACAACCTGTTCAGGGGCATGAGACAAGTGGCGGTGTACCTGGAGGACATCCTGGTGACCGGTACAGACGACGAGGACCACCTGCAGAACCTGCCTAAAGTTCTGGCACGATTGCAGGATGCCGGGCAGAAGCTCAAGCTGGAGAAGTGCATTTTGGTGGCCACCAGCGTTGAGTACCTGGGCCACGTCATTTCCCAAGCAGGCCTCGCCCCGGCACCCCGCAAGGGTAGGCTGTGCTAAGGGCCCCTAGCCCCAGAACAAAAATAGCTGCAGAGCTACGTCGGCCTCCCAAACTTTTACACGAGCTTCCAGCAGAACCTGTCATTGCATGTGCAGCCACTCTATCTTCTGCTTCGTCATGGACAGCAGTGGGCCTGGAAGAAGGAACGGGACTTGGCCTTCCAGCGCAGCAAGGAGCTGATCACCAAGGCTCCGGTGCTGGACACATCGATCCGGCCAAGCCTGTCGTCCGGACGGTGGTTGCGTCGCTGTACAGCGTGGGAGCCGTCCTGGCCCACCGGGAGAAGGATGGTCAGGAACGCCCTGTATCGTTTGCATCCCGTCGGATTCATGCCGCAGAGCAGCGGTAGAGCCAGCTGGACAAGAAAGTCCTGGCCCTCATGTTCGGGGTCCAGTGCTTCTACCAGTACCTGTGGGGACGGAAGTTCGAGGAGGTCACAGACCACAAGCCGCTGCTGGGACTGCTGAGGCCTGAGAAGGCAGTCCCAGTGCAGACATCGCCTCGAGTGGTCTACCGTTCGGGAAAGGACCTGGCACCTGCTGACACCCTGAGCCGACTGACCCGACCGGAGGTGCCTGCTGCAGTTCCTGAACCAGCTGAAGAGTTCATGCTGGAGCACACTTACCCGAAGGTGCTGTCCAGATCGGCAGTGTCGCTTGCGACCAGCCGGGACCAAGACCTGTCACAGGTGGTCAAGGCGGTTTTTAGAGGGGAGGAGTTGGGCGAGCAGACATACAGCCACAAGGCCGCTGAGTTGAGCCTGTAGAAGGGCTGTCAGCTGTAGGATTCCAAGGTGGTGATTCCGCAGAGCCTGCGGTCAAAGGTCATGCAGTGTCTGCGCGCGGGTCATCCAGGTGCGGAGAAGACCCAGATGGTGGCTCAGTCCCCCGTTGGTGGCCTGGCCAGGGCCAGGACATTGCTGGCATGGGGCAGAGCTGCCAAATCAGCCAGGAGAGCCAGCGAACCTCGCGCCAGCGAACCTCCAGAGAGGCCCTGGTCCCGCATGCACGTTGACTTCGTGGGACCTTTCAAGGGCCACTACTTCCTGCTGGTGGTTGACGCCTTCTCCAAGTGGGTGGAGGTACTGCCAGTCACCACTTCTTTCTGCAGGAGCAACCATTACGGCGCCGAGGAAAGTCTTTGCAGCTCATGGGTTGCCTGACGTCATCGTGTCCGACAACGGTCCCGCTTTCGCCAGCGCGGAGTACCTGGCCTGGCTTACGGAGAACGGAATCCGCAAGATGATGGTTCCGCCGAACCGCCCTGTTTCAAAAGGTGCTGCCGAGCGGGTGGAGCAAACGGTAAAAGACAAGCTCAAGAAGAGCAATGCTGGGGATATCAGGACGCAGGTTGCCCGGGTTCTGTTCCAGTACCGCAACACACCCTGATGACGTCACGGGCCGTGCCCCCTGCGAGCTCCTCTTGGGAACGATTGCGAAGACACTGTTGGACGCGTTGCACCCAGACCTCCGGTCCACAGTGCTCCTAAAGCAGCTCAAGCAGAAGCTGGCGGCTGAACGAGGTTGCCGTCCTGGGCCCTTGCCGGAGTCTGAGGTCTCCTGTCTTCGCCAGGAACTTTAGGCCTGGTCCATGCTGCCTGTCGGGCATATGGTCGCTCCTGCCAGCGCATCGTCGCTGCTCGTGTGTCATGTCGGACGCGACCACGTGGCACCGACACGCCGACAATGTGAGGCATTGCCTGGTGACCACAGCCGCCCCTTCGGGAAGTAAGTAGGCAGGGCAGCCTGCTACAACGACCTCTGCAAGCACAGCACCAGGGGCTGGTGCTACTCGCGCCAACGTGGCGCCACTTGCAAATCCGCTGACACCCGCAAGACTGGAGGACTGTGAGACAGGCGGCACCCGATGCAACCTTACCTACATCGAATCCTGTGCTCAGGCAGAGTGAGAGACTGCGGAGACCACCGGATCGTTACTCACCGGGGTGACAGGTGTAGTTTTGTGTTTGTGTTGACGAACAAACTTGGGGGTGAGTGGTGTGACAAGTTTGTGGTGCCCCCGACTCTAATATTAGTGGCCGCTAATTTCGGTGGCCCCCCAAGTCTTGATGGGAAACATTGTGTGCAGCTCGCCAATAAACCCCGAAGAGCCCGGCCGCTCTCGGTCAGTCAGCCGTCACCACCAGCACACTGCATGTCGTCACTCGGGTGGAGAGTACCCGTAACGCTCCAGGTTCACGAACGTGGGTTAAATCGTGACATCACCTTCATTGTAAAATTTTTAGATTCACCTCGATTTAGAGAAATTTTCAGATGATTGTTTACGAACGAGATGCTTCGGGCATTTTCAGATGAATAATTTCAGCGAATGTGTTCTAGTAAATAGTAGCCTGAAAAAACTTTTGGCCCATGCAGAAGCGACAAGATTGCAGTTGCGTTTCATATGCAACATTACACCTCACAGTTCATAAAGGCTTGGCTTGTAAAAATGTCTGAAACTCTCAACCTCTTCTGCAGGAATGCATGTCGGTTTCCTTCCGAGGAGCCATAGCAATCTTTCGAAGAATAATTTCAGCAATTGGGTTATAGTATACAACGAAAAATATGATTTTATCCAACCGGACTTACAAGAGCACCACTGTGTTTCTATAAATTGGATGCTGAGCCTCAGTTAAAATTGTTGCTGCACTTATATTGTAGTAAAAACGTCACTCTGGACCTCTTCAGTAACACTGAAAGTGGTTTTACTACACAATGAACTTACTAGAGTTCAGATTAAAAAATTTAGCTATTGTGAACCAGTAAACATGAGCTTGCATGGAATATCATTGCATACACAAATTACAAGTGTGCTCCAGTGTTACACATTAGGTTTTAAGCCTGACTGACCATAAGGCTGCACCTACAATTTCGTTAATATTTGTGAAATAGTGTAAGTCTTCTGTAAAACTTTATAGTTTGGCTTACAAGGAGACAACAGCGGTTTCACAAGTATATTATCAGCGATTTCGTTTAAAGTATACCAAGACATACATTGGATTTAGTACATGGAGAATTGACAAACACACTACTATCTCTAAAATTCAATGTTAAAATTCAAAGACAACAAATACTGCACATACATCGTAGTAAAATTTTCAGATACCGTGGACCTCTTCAGTAGGAACGCGTGTATGCTGTTTTACTTACAAAGATCTTACAGCACTTAGACAAAAATATTCAGCGACCATATTCTAGTAAATGAGGGAATGATTTGAAAGCGTGGTATGAACAAGTGTCAGTTGCTCTGTAGTGTTCACATTTATACCTCAAACTCACTGACCGTAATACCTTCACTATATTCTCAGAAAAATGTAAAGCCAGCATCTCTTCTGTAGGAGTTTGTGCATGCCTGTGTACTTACAAGTAACCGTGTTCACATTTATACCTCAAACTCACTGACCGTAATTATTTCACTATATTCTCGCAAAAACTTCTTAAATCCAGCATCCCTTCTGTAGGAGTTTGTGCATGCCTGTTTACATACAAGTAACATATTAACCAGTTTCCAACAAATAATTCCCCAGGTTGTGTTTTAGTGAACGCTGCATCAATCACATTTCGTGGATGCAGAAGCGACGGTTCACAAGTGTTTCAAATCCGATAATATAAACAAGGTTTTAAAAAGGGTTCATTTTAATGGTAAATTTTTAAAGATTAACCTGTGATATAGAAATTTCTGTCATGCCTGTTTACAAACGAGATGCCTTAGGCATTTTCAGATGAAAAATTTCAGCGAATGTGTTCCAGTCAATAGTAGCCAGAAAAAATTTTGGGCACGCAGAAGCTACAAGATTCTAGCAGCGTTACATATTCAATGTTACATTTCACCGTCCTTCAATGCTGGAACATGACAATATTTCCAAAAGTGTAAACTTCTTCAGCAGGAATGCATGTATGTCGACTTACTTCCTAGGAGCCATAGCGATTTTTCAGAAGAATAATTTCAGCATTTGTGTTCTAGTATACAACATCGATTATGGCTTTGTGCAACAGGGGTGACAAGAGCACCGCTGTGTTTTTCCAATATGAATGTTGAGCCTCAGTTAAAATTTATTGCTGCACTTACATTGTGGTAAAAACTTCAAATGGGGACCTCTTCAGTAAAATGGCATGTGGTTTTACCTACAGTGGACTTACGAGAGTTCAGAAGAATTTCAGTGATTGTGTACCACTAAACAAGAGCTTGCATAGAATATCGTTGCATACACAAAAACAATTGTGCTCCAGTGTTAAACATTGGGTTTTAAGCCTTACTGACCATAAGGCTGCACCTAAAATTTCGTTAATAT
This sequence comes from Haemaphysalis longicornis, assembly GCA_013339765.2. Classification (NCBI taxonomy): domain Eukaryota; kingdom Metazoa; phylum Arthropoda; class Arachnida; order Ixodida; family Ixodidae; genus Haemaphysalis; species Haemaphysalis longicornis. The sequence goes on along the minus strand of JABSTR010001742.1, from coordinate 298,796 downwards.
TTCGGAAATACTGCTCCTCTTCTGTAAATTTGTTTAAAGGTTGGCTTACAGGGAGACAACAGCAGTGTCAGAAGAATATTATCTGCGATTGTGTATAATGCACACACAGGCATACTACTGGATATAATACATGTAGAAGCGACAAAACTTTACATTCCTTCAAATTCATTGTTATGTCTCAAGGGCAACAAATGCTGCACGAACATTATGGTATAATTTTCAGGTACCGTGGACCTCTTCAGTAGGAACGCTTGATTGTTGTTTTACTTACAAAGATCCTTCGGCAGTAACACAAAAAAATTCGGTGACGGTGTTCTTGGAAATCAGGTAATGATAAAAAAGCGTGGTATGAACAAGTGTCTGTTGCTCTAAAGTGTTCACATTTATACCTCAAACTCACCGATCGCAAGTCTTTGACTATATACTCGCAAAAACTTCCTTAAGCCTGCACATCTTCTGTAAGAGTTTGTGCATGCCTGTTTACACACAGGTAACCTACTAGCTAGTTCCCAACATATAATTGGAGAGGTTGAGTTTCAGTAATAAATGCATCAATCAGATTTCGTGCATGCGGAAGCCACAGTTCACAAGTGTTTGACATTCAAAAATATACACCAGTTATTATTAAGGGTTCACCTTCATTTTAGGATTTTCAGATTTACCTCGTTAAAAGAAATAATTGGATGCCCATTTACGTTCGAAATGCTTTAGGCATTTTCAGATGAATAATTTCAGCGAATGTGTTGTAGTAAATAAAAGTCTGAAAGACTTTTGTGCATGCAGAAGGGACAGGATTGCAGCAGTGTTTCATATGCAACATTGCACCTCACTGTCCATAGAGGCTTGGCAAGAAAAATTTCTGAAATTCTAAAACTCTTTGGCAGGAATGCATGTATGTCGGCTTACTTCCGAGGACCCAGAGTATTCTTCAGAAAAATAATTTCAGGAATTGTGTTCTAGTATACAATGGGGAATATGGGTGTGTGCAACAGGAGTCAGAAGAGCACCACTGTGTTTTTCCAAATTGAATGTTGAGCCTCACTTAAATACATTGCTGCACTTACATTGTAGTAAAAACGTCAACTCTGGACCTCTTCAGTAAAACTGTATGTTGTTTTACTCAAAATGGATCACGAGAGTTCAGAAGAAAAATTTCAGCTATTGTTTCAGCTAAAATTTCAGCTATTCAGCTATTCCGTGCAACCAGATCTTGCATGGAATATCATCGCATACACAAATAACATGTGTGCTCTAGTGTTAAACATTAAGTTTTAAGCCTGAATAACCATAAGGCTGCAACTACAATTTCATTATATTTCTGAAATACTGCTCCTCTTTTGTAAAATTTTTTAAAGGTTGGCTTGCAAGGAGACAACAGCAGTGTCAGAAGAATATTATCAGCGATTGTGTTTAATGCACACACCGGCATACATTGGATATAATACATGGAAAAGCGACAAAACCAGTTCCTTTCATCAAATTCAATGTTAAGTCTCAAGGACAAACAATGCTGCACGTACATCGTGGTAAAACTTTCAGGTACCGTGGACCTCTTCAGTAGGAATGCTTGTATGTTGTTTTACTTACGAAGATCCTACGGCAGTTAGAGAAAAAATTCAGCGACCGTGTTCTTGGAAATGAGGTAATGATAAAAAAGCGTGGTATGAACAAGTGTCTCTTGCTCTGCAGTGTTCACATTTATACCTCAAACTCAGTGATCGTAAGCCTTTGACTATATACTCGCAAAATCTTCCTAAAGCCTGCACATCTTCTGTAAGAGTTTGTGCACGCCTGTTTACTTACAAGTAACCTACTAGGTAGTTTCCAACATTATAATTGCAGAGGTTGAGTTTCAGTAAAAAATGCATAAATCACATTTCGTGCATGCGGAAGCCACAGTTCACAAGTATTTTTAATTCAATATTATACACCAGTTATTATTAAGGGTTCACCTTCATTGTTAGATTTTTACATTCACCTCGTTAATAGAAATTTTCGAATGCCCATTAACGTACGAAATGCTTTAGGCATTTTCAGATGAATAATTTCACCGGATGTGTTCTAGTATATATTGTCACGTGCCAGTCTGTGGGATGGGAGCATTATTAAGTAGGACAGACATGCTAATCCCCCGCGTGGGTACGTGCCGTGTGATGGGCACAGCAGAGGACGACGAAGGAGCGCGTTAGCTAGCGGATCGTGTGCTCGGTTCTTGGTCGCCATATTGCTAGCCACCAACCGGTGCTCTCTGTGTGTTTCCTCTGGCAAGTTAGGCACCTCGCCTAATAAATACTTTGCCCCTGCGTCTTCGCCAAGACAACTTCTCTGCGCCACTGTTTGACAGGACGCAACACTGGTGGAGGGTGCTTCCGATGCCCCGTACGCCCCCGGACGTTAGCCCCGAGAGACCTTCGCCCGTCCACACTCCGGTTCATCGGTGTAGCCGCCGGAAACTCGGCCTTCCTCCAGAACAGGGCCCTCTCTTGGAGTCTACATCAAGAAGGCACGCTTCTCAGCCAGAGGTAATGGCGCAGGCAATGCCTACTACGGTTCCTTTTCAGCAGCCGCGCGAACCCGCCCACTTCCACGCAGAGGATTATGAAGACGTCGAGGACTGGCATGAACAGTTCGAGTGTGTGGCTGCATTCAACCAGTGGAGTGCCACCCAAAAGCTCCAACAAGCCTATTTTGCTCTTGAGGACGGGGCAAGGGCGTGGTTCGAGAATTTGGAAGCGAGCCTGCGCATTTGGGAGGACTTTCGTCGCGAGGTTCAAGCGAAATTCGCCAATGCCGACTGCCGCGAACAAGCACAGCGTCTCCTTGAAGCACGGACTCAGAATCCTAACGAGAGTGTGGCTATGTTCGCGGAGGACATGGCCCGACTGTTCAAGCGAGCCGACCCAGACATGGCAGAATGTAAAAAATTACGCCATCTTATGCATGGCGTAAAAGAACAGCTTTTCGCCGGTCTCGTCCGAAATCCGCCACGAACAGTCCAAGAATTCATCCGCGAGGCTACTGCCATTGAGAGGGCACTAAAACAGCGCTCCCGACAATATGAACGCACGGGCGCCAAAATATCGTCGAGCAACTCTGCTGTCATGGCCACGGATGACGACAACCGCCTTCGGGATCTCATCCGCGCAGTGTTGAGAGAAGAGCTCGCCAAGTGGGGCGTCATCCCATCGGGGCCCATACAGGCCTCCGTCGCCGACATAGTGCGCGATGAAATTCGCAACGCGATTTCCCTACCAGCAGCGCAGCCAGCGTCACCATGCCGAGTTTCCTACACCACGGCTCTCACTGTACAGGCTCCCGCCGCAACCACTAGACCGGCCGCGCCGCTTCTCCCATACCACCCGCCGCACCCAGCCGAATGCTGGCCACAAAAAGCAGTCCCTCTTACTACCCAACAGCAGTTTCGTAATAACTCTTCGGTCCGTCCGCAACAATACTATCGTCCCCAAGTACGCAAGACCGACCTTTGGCGAACTCCCGACAACCAGCCGCTCTGGTATCACTGTGGCGAACCAGGTCATATTTATCGCCGGTGCCCCTACCGTGAAATTGGACTGCCTGGATTCCCACCCGACGCTGTTCGGCCCCAATTCGGAGAAAGACCGGTCGCCATTTCTGACTACCTCGCCGAGCGTCGAGCTACCGAACCACTCCGCCAATCGCGTTCGCCGTCCCCAGCTCCCCAAGGTTCGCCCAGCCGCCGCACTCCTGGAGGGCCAGCTACCCGACGGTCTGCAACGCCACCGCGGGGAAAGTAGATGACGCAACCTTGGGAGGCAAGGTTGCCAGTAGTCGAAGCTCCGAAGGCCTCCCTCTACCGCCGGCAGTTGGGGAACCGGCAGCCCAAAACTTCGAAGTCGACGTGAACGCGCGGCCCGAACTTACAGTTTTTCTCGACGGACACGAAATGACCGCATTAGTGGACACCGGGGCGAACTACTCGATAATTAGTCGGGAACTCTCTGACAGGCTCAGAAAGGTCAAGACCCCATGGGATGGACCTCAGATTCGGACTGCCGGGGGTCACCTAATGATGCCTGTCGGAAAATGTACCGCGAGGGTACGCATTGGTGACTCTGACTTCGTCGGTACGTTCGTCGTCCTTCCGGAGTGCTGCAGAGAGCTTATTATAGGAATGGACTTCTAGCGCGATCATGATGCGGTAATCGACGTCGGCGAAGGCTTGTGAGCTTTTCTACGAAAAATAACACACCAGAACGTACCGGCAACCGACCCATACACCTGCAAATTGTCGGTGACGAAGTTAGCCTACCACCAAGATCCTGCATGCTTGTTTCCGTTAGGTGTGATAACCTATTAGGCGCCCCTTGTATTCCCGAGGTCTTGAGTCCCCTTCTTCTGGAAAGTGGGATCGCCATTGCTAGGGGCTTGTTGACGCTAGCGTGCGGGGAAGCGGAGGTACTGCTGACAACCTTCACCAATCAACGTCGACGAGTCGCCAAGGGAACGGCGGTTGCCGTCTTCGAAGACATCGACAACGCAATGGACTGCTTCGTTCTACAGAGTAAAGCGTCAGCCGTGGTGCCAAATAAGCTCGAAATCGACGTTAACCGCAACCTCCCGCCGACAGAGCAACGCCAGCTTTCTGAGCTCTTAAACAGTTTCCGGGACTGCTTTTCGTCGACGTCGGGCGTCCGCCAAACCCAGTTGGTCAAACACCGAATAATTACTGCCGCAAATGAAAGACCGGTTCGGCAAAATCTCTACCGAGTGTCCGCGAAAGAACGCGATGCGATAAGGCAGCAGGTGGACCAGATGCTAGACGACGACGTCATTCCGCCATCGACAAGCCCCTGGGCGTCACCCGTCATCATGGTCAAAAAGAAGGATGGTAGCTTGAGATTCTGAGTCGACTATCGCAAACTGAACCAAGTCACCAAGAAAGACGTATATCCTCTGCCGAGAATAGACGACTCACTCGATCGATTACGACATGCCCGCTACTTTTCGTCAATGGACTTAAAGAGCGGATACTGGCAAATCGAAGTCGATGAGCGTGACCGTGAAAAGACCGCATTTGTTACTCCCGACAGGCTTTATGAGTTCAAAGTTCTTCCTTTTGGTTTGTGCTCTGCGCCTGCAACATTTCAAAGAATGATGGACACTGTTCTGTCTGGATTGAAGTGGCAAACGTGTTTGGTATACCTAGACGACGTCTTCGTGTTTTCCAGGACCTTTCAAGAGCACTTGGAGCGATTGACGTCCGTTCTTCTGGCTATCCGATCTGCCGCACTGACACTGAAATCAGAAAAATGCCACTTCGGGTATGAAGAACTACTATTTCTCGGTCACGTTGTCAGTCGAGCTGGCGTACGCCCGGATCGTGATAAAATTGATGCCGTGTCGAAGTTCTGCACGCCTACCGACAAAAAGAGCATTCGGCGTTTTCTGGGGCTGTGCTCTTATTACCGGAGATTCATAGCTTACTTCTCCCACATTGCGGCCCCACTCACGCGCCTCACACGTGACGACGTAGCTTTCATCTGGAGTGATGAACAGCAAGAGGCGTTTGACGAGCTCCGGCGGCGCTTACAGACACCACCTGTGCTGCCTCATTTCGACGAGGATGCCGCAACTATGGTTCACACGGATGCCAGCAATGTGGGGCTCGGCGCTGTTCTCGTCCAGTGGCAAGACGGCGCCGAAAAAGTCATCGCTTACGCCAGCCGAACACTATCACGGCCCGAAACTAACTACTCGGCCACCGAGAAAGAGTGTCTTGCTGTTGTTTGGGCCCTCCTCTAATTCCGACCATACCTTTATGGGCGTCATTTTACCGTCGTAAGCGACCACCATTCCCTCTGCTGGCTCACGAATCTTAAGAATCCTACTGGCCGTCTTGCGCGATGGAGCTTAAGGCTCCAGAAATTCGACATGACCATAGTACACAAATCCGGCAAGCGCCATTCAGACGCAGACTGCCTTTCAAGAGCTCCTGTTGGCCTTGCCCCCGCCGATGACGACGACAGCGACGATGCCTCGCTAATCGGAGTTCTGGACACACCCACAATTTCGGAGCAGCAGCGCGCGGATCCGGAACTACGATCGCAGTTTGATTTTTTACAAGGCCACACTACCGTCGTACCGAAGGAATTTGCCAGAGGACTGTCCTCATTCTGTCTGCGGAGCAACGTTCTCTATAAGAGGAATTTCGCGTCGAGTGGGAGTAACTACCTGCTTGTCGTACCCAACCTTCTCAGGAATGAAATCTTGCAGGCTTGTCACGACGAGCCTAGCGCCGGTCACTTCGGTTACACACGTACGCTGGCACGGATCAAGCAGAAGTACTACTGGCCGAAGCTATCGGCCACCGTACGGCAGTATGTACGAACTTGCCGGGACTGCCAGCGACGGAAAGCACCACCCGGCCGGCCAGCCGGACTTCTGCAGCCCGTTCAGGTTCCTAGAACGCCTTTTGAACAAGTTGGCATGGACTTGCTCGGCCCCTTTCCAACTTCCACAACTGGGAACAAATGGATAGTAGTCGCCACGGATTACTTAACCAGGTATGCCGAAACGAAGGCGCTTCCACGGGCTACACCGCTTGAGGTTGCGCAGTTTTTCCTAACAAGAATTGTGCTGCGGCATGGCGCACCGGCAGTACTGATTACAGACCGTGGAACGGCCTTCACGGCGCAACTGCTGCAAGAAGTGTTGAGATTGAGCGGCACGTCCCACCGAAAGGCCAGCGCGTACCACCCTCAAACCAACGGCTTAAGAGAACGTCTGAACCGAACAATAACCGACATGCTCAGTATGTACGCCGATGCGGAACACAAGACGTGGGATGCAGTTTTGCCTTACGTAACGTTCGCGTATAATACGGCCCAACAAGAGACAACGCAAATGACGCATTTGCACTTGTCTACGGTCGGGAACCTTCCACAATGCTTGACGCCATGCTGCTACCCGATACCCACGACGACCAAGACGGCTCCCTTCACGAGTTTGTGCCTAGCGCCGAAGAAGCACGCGCGCTGCCACGCCAGCGAATACAACAGCACCAGCGGTGTGACGCCGCTCGCTACAATCTTCGCCACCGACATGCAACCTTCTCCCCTGGGGACCAGGTGTGGGTGTGGACTCCAGTTAGGCGCCTGGGACTCTCGGAAAAGCTTAGGCGGAGTTACTTTGGCCCGTACACGGTGTTACGACAGCTTAGCGATGTTACCTACGAAGTCGCTCGAACCAGCCCAAGCGCCGTAGGACGTTCCCGATCTCGCCCAGAAATTGTGCATGTGGTCCCCATGAAACAATACTTCTCGCGGTGATCACACAGTGCATCTAGCAGCGGACTACATTTTCCCCGCATTACCGTAGCATCGAGTCGATGCTTTTGAGGAGAGGGGGTAATGTCACGTGCCAGTCTGTAGGATGGGAGCATTATTAAGTAGGACAGACATGCTAATCCCCCGCGTGGGTACGTGCGGTGTGATGGGCACAGCAGAGGACGACGAAGGAGCGCGTTAGCTAGCGGATCGTGTGCTCGGTTCTTGGTCGCCATATTGCTAGCCACCAACCGGTGCTCTTTGTGTGTTTCCTCTGGCAAGTTAGGCACCTCGCCTAATAAATACTTTGCCCCTACGTCTTCGCCAAGACAACTTCTCTGCGCCCCTGTTTGACAGGACGCAACAATATTAGCCTTAAAGACTTTTGTGCATGCAGAAGCGACAAGATTGCAGCAGTGTTTCATATGCAATATTACACCTCACTGTCCATAAAGGCTGGGCATGTCAAAATTTCTGACTGTCTTAACCTCTTCAGGAATGCATGTATTTAAGCTTACTTCCGAGGAGCCATAGCGATTTTTCACAAGAATAATTTCAGCAATTGTGTTCCAGTATACAACGGCGAATATGGTTTTGTGCGACAGGAGAGACAAGAGGACCACTGTGTTTTTCCAAATTGAATGTGAAGCCTCAGTTAAAATTATTGCTGCACTTACATTGTAGTAAAAAGTAAACACTGGACATTTTCAGTAAAACTGTATGTTGCTATACTTACAATGAACTTACGAGAGTTCAGAAGAAAAATTTCAGCTATTGTGTACCAGTAAACAAGAGCCTACATGAATATTGCATACACAAATGACCAATTTGCTCCAGTGTTAAACATTACGTTTTAAGCCTGACTGACCATAATTCTGCACGTACAATTTCGTTTATATTTCTGAAATACTGCTCCTCTTCTGTAGAAATTTTTTAGTTCGAGAACAAGGAGACAAAACGGTTTCAGAAGAATAATACCAGCGATTGTGTTTAAAGTATACAGAGGCATACATTGGAATATTACTTGGAGAAGCGAAAAAACACTACATTCTCTCAAATTTTATTTTAAGCCTCAATGACAACAAATGCTGCAAATACATCATGTTAAAATTTTCAGATACCGTTGTCCTCTTCAGTAGGAACACTTATGTGTTCTTACTTGTAGGTTTTACTTGCAAAGATCTTACGGCAGTTAGAGAGAAAATTTCAGCGACAGTATTCTAGTAAAGAGGGAATGATTAGAAAGCCTCGTATGAACGAGTGCCAGTTGCCCTGCAGTGTTAACATTTATACCTCAAACTCACTGACCATTAGTCTGACTATATCTCCGAAAAACTTCTTAATGCCAGCACCTCTTCTGTAGGAGTTTGTGTATGCCCTGTTTACCCCCAAGTACCCCACTAGCCAGTTTCACACTAATAATTGCGGAGGTTGTGTGTCAGTAAAAACTGCATCAATCAGCTTTCGGGCATGTGGAAGCCGTAGTTCACAAGTGTTTCAAATTCAATATTATACACCAGTCATTTTAAAGTGCTCACCTTCTTTGTAAAATTTTTAAAGATTCACCTGTTATCTAGAAATTTTTGTATGCCGGTTTACGTACGAGATGCCTTAGGCATTTCTAGGTGAATGAATTTCAGCGAATGTCCTCTAGAAGGTATTAGCCTGAAAAAACATTTTGGGCATGCAATAGCAACCTGATTGTTGCAGAGTTTATATGAAACGTTACACCTCAGTGTCCAAAAAGGCTGGGCAGGAAAAAATTTCTGAAAGTGTAAACCTCTTCTGCAGGAATGCATTTAAATCGGCTTACTTCCGAGGAGCCATAGCGATTTTCAGAAGAATAATTTTAGCAATTGTTATCTAGTATACAACGGCGAATATGGTTTTGTGCAACAGGAGTGACAAGAGCACCACTGTGTGTTTCCAAATTGAATGTTGAGCCTCAGTTAAAATATTGCTGCACTTACATTGTAGTAAAAACATCAACTGTGGACCCCTTCAGTAAAACTGTATGTGGTTTTACATTCAATGGACTTAGGAGAGTTCAGAAGAAACATTTCAGCGATTGTGTACCTATGAACAAGAGCTTGCAAGACATATCATTGCATACACAAATAACAAGTGTGCTCCAGTGTTAAACATTTAGTTTTAGGACTGACTGACCATAAGGCTGACCCTACAATTTCATTATATATTTCTAAAATACTGCTCCTCTTCTTAAAATTTCTTTGGGTTGGCTTACAAGGAGACTACAGCAGTATCAGAAGAAAAATATTCGCGATTGTGTTTAAAGTATACACAGCATACATTGGATTTAGCACTTCGAGAAGCAACAAAAACAACATTTTCTCAAATTCAATGTTAAGACTCAATGACAACAAATGCTGCTCTTACATCGTGGTAAAAATTTTGGATACTGTGGACCTCTTCAGTAAGAACGCTTGTATCTAGTTTTACTTACAAAGATCTTACGGCAGTTAGAGAAAAATCTTTCAGCCTCCGTGTTCTAGGAAATGAAGGGAATGATTAGAAAGCTTTGTATAAACAAGTGTCAGTTGCTCTGCAGTGTTCACATTTGTGCCTCAAACTCACTGACCATAAGTCATTGACTATATGGTCGCAAAAACTTCCTAAACCCAGCACATCTTCTGCAACAGTTTGTGTATGCCAGTTCATTTACAAGTACCCAACCAGCCAGTCTGAATTAAATAATTTCAGAAGTTGTGTCAGTAAATACGGCATAAATCAGCTTTCATGTATGCAGAAGCAGCAGTTCACAAGTGTTTCAAATGCAATATTTTACAGCAATGATTTTAAAGGGTTCACCTTCATAGTAAAATTTTAAAGACTCACCTCTTATATAGAAATTTTGGTATGCCTGTTCACGTACGAGAGTCTTTAGACATGATAAGATGAATAATTTTAGCGAATGTGTTCGAGTAAATAATAGCCTGAAAGAACTTTTGGGCATGCAGAAGCGACAAGATTGCCCCAGTAGTTTATATGCAACATTACACCTCACTGTCCATAAAGGCTGGGCATGCAAAATTTCTGAAAGTCTTAAGCCTCTTCAGTAAAACATGTATTTCAGCTTATTTTCAAGGAGCCATAGCAATTTTTGAGAAGAATAATTTCAGCAATTGTGTTTCAGTATACAATGGTGGATATGGTTTTGTGCAACAGGAGTAAAAAGAGCACCATTGTGTTTTTCCAATGTGAATGTTGAGCCTCAGTTAAAATTATTGCTTCACTTACATTGTAGTTTAACGCCAACTGAGGACCTCTTCACTAAAACTGTATGGGGTATAACTTACAATAAACTTTCAAGAGTTCAAAAGAAAAATTTCAGTGATTGTGAACCACTAAACAAGAGGTTGCATGAAATATCATTGCATACACAAAGACAAGTGTGCTCCAGTGTGAAACATTAGGTATGAAGCCTGACAGACCATAAGGCTGTGCGTACAATTTCATTATATTTCTGAAATACTTCTCCTCTTCTTAAAAATTTGTTTTATGTTGGCTTACAAAGAGACGCGAGCTGTATCAGAAAAAAAATTTCAACGATTGTGTTTAATGTATACGCAGGCATACATTGGATTTAGCACATAGAGAAGCTAAAAAACACTAAATTCTCTCAAATTCAATGTAAAGCCTCAATGACAACAAAATTTGCACGTACATCGTGGCAAAATTTTCAGATACCGTGGTCCTCTTCAGTAGGAATGCGTGTATGTTGTTTTACTTACAAAGATCTGGCAGCAGGTAGAGAAAAAAATTCAGCGACCGTGTTCTAGGAAATGAAGGGATTGATTAGAAAGCGTGGTATCAACAAGTGTTTGTTGCCCTGCAGTGTTCACATTTATACCTCTAACTCAATGACCGTAAGTCTTTTACTATATTCTCGGAAAAACTTCTTAATTGCAGCACCTCTTCTGTAGGAGTTTGTGTATACCTTTTTACTTACAAGTAAACTACTAGCCAGTTTCGAACAAATATTCGCAGAGTTTGTGTTTCAATAAAAACTGCATAAATCAGAATTCGTGCATGCGGAAGCCACGGTTCAGAAGTGTTTGAAATTCAATAATATACACCAGGTTTTATAAAGGGTTAACCTTCATTGTGAAATTTTCAAAGATTCACATATTATATAGAAATTGTTGTATGCCTGTTTACGTACGACATGCTTGAGGCATTTTCAGATGAATAAGTTCAGCAAATGGGTTCTACTATATGATAGCTCTAAAAAACCTTTGGGCATGCTGAAGCGACAAGATTGCAGCAGTGTTTTATATGCAACGTTACACCTCATGTCACCGTAAAGGCAGGGCATGTAAAAATTTCTGAAAATGTGGACCTCATCAGGGAGCCATAGCGATTTTTCAGAAGAATAATTTTCGCAATTGTGTTCTAGTATACAACGGTGAAATATGGTTTAGTGCAACAGGAGTGACAATAGCACCACTGTGTTTTTCCAAATTGAATGTTGAGTCTCAGTTTGCTTCACTTATACTAAACTAAAACGTCGACTCTAGACCTCTTCAGTAAAACTGTATGTGGTTTTACTTACAATGGACTTACGAGAGTTCAGAAGAAAAATTTCAGCAATTTTTACCAGAAAACAAGAGCTTGCATGGAATATCATTGTCAACACAAAGGACAAGTGTGCTCCAGTGTTAAACATTAGGTTTTAAGCCTGACTAATCATATGGCTTCACCTAAAATTTCGTTAGTGTTTCTGAAATACTGCTAGTTCCCTGTAAAAAGTTTTTGCGGTTGCGTTGCATGAAGAAAACAGCGGTCTCAGAAGAATAAAATCATCTATTGTGTTTAAAGTATACACAGGCATATATTAGATTTAGTACATAGAGAAGCGTAAAAACACTACATTTTCTCAAATTCAATGTTACGTCTCAATGACAACAAACTCTGCACGAACATTGTGGCAAAATTTTCAGATACCGTGGTACTCTTCGGAAGGAATGCTTGTATGTTGTTTTGCTTACAAAGATCTTACGGCCGTGTGAGAAAAAAATTCAGCGACTGTGTTCTAGTAAATCAGGGATTGATTAAAAAGCGTAGAATCAACAAGTGTCAGTTGCTCTGCAGTGTTACATTTATACCTCAAACTCACTGACCGCGAGTCTTTGACTATATACTCGAAAAAACTTCTTAAAGCCAGCACATCTTCTGTGAGAGTTTGTGTATGCCTGTTTACTTACATGTACCCTACTAGCCAGTTTGAAACAAGTTAATGCAGATTTATGTGTCAGAAAATACTGCTTTCGAGAATGCTGAAGCTGCAGTACACAAGTGTCCAAATTCAATATCATACACTAGTGAATATAAAGGGTTCACCTTCATTGTAAAAAATGTTTAAGATTCACCTGTTATATACAAATTTTTGCATACCTGTATACGTACGAGATGCTTAAGTCATTTTCAGATGAATAATTTCAGCGAATGTATTCTAGTAAATAAAATCCTGAAAAACTTTTGGGCATGCAGATGCGACAAGTTGCAGCAGTGTTTCAAATGCAACATTACACCTCACTGTCCATAAAGGCTGGGCATGTAAAAATTTCTGAAAGTGTTAACCTCATCAGGGAATGCATGTATTTGGGTTTACTTCTGAGGAGCCATAGCAATTTTTTAGAAGAATAATTGTAGCAATTCTTTTCTAGTATAAAACGGCGAATAAGGTTATGTGCAACAGGAGTGACATCAGCACCCCTGTGTTTTCCAAAAAAATGTTCAGCCTCAGTTAAAATATTTGCTGCACTTATATTGTAGTAAAAACGTCGAGTCTGGACCTCTTCGGTAAAACTCTATGTTGTTTTATTTACAATGGACTTACGAGAGTTCAGAAGAAAAATTGTAGCAATTTTACCAGAAAACAAAAGCTTGCATGGAATATCATTGTCAACACATATTACAAGTGTGCTCCAGTATTAAACATTAGGTTTTAAGCCTGACTAATTATATGGCTGCGCCTACAATTTCGTTAGTGTTTCTGAAATACTGCTAGTCTCCGGTTAAACGTTTTTCTGTTTGGCTTGCACGGAGACAACAGCGGTTTCAGAAGAATAAAATCAGCTATTGTGCCTAAAGTATACACAGGCATATATTAGATATACTACATAGAGAAGCGAAAAGACACTACATTTTCTCAAATTCAATGTTAAGTCTCCATGACAACAAATTCTACGTATATCGTGGCAAAATTTTCAGATACCGTGGTCCTCTTCAGTAGAAATGCTTTCATGTTGTTTCACTTACAAAGATCTTACGGCCGTCCCAGAAAAAAATTCGGCGGCTGTGCTCTAGTAAATCAGGGATTGATTAGAAAGCGTGGTATCAAAAAGTGTCTGTGCTCTATAGTGTTCACATTTATACCTCAAACTCAGTGACCGTAAGTATTTGACTATATTCTTGGTAAAACTTCTTAATGCCAGCACCTCTTCTGTAGGAGTTTGTGTATGCCTGTTTACTTACGAGTAAACTAATTGCCAGTTTCAAACATATATTTGCAGAGGTTGTGTTTCAGTAAAAACTGCGTAAATCAGACTTCGTGCATGCGGAAACCACAGTTCACAAGTGTTTGAAATTCAATAATTCAAATTCCTTTATTCCAGGTTTTATAAAGGGTTAACCTCCATTGAAAAAAATTTTAAAGATTGACCTCTTATATAGAAATTTTTGTATGCCTGGTTACGTACGAGATGCTCTAGGCATTTTCAGATGAATAATTTCAGCGAATGTGTTCTAGTAAATAACACCCTGGAAAAACTTTTGGGCATGCAAGAGCAACAAGATTTAGGCAGAGTTTCATATGGAATGTTACACTTCACTGTCCAAAAAGGCTGGGCATGTAAAACTTTCTGAAACTCTAAACCTCTTCTGCAAGAATGCATGTATGTCGGCTTACTTCAAAAGAGCCATAGCCATTTTTGATGATGGGGGTTGGGTTTTATTGGCGCAAGGCCGATTATGGGCAAAGAGCACCAAAGAAGAAGTTACTGAATTTTGATCAGACCATAAATACGAAAACATGTGACTCAAAGTAAAGGTGAAGCAAAACAAAAGACAATGAATATGGCTGGTATTTAGGGCCAGGATGAATACACGTGATATGACAAGAGCTGCAGAAAGTTTACCTCAGCTAAAAACTAAAAACACGTTGACTAGAAAACATTGGTTCGTCGGCTAAGAAGTATGATGGGTGCAAAGGAATGTGTCGTCTGTATAATTCAGGGAAATGTTTGTGTCGTGTTGTGTCAAGTGCCTTGCATGTGATTAGTATGTGGACTACGGATAGGCCCTTTCCACACCTGCTACACGTGAGCCCCGAAGTTACAGGGAGCAGGTGGGAGTGCGTCACATGTATGTGGCCTCTCCGCAGCCTAGCCAGGGCGATTTCAGTGTATCTGTTGTGTGAGTCGGTTATGTAGCGTCCCTGTTGTGGTCGTATAATGTGTCGTCTGATGTGTGTCTTTAGGTCGGTGTAAGGTACTGTTGTTATGTAAACTGTGGTCATAAGAACTGCAGCACCAGCCATTTGATCAGCAGTTTCATTGCCAGGGATTCCACAGTGACCTGGTACCCAACATATAGCTTTTTCTAAATTTAGGTATATGCAGTCATTATGACCTTTAAAAGAACATTGATTACACAGTTTTTGACGAGCTTCCAGATGACAATGCCTGCACAACGCTTAGAGAACCTGTGTAGACGGTGGACTTTGGAATTTTATGTTCGAGGATGTGATTTGAAACGAGTAAAATGCCATACACTTCAGCCGTGTAAATACTGCTGTTAAAATTTAGTGTTTTGATAACATTTTAATTGGTCCCTGCGCTGCACAAGAGATAGTAGAGCCAGTTTTGGATGCGTCGCTATAGAATTCTGCGCACCTGTACTTGTCCTGCAGGAACAGGAAGTGCTGCAGAATTGCATTCCTGGGTGCCCTATCTTTTTCTACAAGAGTGAATGACAGGTCGCATGATTCAGGACGAAGATGCCATGGTGGGATGAAATTATGAATGGGTGTCTTGTGCATGTCTGAAAGGGGGACATTGGGCGCAGAAGCCTCCTCCCTAACTCTGAGACAGAACGGTAAGGAAATAGATGGCCTGTTTAAAAAGAGTTGTAAATTTGATGTATCGTTCATTATGGCATTAAAAGGATGGTTGGTCGGAGACAGGATCTTAGATGCATACAACAGGTCAGCATACTCCCGCTGATGCCCTAGGCACCATTTGTCGCACTCGACATAAAGACCTTTAACAGGGCTAGTGTGGAATGCGCCGCATGAGAGGCGAAGGCCAAGATGCAGCACTGGTTCGAGCATTTGCAGTGCTGTTTTTGTAGCCGACCCATACACGACACTGCGTAGTCAAGCCGAGACCCCACCAAGGCTGTGTATAGGCGCAGCAGGAGTTGTTTGTCGGCCCCATAAGATAGATGTGAGAGGCCCTTAAGTATATTCATTGTTTTTAAACATTTGAAATTGAGCTGTCTGATAATTACAATGAATGTAAGTTTTTTGTCGAAGAAAATACCTAAAAACTTGTGCTCCTTGTTCACAGTGATGTCGGGGTCCGGGTGGACGACACGCATCCTGGAGAACAGAACTCAAGAACTCAAGGATTAAGATTAAAACCATTCTTGTCAGCCCAGCCGGCAAGCCAGCGAATGTGTTCTAGTAAATAATAACCTGAAAAAACTTTTGTGCACGCAGAAGCGACAAGATTTCAGCAGTGTTTTATATGCAACGTTATACCTCACTGTCCATAAAGGCTGGTCATGTAAAAATTTCTGAAACTCTAAACCTCTTCTGCAGGAATGCATGTATGTCGGCTTACATCCGACGAGCTATTGGGGAGGAGATTATAGAGTGGCACCCCTAGCGGCGCTAACGAGAAACTGAATAAAGGGGAAACAAAGCAGATGACACAGGCTTTTTCACATGGCCGAAGGCATACCGTATATTCCTGGAGGACGATATTTACCCATTTATCCAATTTTAGGGAGCCCTTTTTAGTATATGTTGATCTGAAAGAATTACTCCAACTGTACACATTTCCGGAGAAGATCTTGCTCGCTATTTTACAGCGTTTTGTCCGAACTAAAACCCCACTTACTTAACAGTCAGCCGTCCCTCTACGAGAACTGCCGCACTCAGTCATTCTTACCATGGCTATGCGAATCCGTACAACTGTTGTACGAGAACATTTGCTAAAAGAAGAAACAGAGAAGCGAAGTTTCCAACGTTGTTTAGTTCTCAACGTTCGAATGAAATTCCACTTTGGTAAGAAACTGCATTCGCGTCGGTGTACTGGTCCCCCGACAGGTGCAAAATTCTGTCTCCCCCACTGAACATAGTCTCATTCAGTAGACGCTGAAGGCGGCAGAGTTATAACACCTTCACAGGCTTTCGCACACTATACACGAGCAAATACGCGCGACACTGACCTGGTTATATACGCATGAAAAGCTCCGCGAAGTTCGCTAATCGCGCGCGGATGTAAGAGCCACCGAACTGCCAGAACGGCTGCCCGCACTTCCTTCGTATGCTGTCGTGCAGGAGAGGGGAACAAAAAGAGCCGTGAGCTCCCGCATTTTTGTGTGTTTGTATTGATTCCGACCACCCAATAAGCGCAGAAAGCTGGAGAAAGAACGGAAGGGTGGTGGAGGGCGGCGGGCTAGCTTCCCCCTCCGCATCGTTCTCTGCGTCAACGTCACCTTGTCTTTCTTTGTATGCATTTATTTGCAGACAGCCACGGGTCGCGTGATTGTTATAGACCAATGAGTGTTGGTGTCGCGGCGACAGCTTCTGTTTCAAACGTACTGGTTTTCTCGACGTGCTAAGGGCCGACGGCTGCGCGGGAAATGTGCGCTTATTGCTCGTTCAGTTAGCTCGTCTGTGTTGGTGTGCAGTGTGTCCCATAGAGTTATGAAACTCAATGGTGTGTACATCTCGCGGTTTGCCTTCAATTACCTGTGCTTGTTCCATAACTGTCTGCGTGTCAGCTCGCCCGTCTTATTTGCGCTACCGGCTCTCCGTGCGACGTCGTCTAATGACCATTGGATACCAACTCACACAACAGTGTGTCACAGAACAGTCTGTGGTACGTGTAGCGCTGCCCCTATTTTGTGCGGATTGCCGGTCGTCCGCGCGAGGAGCGAGTCTTGCGTTGCTACCTGTAAGTACCGCGGCCCTGACTGTTGCACAACAGGTGCAAATTTGCAAAGAAATCGTTCTGTGTTATTGTGCTATGCTCGTTTTTTTTGTTGTTATTGTTGTTCGTTCGCGGAGCCGTATCCTGGCATTTCTTCATCAGCGCTTTCATCTTGGAAACATCAGCTTGTTTTAACGGGGTCTGCGGTGTGAGCGTTGCTGGTGACCGGCGCTGATGTTACTTGTACGCCTTTTTAATCAAATGAACGCATTTTTAGACCACTATCGCGGGCGTTGTATTGAAGTGAAGGTTGCTAGCAAAAAAATATTTTGAGAGCAGCTTTTAGCATGTTCAAGTTTCATTTCGGCGTAGCGTGGGTGGGGGGTATCAATCGTCTTCGCAAGCGGGGACCTTATAAATTGCCGCACTGACTCTCGACTCAATTCGTAGCTATAGAACTTTCTACGTACACACAGGGTTCATCAAAAGTGACCTAGAGCCAAACTTCTTTTGTGCCCGGTAAGGCGGAACGTTCAATGGGAATTCGCGAAAAACTTGCAACTTTTCGGCGGCTCATCGTGTTCACCACGGGTAAATTGACCGACGGAACATCGGTTCTTTTAAAAAAGTCACTGTCTTCTCCCTGCCGCAAATGATTGCAAAGCCTTTTGGGTCGGCTTTTCGTGTCTGTGGCGATTTCTGCGATGTTATTATCATTTCCGTCTGAGATGTGCCTGAAACACTCTGCCCTGAAGTGTACTACAGACCGAGTCCAACTTTCTTTAAAATTTCAGCTTTGATATCCAGAGATTGCGTTGGGTTGCCGCCTCCGGAAAACATTGCAGGCTAATGCCTGATGTGTATTTCGTAGCTTTTCACTGCCCCACTGCGCATAATTTCCCCGTACATTAAAGGAATCTTGTTTGACCGACCAGTGCCCTATAGAAACCCATGTGTTTTTGTTGTTTGTTTCCCCTCTATAGAAATTTGACCGTCGCGGCCACTAACTTAAGTGGCGCCACCTATAGGATGATCTCCTGGCCAATAGCGATTTTTCAGAAAAATTTCATTAATTGTGTTCTAGTATACAACGGCGAATATGGTTTTGGGCAATGGGAGGGAAAAGAGCACCACTGTGTTTTTCCAAATTGAACATTGAGCCTCAGGTAAAATGTTGCTGCACTATATTGTAGTAAAACGTCAACTCTGGACCTCTTCAGTGAAACTGTATGTGGTTTTACTTACAATTACTTTTTTGAGTTCAGAAGAAAAAATTCTGGTATTGTGTACCAGTAAACATGAGCTTGCATGGAATATCATTTCATACACAAATAACAAGTGTGCTCCAGTGTTAAACATTGTTTTAAGCCTGAATGACCATAAGGCTGCGCCTACAATGTCTTTGGTATTTCTGAAATACTGCTCATCTTCTGTAAAACTTTTTATAGGTTGGCTTACAAGGATACAACAGTGGTTTCGGAAGAAAAATATGAGCGACTGCGTTTAGAGTATACACAGGGATACATTGGATATAGTACATTGAGAAACGACAAAAACACTTCATTCTCTCAAATTCAATGTTAAGCCTCAATGAGAACAAATGCTGCGCGTACATCGTGGTAAAATTTTCAGGTACCCTGGACCACTTCAGTAGGAACGCGTATACCTTGTTTTTCTTACAGAGATCTTACGGCAGTTAAAGAAAAAATTCAGCAAGTGTGTTATAGTAAATGAGGGAATGATTAGATAGTGTGGTATGAACAAGTGTCTGTTGCCCTGCAGTGTACACATTTATACCTCAAACTCCCTGACCATAAGTCTTTGACTATATTCTCAGAAAACCTTAATGCCAGCACCTCTTCTGTAGGATTTTGTGTATACCGGTTTACTTAACAGTACCCCACTTGCCAGTTTCAAACAAATATTTGCAGGGGTTGTGTTTCTGTAAAAACTGCATAAATCAAATTTTGTGCACGCGGAATCCGCAGTTCACAAGTGTTTCAATTCAATATTAGACACCAGTGATTATAAAAGCTTCACCTGTTTCGTAAAACGTTTAAAGATTCAACATTTATGTAGAAACAGTTGTATCCCTGTTTGCGTATGAGATGCTTTAGGCATTTTCAAATGGATAATTTCAGCGAATGTGTTGTAGTAAATAATAGCCTGAAAAAACATTTGGGCATGCAGAAGCGACAAGATCGCCGCAGTGTTTCATATTGTCACGGAGCCAAAGATGAGGCAGTCGTCTTGAAGGAAAAGCACGTTTATTGGAGCGAACTTGTGCTCCCCTAACAACTCAACAGAATAACGAGGCGGCGAAGCAGCGGTCAACAAAGTGACTTGCGTCGGCGAGCGTCGCAGAATCGTAGATCCCGGCGTCTGCTCTGCAGGCTTTTTATCTTTCGGCGCGCGTGGTTCTGGAACCGTCGATTCACATCGATAACATTGTAGATGCAAGAAGATTATTCCGGGCTGTTCACGCTAGATCGGAATGCTCTCTCTATCAGAACAGATAACACATGCGGCACAGAAAGAAAGAATGGAACACGCGCTTTCCTTGGCACGGAGATAACACAGACCGGCGCAGCCGGGCGGTAAAAGCAAAACACAAATAAACAAACCCAATGCATGGTTCGCGGCATCACCCCCCCTCTAAGAGTGCATCGACCCGATGCTAACATAAGCGA
This sequence comes from Haemaphysalis longicornis, assembly GCA_013339765.2. Lineage (NCBI taxonomy): Eukaryota > Metazoa > Arthropoda > Arachnida > Ixodida > Ixodidae > Haemaphysalis > Haemaphysalis longicornis. Next base: position 278,615 of record JABSTR010001742.1, on the reverse strand, counting down.
CAGTCCGAAAATAAAAATAAAAGTTCGTCATCGCCCGTAGAAAGGTTTTAAGCGAACCACGTGGACGACTTCGGGCCGCGTACGTCGTCGTGATGTGTCGGAGTCACCATCGGGATCACTTCGTAGGTAAGTTGTCCAACACGTCGCAGAATCTGGTAGGGTCCGAAATACCGTCGCAGAAGTTTCTCACTCAGTCCGCGTCGTCGGATGGGAGTTCAAACCCACACACAATCCCCTGGTTGGTACTCGGCGTCTCGGCGTCGGAGGTTGTAGCGTCCGGCATCCACCAGCTGCTGGTCCCTTATACGAACTCGAGCGAGCTGGCGGGCTTCCTCCGCTTGTTGAAGGTATCCTTGGACTGTCGGCGTTGAGGTTGTCGTCTTCCACATGCGGAAGCATGGCGTCGAGCATCGTAGTCGGTCGTCTTCGTAGACAAGCTCGAACGGTGTCATCTGCGTAGTTTCCTGAGTCGCTGTATTGTACGCAAACGTGACATACGGGAGGACTTCGTCCCAAGTCTTGTGTTCAACGTCGACGTACATGGACAGCACATCCGCAATCGTCTTGTTTAGACGTTCCGTTAGTCCGTTCGTTTGGGGGTGGTACGCCGTCGTTCTTCGGTGATCCGTGTTGCTGTAGCGTAAGATTTCTTGCATCAGCTCCGCGTTAAAGGCCGATCCGCGGTCCGTGATTCGGACTTCAGGGGCTCCATGTCGTAGCACAACTTGGTTTATAAAGAACTTGGCAACTTCTTGTGCAGTCCCCCTCGGAAGAGCGGCGGTCTCTGCGTCGCGCGTCATGTAGTCTGTCGCTACGACAATCCTCTTTTTCTCCGATCGTGACGTTGGGAACGGGGCTAGAAGGTCCATTCTAATCTGTTGAGAGGGCCTCTACGGGACGGTGGTCGGTTGCAGAAGTCCGGCGGGTCTTGTCGGCGGCATTTTTCGTCGCTGGCAGTCCCGGCAACTCCGAACGCAGTGGGTGACGTCGGATGTAAGGCGGGGCCAGAAGTACTTCGCCTTAATTTTTGCCATAGTGCGAGCTATGCCGAGATGTCCTGAAGACGGGTCATCGTGGGACGCTTCCCAAATTTCGTCACGAAGGTCTGCGGGGATGACAAGTAGATAATTTGTTCTTGTTCCGGGGCTTAAATTCTTCTTCACGAGGACGGAGTTTTAGAGGCTGAATGCTGCTAAGTTCCGCTTGAACGCTCTAGGCATGGTGACGTTTCTTCCTTCGAGGTAGTCGATCATTACGCGCAAGTCGGGGTCGGCACGCTGCTGGACGGCTAGGTCGGTCTCCGTAACAACCCCGAAGAACGCACTGTGTTCATCGGAGTTGTAATGGTGGGTCGACAGGGGCGCGGGACAGGCAATCGGCGTCGGAGTGTTTCCTGCCGGATTAGTAGACGATTGTAATGTCGAACTCTCGCAGGCGCAAACTCCACCGCCCAGGACGGCCACAGGGGTCCTTCAAATTGGCGAGCCAACACAGCGCGTGGTGGTCTGTTACAACCTTGAACGGTTTGCCATACACGTATGCGCGAAATTTTGAAATGGCCCATACAATAGCCAGGCACTCTTTTTCGGAAGCCGAGTAGTTTTTCTCCTCCTTCGACAGACCACGGCTGGCATAGGCGATTACGTTTTCGCACCCACTTTGTTTTTGGACAAGGACAGCACCCAAGCCTTTATCACTGGCGTCCGTGTGTATTTCCGTTTCGGCGTTTTCGTCGAAATGAGCAAGCACGGACGGGCTTTGCAGGTCTTTTTGCAGCTCGCAGAATGCTTTTTCTTGGTCGTCTTCCCAGCTGAAAGCGGTGCTATCTTTCGTCAAGCGCGTGAGCGGCTCTTCAATGCGTGGAAGTTTGCGACGAAGCGCCGGTAGTATCCACACAGTCCAAGAAATCTGCGCTCGCCTTTCTTATCTTTCGGCACTGGGAAGTTCGCTATGGCTGAAGTTTCGCCGGGTCAGGCAGGACGCCCGCGGCGTTGACGACATTGCCCAAACACTTCAGTTCCTCGAACGCGAAGCGGCACTTTTCAGACTTCAGCGTTAACCCTGACGTACGGATGGCCTCGAGTACAGACTGCAACCTTGCGAGGTGTTCGTTCAAAGTCCTCGAGAATACCACAACGTCGTCGAGGTATACGAGGCAGGTGTGCCACTTCAGGCCAGCTAGCACAGTGTCCATGCTCTTTGGAACGTTGCTGGTGCCGTGCATAGCCCAAACGGCGTCACCTTGAACTCGTATAGGCCGTCCGGGGTTATGAATGCAGTCTTCTCTCAATCTCTCTCGTCCACTTCAATTTGCCAGTAGCCTGTCTTCAGATCCATGGATGAGAAGTACCTCGCATGGCAGAGGTGGTCGAGGGCGTCGTCGATTCGTGGCAGGGCGTACACGTCCTTTTTGGTGATCTTGTTCAATCGCCGGTAGTCAACGCAGAACCTCAGTGTGCCATCTTTTTTCTTCACGAATACGACCGGCGCAGCGCCACGGACTTTTCGATGGCTGTATAATGTCGTCATTGAGCATGTCGTCGACTTCAGTCCCGATGGCTTCGCGCTCGTGTGAAGAGACGCGGTACGGTGACTGTCGGGCAGGTCGGGCTCCATCCTCGGCTATTATCCGTGGCTTCACCAGAGGTGTTTGACGTAACTTGGAGTTCGACAAAAAACACTCGCTGTCGCGACCCAGCAAAGCCAATAACTTGTTCCTTTCTTCTTGCGGTAGCGCCGGATTCACGTCGAAGGGGTGCGGAAGCTTGAAGGTATCGTCGTGTGCACGTTCAAAGTCGGCGACTGCGATCACGTCACTTGCTTGTTCCATTTCTTGAAGGAATGCAATTGCAGCGCCCTTGTTTAAATGCTGGTACTCCTCGGTGAAATTGGTGACCAAAACGTAGGATTTGCGCTGCTTAAACCGAGCAATGCCTCTTGCGACAGACACACCGCGGTCAAGAAGCAACGTTTGGTCACTCTCCACGATAGCGTCGACGTCGGGAGCAGCACATTCACAGTAGACGGTGGTCATCAAGCTTGCGCAGGGTGACAGGGTGACGTGATCATCGGCGATCCTTACAGCTACACGGTCTTCGGGGTTCGATTCCGGCGTCATGAAGTGGTCGTAGGAAAAAGTTATCGACTTCGTCTGCAGATCGATTATTGCGCCGTTGTCCGTCAAAAAGTCCATTCCGAGAATTACGTCGCGGAAGCAGTTGGGCAAACGACGAATACCGCAGGGTACGTCGTGCCGTCTATGGTGGCGCGCGATGTGCACGTTCCACTTGGCAGCACGAGGTGGCCTCCTGCTGTGCGTATGTGCGGACCGTCCCATCTGGTCATAACCTTCTTCAGCTTAGACGCAAATGGTCCGCTCATTACGGAGTAGTCGGCTCCCGTGTCTACGAGGAAGACTACATCAAAGCCGTTGATGGATACCTTGACGTCGGATGACGCCTTCCTCGAGTTCCGGGTGCGTCAGGGCGTCGCATCTCGCCTTGTGGGTGTTGACGGTCGGGCACTGCGTGTCGTCGTTGTCGTCGTCTTCTCAGCGGACGTCTCGGTCAGGTCGGGTACGCGTAGCGGCGTATAGCTGTCGTCGTGTTCGGGAGTCTCGTCAGGGTAAGGTCGGGGCGACGGGATGAGGGCATGTCGTGAATCACTGTCTTCGGCCCGTCCTTCGCGTCGTTGGAGGGTTTCCGGTTTTTCGACGTAGTGCAACTTCACCTCCAGAAGTTGCTGCTTTTAGTTTCCCCCGCGTGGGCTTGGGGACCTTCCATGGTGAAGTCAGCGTTGCTACGGCGGTTCGGCGATTGGTATGGCTAGGGTGCGGCGAACGGTTGAAACGCGCTGGGCCACGGCTGGTTTCAGATAGATACTCGTCGATCTCATGTGGTCGTTGGCCAGGGAGAGGGCGAGGTGCGTCGACGGAGAAACCACGCAGGCCGAGTCTCTTGTATGGGCAGTGAAGGTAGATGTGGTCGGCCTCTCCGCAGTGGTAGCACAGAGGATGGTTATCGGGAGTTCGCCATACGTCCGTCTTTCTCGGCGTCTGGTTTCGGGCTACCGGGGGTCGGGTGGGTGACAGTGGGCGGCGGTACGGCAGGGCCTCTTGACGGAGTGTTGTAGCAGGGCGGGGTCGACGAACAGCCCCGTAGTATGTCATGGCTTGTGGCTCTCGGGGTACTTCGGATGGCGTAGAAGTTCCCAACGCTTGTTGCAAACCTTCTCCAATCACGTCGGTCAGGGAAGCGACTTGGGGCTGCGGCGGCGTTGGGAGAAGTTTCTGCATCTCCTTTCTCACTATTGCGGGGATAGTCTCGCGTAGGATATCGGCCGGGATCCGCGTGCTGCCAAAGTCGTTCGCATTGGCCGCGCCAACAAAGTTGCGGTCATACTGCTTAGCACGCATTTCGAGGGCTTTCTCAATGGTGCTGGCTTCGGCCACGAATTCGGCGACGGTTTTGGGCGGGTTTCGGACAAGTACAGCAAACAGTTCCTCCTTCACCCCGCGCATTAGGAACCGCAACTTCTTTTCCTCTGTCATTTCGGGGTCCGCGCGGAGAAATAGCTGCTTCATCTTTTCAACGAAGGTCACGACTCCTTCGTTGGGGTGTTGCGTGCGCGTTTCCAACCAAAGGGCGGCTCGTTCTTTCCGCACGACGGTAGTGAAGGTCTAAGCGAACTCGCTTTTGAACTGATCCTAGTTGGTCGAGGAGCTCTCGTTGTTCTCGAACCAAGTGCGAGCCGAATCTTCCGAGTAAAATAAAACATGCCTGAACGTTTCTGCCTCGTCCCACTTGTTGAATTTCCGGACGCGCTCCAGTTTCTCCAACCATTCTTCTGGGTCTTCTAGGGGGGCTCCTCGGAATGACGGCGCTTTCCGTGGCTGCTGCAGAACCACGGGAGGATTGGCTTGGTTGGTCATGGTGCTGGTTGCGACGTCTTTCTTCTTCGCTTTCTCCGGTAGTAGACCGAACACGGGTGGTAAATCCTGCAGGTGGAGGCTGGCTCTTGTTGGACTGGCTTGGCGGCTTCCAGAGGTTGTAGTGGGCATGAAGGGCGCGTACGCAGCACCTTCACCAGATGTTGCGGAAGGGCAATAAGCAAGTTCCTATCTCCGCTGGTTCCCTTTCCAATGCTGTCCTATGCACGCCGTCCAATATGCCTCTATAGCCGTTCTTTCTTTCTAACAGCTCTGTTAACAGATAAAAGATGAGCAGAAGGAAATTGCTCTAAATGCCACCTGTAACGCTTGGCAGTCAAAAATTGACGCCGACGCCGGACTGTTTTCTACTTCTAGCACTGCTAATGATTTCGTGTTAAGGCTATAGCGCCGTTGAAACTTGGGGTAGCTGAAAAGCGAAGCAGACAAACCGAGTTATTTACAATGCAAAGTTTTTGCGTCATTGGGCGAAAAGAGGGGTGCGTTTGTGCGTGCGTGCGTAACATTTCATGGATCCAAAAAGATGACGGGCGCGTAGGCTCTCCTGCCCGCCAAAGAGACCGCCCGCTTACCAGTACACACCTGCCCGCCTGCCTGCCTGCCTACCAGGCACAATATTCTGGTGAGGATGCGTGATTTGGGGACGAGGGGTGGCCCGTCACGAGCCGCCCAGGGGGGAGAAGAGACGCAAAATGCCCCACCACTGCTACACTCAAGGATACCAGAAAACGATTGTGGACGGACGGGTCGTCGGCCTAGTAGGACCAGGCAAAATGCAGCCTGCTGGGAGGCTGCCCACTGCCAGAAGGTTGTGGTTAGGATGCACCGATGCGGGAGGCACAGAAGGCACCGGGGCACTGTGCGCTGGCCAGGAGGGTACATGTTTGCCTTCCAGAAGACTGTGGCGAGGACGCATCATTTGGAGACCATGTGCGGCCCGTCACATTCGGCGAAGGGAGTGGATCACAGGGCGGCACAGCGGTGGCTATGATGATCCATGCGTTAGAGCGCAGCCCGTTTAAGCGCCCGCTCCTGTGGTTTAGCGCAGTTTCTCAGCGTCGGTCTCGTTGTAACCGAGAGAACGAAGATGCCACCGAAGATAGAGCGAGCAGGAAAGCGGAGGACGAAAGAATGGCGAAAGTGGGAGGGAAGGGCGAAATTTACAGATCGCGCGAGACACGCTCCACTGCAGCATAGCCTTAAGAGATAACGACACAGTATACCGCATGCCGTGGTACATTTGTTGAGGACGCGATCACTTCCTAAGACACCGCAGCTATGAGCTGTCTCCGAGAAGACTACAGTTCGCACTGCACTCAAATTTCGCATTAGCGACTGCCGTAATTGTCTCCCATATTTTTTGTTTCCCCAAGAAAACAACTGTGCTGTATAAAACTGCAGTGGTATCACCCAAGAATAAAATAAAATAAATTCTAAAAATGAACGAACCTAAATTAATAAAGATAAACTCGCGGCCATAAAGAGTAATGCTTTCACAGTCATACAAATGGCAGCCTTATGTGTCCCAACGAACTTTTTATTTCGCTTCAGGTATAGTTGTAATCGTTGACCTACTTGCCGCGATTTGGCCCGCATTAGGGAACGTGGAAGGTTCGTAGTACCCTCCACCCGAGTGACGACCCTCAGCGTGCTGGTGGTGACGGTGACAGACTGCGAGCGGCTGTGCTCGTCAGTGACTATTTGCAAGCCGTGCACAATGTTTCCCACCAAGCCTGGCCGGGCCACCGAACGTAGCGGCCAACGAAGATTGGGGAGGGGGGTGCGCCACTTACTCGTCATGGTACCATAGAAAACATTTTGCAGTAGCTTGTACAGTTAAAGGAGCTCTTGACCACTTGAGATAAACTCGCCGCAGTGTCTCAGTGGCTAAGGCGTTGCGCTGCTGAGCACACACGTGGGTTAGATTCCCGGGCGTGGCGGCCGCTTTTCTGGTAGCAGCGAAAAGCGAGAACGTCCATGTGTACGAGATTTCGGCGCACGTTCGATCCCCAGGTGTTCTAAATTAATCCGGACCCCTCCACTAAGGCGCGCCTTATCGTCTGCGTTTCGTCGGAGCGTTAAACCCAACAATAAATAAATAAATAAATAAATAAATAAATAAATAAATAAATAAATAAATAAATAAATAAATAAATAAATAAATAAATAAAAATAAATAAAGTAGATAAATAAGCAAATAAATAAAAATAAAAAGAGAAACACACTTTTTATAAACGCTTTCACTCATCTGCGCATCTGAAGCCCTGCGAAAACTATACTTATTGCCAGCACAGAGCCATAGTGCCTGATTTGCTCGTCACTGCGGATACACCTTCTGTTTCTGCTTTGCTTTTGTGGCTTTCTTTTTAAAACGGCTATCAAATGCGTTCTATTCTGCAGCGCAAGGAAAGCCGGCAAATAGCCACTACACCACTGTAATGACATCATTCAGCGGTCGAAGAACGCCAAGACCGGGAAGGAGAGAAAAATATTTTAAGGAAGTTTATAAGTTATCGGATGAGGAGAGAGCAATAATTTTTGGCTGAGGCACTTTGCGACCCCCTAATCTAAGTACCGGATATGTTGGTTGAGTACTTTCTGCAAGCACTCAAGATTTAGACAAAATTTGAGAATAGTGTTGCAGGATTGGTTTGGTTTGGCCAAGACAAAATATTTGCACATGTAAACCTTCATTATGACTTTCTTTTTATGCCGACTTGATAAGGAAACGAAAAACTACCACAAAAAAATAACAAAAAAAAACACGCGTGCTTTTTTTTTCTTCGAACCCGTTTGAAGACGTTTGAACCGGTTCGAACCGGTTCGAACCAGAACGGAATGGTGCTCTGGAACCGAGCCCGAACCGAACCCCAAAGGGTTGAACCCGAACCCTAACCGAACCCGAAAAAGTTCCGTTTCGACACCCTGCTTTGAACATGCCAAAGGCTTTTTGTAACGAAACAGGCATACATAAATTCCATCACATGTGGTGCTGGCCATAAGAAGTTTTTACATGAATATAGTCAAAGCCTTACAGTCAGTGAGTTTTAAGTATATATGTGAACACTGCAGAGCAACTGAATCTTTTTATTCCACGCTTTCTATTTATTTCCTCGTTTACCAGAACACAGTTTCTGAATTTATTCTTCTCAAACAGCCTAAAAATCTTTGTAGAACAATGTACAAGCATTCCTATGAAGAGGTCTAGAGTTTAAGAAAAGTTTACCACGATGTTTGTGCAGCATTTATTCTCATTGAGGCTTGACATTGAATATGAGACGATGTAGTGTTTTTAACACTTCTCCATGCTGTAAATCCTATTATCGCCCGTGTTTACTTTAAACACATTCGCTGAAATAATTCTTCTGAAACCGTTTTATTCTCCTTGTAAACCAACCGGTAAGAAATCTTTACAGAAGATTAACAGTATTTCAGAAATATTACCGAAATTGTTGGTGCGGAAAATGATCAGTCTTGTTTAAGATTTATTTTAACTAATGCAGCAGACCTGATATTTGTTCATGCAATGATATTCCATGCAATCAAATGTGTAGTGGTTACAATCGCTGAAACGTTTCTTGTGAACTCTCGTACGCTCTCTGTAGTAAACTTACATACAATGTTTCTGGAGATGTCCAGAGTTCATGTTTCTATCTCAATGTAAGTGCAGCAATCACTTCCTCTTAGGCTCAGGATTGCATTTGAAAACATTGAGTGGTGCTATTGTCACACGTGTTCCACAAATCTATAACGCCCTTGTTTACTACAACAGAATTGTTGGAAATATTCTTCGAATAATGCCTTTGGTATCTTGGAAGTAGGCCCACGTACATGCGTTCCGCCTAAGAGGTTGAGTTTCAGAAATTTTCCCAATATGGCCTGGTTTTATAGTCTTAGACATAACATAAAAATAAACACTGCAGCAATCTTGACGCTTAAGTAAGCCCAAAATATTATTCACGTTCCTATTAAAAACACATTCGCTGAAATTATTTACCTGAAAATGCCTTCAGCGTCTTGTATGTAAACAGGCATACAACAATTTTGATAAAAGAGGTCAATCTTTAAAGACAATTACAACAACGAAGTTTAACCCTTTTTAATTACTGGGGACAACATAATTTCAAACACTCATACACTGCAGTCGCGTCTGCATGCACAAAATTCAATTGACGCAGATGTTTACTAGAGCAATATCTCTGCAATCATTTGTTTGAACTTGCCAGGGGCTTTTTGTAACTAAACAGGCATACATATATTCCTCGAGATGTGCTGCTAGCCTTAAGAAATTTTACATAAATATAGTCAAAGCCCTAAAGTGAGTGAGTTTTAAGAAAAATGTGAACAGTGCAGAGCAATAAAACTTGTTCATTCCACGCTTTCTATTTATTCCCTCGTTTACCAGAACACAATTGCTAATTTTCTCTTCTCAAACTGCCGTAAAATCACTGTAAAACAATGTACAAGCATTCCTACTGAAGAGGTCCAGAGTTTTAGAAAAGTTTACACAATGTACGTGCAGCATTTATTGTCATTGAGGCGTGACATTGATATTGAGATGATGTAGAGTTCTTCACACTTCACCATGCCATAAATCCTATTATCTCCCATGTTTACTTTAAACACAATTGCAGAAATTAATCTTCTGAATTCGTTTTATTCCCCTTGCAAGCAAACTGGTAAAAAAATTTTACAGACGATTAACAGTATTTCACAAATATTACTGAAATTGTAGGTGCAGCAAATGATCAGTCAGGATTATGATTTGTTTTAGGCCACTGCAGGAGACTTCATATTTGTGCATGCAATGATATTCCATGCAATCAATTGTGTAGTGGATTATAATCGCTGAAACGTTTTTTCTGAACTCTCGTACGCTCTTTGTAGTAAACCTACATACAATGTTTCTGAACAGATCCAGAGTTGATGTTTCTACCACAATGTAAGTGTAGCAATCACTTCCTCTGAGGATCAGGATTGAATTTTAAAGAAAGAGCGGTGCTATTGTCACACGTTTTGCACAAAACAATATCGCCCTGTTTACTATAACACAATTGTTGAAATTATTCTTCGAATCATGCCTTTGGTATCTTGGAAGTAATCCCACATACATGCAATCCGCAGAACAGGTTGAGTTTCGGAAATTTTCACAATATGGCCTGATTTTATAGTCTGAGACATACCATAAAATATAAACACTGCAGCAATCTTGGCGCCTAAGTAAGCCCAAAATATTATTCACATTCTTATTTAAGAAACATTCGCTTAAAATATTTACCTGAAAATGCCTTCAGCATCTCGTATGTAAACAGGCATACAAAAAATTCGATCAAAGAGGCCATCCTTTGAAGACAATTAAAACAATGAAGTTCAACCCTTTAAAATCCCAGGGGATAATATTTATTTTACAACACTCGTGCACTTTAGTCACGTCTGCATGCACAAAATTCAATTGATGCAGATGTGTACTAGAGCAATATCTCTGCAATCATTTGTTCGAACATGCCAAAGGCTTTTTGTAACAAAACAGGCATACATAAATTCTGTCAGATGTGGTGCTGGCCTTAAGAAGTTTTACATGAATATAGTCAAAGCCTTTCGGTCAGTGAGTTTTAGGTATAAATGTGAACACTGCAGAGCAATTGGCACTTGTTTGTAAAACGCTTTCTTTTCACCCCCTCATTACTGATTCCTGGTCGGTGAATTTTTCTTCTCAAACTGCCCCAAAATCTTTGTAAAACAATGTACAAGCATTCCTTCTGAAAGGCTCTTAGTTTATGAAAAGTTTACCACGATGTACGTGCAGCATTTATTGTCAATGATGCTACACATTCACTTTGAGACGATGTAGAGTTCCTGACACTTCTCCATGCAGTAAATCCTATTATCGCCCGTGTTTACTTTAAACACAATCGCCAAAATTATTGTTCTGAATCCGTTTTTTTTCTTGTAGCCAACCTGGTAAAAATTTTTACAGAATAAAAACAGTGTTTCCGAAATATTACCAAAATTGTAGGTGCAGCTAATATTCAGTCAGCCTTATGATTTATTGTTAGCGACTGCAGCAGACTTCATATTTGTGCATGCAATGATATTCCATGCATTCAATTGTGTAGTAAATTACAAACGGTGAAACGTTTTTTTCTGAACTCTCGTACGCTCTTTGTAGTAAACCTACACACAATGTTTCTGAAGAGGTCCAGAGTTGATGTTTCTACAACAATGTGAGTGCAGCAATCACTTCCTCTGAGGTTCAGGATTGAATTTGAAAAGAAAGAGTGGTGCTATTGTCACACGTTTTGCACAAAGCAATATCGCCCTTTTTACTATACACAATTGTTGGAATTATTCGTCGAATCATGCCTTTGGTATTGTTACGTGGCAAAGAATATTTATAAGTCAGAGTAAGCTGGGAAGCGCTGGATTTGGCAGCAGCGTGAGTCCGGGGCCAAGCGTTCTCGTACTCGTCGTCTTCTATCAGCGGCGCAGCGCCCACCGCATGTTTGGTGCGCACAGGGATTGCCCCGTCAGATGACCCCCGGCGGAAGAGGCACCGTCTCGGTGCTGTCTATGGAGAATCGGTCGGCGGGGGCTGATATGGCTTGAGGCGGGCGACATGGACAACACTGGTAGGCCGGACAGTAGAGGACGAGGCTCCAGTAGAGACGGTAGGAGCAAGCTCATACGTCACATCTGTGACGCGACGCAACACTTTGTATGGACCAGAATAGGGTTGGAGCAGTTTTTCGGACAGGCCAAGACGACGTGCGGGGCACCAAAGCAGGACGAGGGAGCCCGGAGTAAATTGGACCGTGCGGTGACGTTCGTCGTACCGTGTCTTTTGTGCAACTTGCGAAGCAACAAGGTAGGTGGTCGCGAGCCAGTTGACGAGCTTGATGGGCACGAGTGATAGCATCGCGAGCGTATTCAGAGGAGTAGGCAGGAAGGAGCGAGTCTAAAGGCAAAGCCGGTTCACGACCAAACAATAGATAAAATGGGGAGAAACCGGACGTGTCATGGCGGGAGGTGTTGTACGCGAAAGTTACGGATGGTAATGCGAGGTCCCAGTCTCGGTGGTCAGCAGACACGTACATAGACAGCATGTCGGTCAGCGTGCGGTTCAAGCGTTCGGTGAGGCCATTAGTTTGCATGTGATCGGCCGTGGCAAGCTTGTGTTTCGTCGAGCAAGAGTGGAGCATGTTGTCGATAACTTTGGACAGAAAGTTTTTGCCGCGGTCAGTTACAAGCTGGTGGGGAGTGCCGTAGTGCAGAAGGACGTCGTAGAGAAGAAAGTTAGCGACGTCAGTCGCGCAGCTTGTTGTAAGGGCGCGGGTGATGGCGTACCGCGTCGGGTAATCTGGCGCAACGGCGACCCACCGGTTTCCCGCTGACGACAGTGGGGAGGCACCAAGTAAATCGAGGCCCACCCGGAAGAACGGATCATGGGGAATGTCTATGGGCTGAAGTTCTCCAGAACGAAGTGTGGAAGGCTTTTTCCGACGCTGGCAGATGTCACAAGAGGCAACGTAGCGGCGTACAGATCGGTACAGGCCAGGCCAGAAGAACCTATGCCGCACTCGATCATAAGTTCTGGTTATCCCTAGGTGGCCTGCGGTGGGTACGTCGTGTAGCTGGTGCAGGACGGTCAAACGCAGGTGGCTGGGCACAACGAGGAGGAGGTCTGGACCGTCAGCACGGACGTTATGGCGGTACAAGACGCCATTTCGTAGGGTGAAGTTGCGCGTTGTTAAATCGGGTGGTGATGAGGACATACGTTGAATGAGGGAACGGAGCGACGGGTCACGGCGCTCCTCGCACCGATGTGGCGAAAGTCAGATATTGCGAACACGCAAGCGACATCAGTAGAAGTGTTGGCTTCAGGGGGCTCAACAGGGTGACGTGAGAGGCAGTCAGCGTCTTTATGCAAGCGACCCGACTTATAGGTGACGGAAAACGTATATTCCTGCAGACGTAATGCCCAGCGACCAAGCCTTCTGGTGCGGTATTTCAAGTTGGTAAGCCAGCACAGCGCATGGTGATCTGTGATGACTGTAAAATGTCTGCCGTACAAGTACGGACGAAATTTTGCGAGGGCCCAGACAAGAGCAAAGCACTCGTGCTCTGTAATAGAATAATTGCGCTCGGACTTTGCAGCAAACGCCTGGCGTAATAAATCACGCGGTCCCCAAGTAAATGTAGCCCCGTTTTTAAAAAGGTTCGTGAAAAGACGAGCTACGTGGGCAAAATTTTCTATAAAACGGCGAAAATAGGAGCAAAGTCCGACAAAGCTGCGGACATCATGATTCGAGCGCGGCACGGGGAAATCGGTGACGGCTCGAACTTTGTCGGGGTCGGGCTGAACTCCAGAGGCGTCGACCAGGTGCCCAAGAATTGTTATCTAGTATGTCGCGACAGTAGCAGATTAGGTTGCGACAGTACCGGGCAATGTGGCCGACTCCAGAGCAACAGAAACAAATCGGTTTGTCGTCCGGGGTGCACCACTCAGCGGGGTTCCGGCGGGGGTACCGTGGAGGAGGAGGGTCGATGTGGGGACCGGGAGACCTAAACTGTCTTTGGAAAGTAGAGCCCATCGCTCAACCAGAGTGAAGGCCCAGGTGGGCTATTTCGTCACGGACAATGGCTTGGAAGGCGGAAACGGTCTGGAGCTCACTCCGATCCGGCCCGTATGGCACCGCTGTAGTAGGGACCATAGCCTCCAGTTCTCGGCGCACGATTTTCGTTATATCTGCCGACGGCGGAACGGGATCTTGTAGGCGTGAAATGCGGGCTGGTGGACGTCCATCTTCACACGAAGATGTGGCTGCTGTATGCGGAAGCCTTGAGAAGTTGTGGACGATATGGCGTCCTTTGGTCTCTTCGAAGTCGGCGACATTCCGTAATGATTGACTCCACTGTGGCACAGTCTTTGCACATAACAAGGTGGAATGCGTCATCCGCAATGCCTTTCAGTATGTGGCCTACTTTGCCGGACTCCGTCATGGTGCTGTCAGCCTTCGAGCAAAGTGCCAAGACGTCCTGGATTAGGCGACGTAAGATTCGGTCGATGTCTGGGCACGCGATGCGAGCTCTTGGCCGTCAGCTTGCTTGGCCGCCAGCAAGCTGACGGCCAAGAGGCTTTCCGAATACCGCCCGCAGCTTCGTTTTGAACACCTCCCAACTGGTCATTTCGGTCTCGTGCGTCTCAAACCACTTGCGCGCGGGACTTTCCTCTTTCGGGTAGAAGATCGCATTCGCCAGCATGATGGTAGGGTCCCACCTGTTGTGAATGCTGACACGGTCAAAGAGGCTGAGCCAGTCGTCAACATCAACGTCATCTGTTCCGGTAAACAGGGCAGGCTCCCGGGGATGAGACACGATGACGAGGGGTGTCGTCGACGTGGTCGCTCCATCGGTCGGCATGGTGACACGAGGAACCGAGCGTCCACAATGAAGTTCCGTGTTGGGTGGAGCAGGTGGAGCAGGCCCGGGCTAGGGTATGGGATGAGGTGTTGACTCGAACTCCGCAACCTCCTCCAAGAATGTTACGTGGCAAAGAATATTTATAGGTCAGAGTAAGCTGGGAAGCGCTGGATTGGGCAGCAGCGTGAGTCCGGTGCCAAGCGTTCTCGTTCTCGTCGTCTTCTATCAGCGGCGCAGCGCCCACCGCATGTTTGGCACGAACAGGGATTGCCCCGTCACAGTATTTTGGAAGTAGGCCCACATACATGCATTCTGCAGAACAGGTTGAGTATCGGAAATTTTCACAATATGGCCTGGTTTTATAGTCTGAGACTTAACATAAAATATAAACACTGCAGCAATCTTGACGAATAAGTAAGCCCAAAATATCATTCACATTCTTATTTAGGAAATACATTCGCTTAAAATATTTACCTCAAAATGCTTTCAGCGTCTCGTATGTAAACAGGCATACAAAAATTTCGATCAAAGAGGCCAATCTTTAAAGAAAATTACAACAATGAAGTTCAACTTTTATAACCACTGGGGATAATATTTGGTTTGAAGCACTCGTGCACTGTAGTCGCGTCTGCATGCACAAAATTATATTGACGCAGATATTTACTACAGCAATATCTCTGCAATCGTTTGTTTGAACATGCCAGAGGCTTTTTCTAACTGAAAAGGCATACATAAATTTCATCACATGTGGTGCTGGCCTTAAGAAGTTTTTTTATAAATATAGTCAAAGCTTTACGGTCATTCAAATTTAGGTATAAATCTGAACACTGCAGAGCAATCGACACTTGTTAATTCCACGCTTTTTATTCACCTCTCGTTACTGATACAAAGTCGCTGAGTTTCTTCTTGTCAAACAGCCTCAAAATCTTTGTAAAACAGTGTACAGGCATTCCAACTGAAGACGTCCAGAGTTTCTGAAAATTTTACCACGATGTATGTGAAGCCTTTATTTTCATTGAAGCTTGACTTTGAATATGAGACATTCTAGTGTTATTCACACTTCAACTTGTTCTAAATCATGTTGCGCCCGTGTTTAGTTTAAACACAATCGCTGAAATTATTCATCTGAAACCGTTGTATTATCCTTGTAAGGCTTCCAGTGAAAAAAGTTAAAAGAACAGGAGCAGTATTTCAGAAATATAACGTAATTATACCTGCTGCAAATGATCAGTCAGGCTTATGATTTAAAACTTCCACTGCAGCAGACTTGACATTTGTGCATGCAATGATATTCCATGCAATCCCTTGTGTTGTGGTTTACAATCAGTGAAATGTTTCTTGTGAAGTCTCGTACGCTCTTTGTAGTGAACTTACATAAAATGTTTCTGAAAAGTTCAAGAGTTGAAGTTGTACCACAATGTGAGGGCAGGAATCACTTCTACTCAGGCTCAGCCTTTTTTTTGAAAAAAAAAGTGGTGCTATTGTCAAACATAAGTACAAAACAATATTCGCCCTTGTTTACTATAACACAATTGTTGAAACTATTCCTCAAAAAATGCCTTTGGTATCTTGGAAGCAGGCCCACATACATGTATTCCTGCTGAAGAGGTTGAGGTTCAGAAATTTTCACAATATGGCCTGGTTTTATAGTCCGAGGAATAACATAAAATTTAAACACTGCAGGAATTTAGATGGTTAGGCATGCCCAAACTATTATTACCATTGTTATTAAGGAAACACATTCGCTGAAAGTATGTATCTGAAAATGCCTTCAGCATGTCGTACGTAAACATGCATACCATAAGTTCGATCAAACAGGCCAATATATAAAGACAATTAACAATTGAAGTCTACCCTTTATAATCACTGGGGATAATATTTGAAACACTCATGCACGGTAGTCACGTCTGCATCGACGAAATTCTATTGATGCAGATGTTTACTAGAGCAATATCTCTGCAATCATTTGTTTGAACATGCCAAAGGCTTTTTTTACCAAAACAGGCATACATAAATTCCATCAGATGTGTTGCTGGCCTTAAGAAGTTTTTAAATTGGTAAAGTCGAAGCCTTACAGTCAGTGAGGTTTTAAGTAAAAATGTGAACACTGCAGAGCAACTGAAACTTGTTCATTCCACGCTTTCTATTTATTCTCTCGTTTACCAGAACACAGTCAGCTGAATTTTTCTTTTTCAAACTGCCGTAAAATCTTTGTAAAACAATGTACAAGCATTCCTACTGAAGAGGTCTAGAGTTTAAGAAAAGGTTTACCACGATGTACGTGCAGCATTTATTGTCATTGAAGGCTTGACATTGAATTTGAGACCATGTAGTGTTCTTGACACTTCTTCATGCAGTAAATCCTATTATCGCCCGCGTTTACTTTAAACACAATAGCTGAAATTATTCTTCTGAATACGTTTTATTGCTCCTTGTAAGCCAACCAAAAAAACCTTTAAAGAAGATTCAACAGTATTTCCAGAAATATTACCGAAATTGTAAGTGCAGCTAATGATCAGTCAGACTTATGATTTAATGTTAACCACAGCAGCAGACTTGATATTTCTGCATGCAATGATATTCCATGCAATCAATTGTGTACTTGGATTACAATGCGCTGAAAATGTTCTTCTGAACTCTCGTACGCTCTTTGTAGTAAACCTACCTAAAATGTTTCTGAAGAGTTCAGAGTTGCAAGTTGTACCACAATGTAAGGGCAGGAATCACTTCATCTCAGGCTCAGTCTTTAATTTGAAAAAAAAGAGTGGTGCTATTGTCACACGTGTTGTACAAACAATATTTCGCCCTTGTTTACTATAACACAATTGTTGAAATTTATTCCTCGAAAAAATGCTTTGTATCTGGAAGTCAGGCCCACATACATGTATTCCTGCTGAAGAGGTTGAGGTTCAGAAATTTTCACAAACTGGCCTTCTTTTATAGTCTGGGGAAATAAAAAAAATATAAACACTGCAGCAATCCTGATGCTTAAGCATGCCCAAATATTATTCACATTCCTATTTAGGAAACACATTTGCTGAATTTATTTATCTGAAAACGGCTAAAGCGCCTCGTAAGTAAACAGGCATACAAAAATTTTATCAAAGAGGACAATCTTTAAAGACAATTACATTAATGAAGTTCAACCTTTATATTCACTAGGGACATATAATTGAAACACTGCTGCAACTGCAGTCCCAACTGCATGCACAAAATTCATTTGACACAGATGTTTACAAGAGCAATATCTCTGCAATCATTTGTTTGAACATGACAGAGGCTTTTTGTACCTAAACAGGCATAGATAATTTCCATGAGATGTGGTGCTGGCCTTAAGAGGTTTTTAGATTAATATAGTCAAAGCCTCACGGTCAGTGAGGTTCACGTATAAATCTGAACTCTGAAGAGCAACTGAAACTTGTTCATTCCACGCTTTCTACTCACTCCCTCGTTTACTGGAACACAGTCGCAGAATTTCTTTTTAAACTGCTGTTAAATCTCCATAAAACAATGTACAAGCATTCCTACTGAAGAGGTCTAGAGTTAAGGAAAAGTTTACCATGATATACGTGCAGCATTTTTGGTCATTGAGATTTGACATTGAATTTGAGAGGATAAAATTTTTGTAATCTTCTCTATGCAGTATATCCTATTATCGCCCGTGTTTACTTTAAACACAATAGCTAAAATTATTATCTGAACCCATTTTATTCCACTTTTAGCAAAACGGTAAATAATATTTACAGAAGATTAACAGTTTTCAGAAATATTACCGAAATTGTAGGTGCCGCTAATGATCAGTCAGGATTATGATTTAATGTTAACCACTCCAGAACTCTTGATATTTTTGCATGCAATGATACTCTATGCAATCAATTGTGTACTGGATTACAATCGCTGAAACATTTCTTCTGAACTCTCGTACGCTCTTTTTATTAAACCTACATACAATGTTTCTGAAGAGGTCCGAGTTCATGTTTCTACCACAATGTAAGTGCAGCAATCACTACCTCTCATGCTCAGGATTGAATTTGAAAAAAAAGAGTGGAGCTTTTGTCACACGTGTTGCAAATAACAATATTCGCCCTTGTTTACCATAACACAATTGTTGAAATTGTTCTCGAATAACGTATTTGGTATCTTGGAAGGAGGCCCACATACATGCATTCCGCAGAAGAGGTTGAGTTTCTGAAATTTTCACAATACGGCCTTGTTTTATAGTCTGAGGAATAACAAAATTTAAGCACTGCAGCAATTTTGATACTTAGGCATGCCCAAAATAATATTCACATTCTCATTAGAGATACACATTTGCTGAAATTATTTATCTGAAAACGCCTTCAGCGTCTCGTACGTAAACAAGCATGCAAAATTTTCAATCAAAGAGGGCAATCTTTAAATAAAATTTCAACAATGAATTTCAAACCTTTATAACCACTGGGGATAATATTTGGTTTGAAACACTCGTGCACTGTAGTCGCGTCTGCATGCACAAAATTACATTGGCGCAGATGTTTACTAAAGCAATACCTCTGCAATCGTTTGTTTGAACATGCGAGAGGCTTTTTGTAACTAAACAGGCATACATTAATTTCATCAGTGGTGGTGCTGGCCTTAAGAAGTTTTTCATAGATATAGTCAAAGCTTTACGTTCAGTGAGTTTTAAGTATAAATGTGAATTCTGCAGAGCAACTGAAACTTGTTTTTTCCACGCTTTCTATTCTCCCCCTTGTTGCTGATACACGGTCGCTGAATTTCTTCCTCTCAAACTGCCACAAAATCTTTGTAAAACTATCTACAAACATTCCTACTGAAGAGGTCTAGCGTTTAGGAAAAGCTTACCACGATGTACGTGCAGCATTTACTGTCATTGAGGGTAGACATTGAATTTGAGACGATGTATAGTTCCTGACACTTCTGCATGCAGTAAATCCTATTATCGCCCGTGTTTACTTTAAACACATTCGCTAAAATTATTCTTCTGAATCCGTTTTATTCTTTTTGTAAGCAAACCGGAAAAAAAAACCTCTACCGAAGATTAACCGTATTTCAGAAATATTACAGAAATTGTAGGTGCCGCTAATGATCAGTCAGGCTTATGATTTAATGTTAACCACTGCAGCAGACTTGATATTTGTGCATGCAATGATATTCCATGCAATCAATTGTGTACTGGATTACAATCGCTGAAACATTTCGTGTGAACTCTCGTACGGTCTTTTTAGTAAACCAACATACAATGTTTCTGAAGAGGTCCAGAGTTGAAGTTTCTAAAACAATGTAAGTGCAGCAATCGCTTCCTCTGAGGCACAGCATTGAATTTGAAAAAAAGAGTAGTGCTATTGCCACAGGTGTAGCACAAAGCAATATCCGCCCTTGTTTACTATACCAAAATTCTTGAAATTATTCTTCGAAAAATGCCTTGGTATCTTGTGAGTAGGCCCACATAGAGGCATTCCTGCAGAAAAGGTTGAGTTTAGAAAATTTTAACCATATGGCATGGCTTTATAGTCTGAGAAATAGCATTAAGTTGAAACACTTCAGCGATCCTGATGCTTCTGCATGCCCAAAATAATATTCACATTCTTATTTAGGAAACACAACAGCTGAAATTGTTTATATGAAAATGCCTAAGCGTCCCGTACGTAAACAGGCATACAAAAATTTTCATCAAAGAGGCCAATCTTTAAAGACAATTACAACAATGAAGTTCAAGCCTTTATAATCACTGGGGACAATTTTTATTTTAAACACTCGTGCACTCCAGTCGCGTCTGCATGCACAAAATTCAATCACGCAGATGTTTACTAGAGCAATATCTCTGCAATCATTTCTTTGAACAAGCCAGGGCCTTTTTGTAAATAAACAGGCATGCAAAAAAACCGTCAGATGTGGTGCTGGCCTTAAGAAGTTTTTACATGGATATAGTCAAAGGCTTACGGTCAGTGAGTTTTTAGTAAAAAGGTGAACACTGTAGAGCAACTGATCCTTGTTTATTCAACACTTTTTATTCCCCCCTCGTTACTGATACAAAGCCGCTGAATTTCGTGTTCTAAAACTGCACAAAATCTTTGTAAAACAATGTAAAGCATTCCTTCTAAAGAGGGCCCGAGGTAATGAAAATTTGACCACGATGTAGGTGCAGCATCTATTGTCATGGAGGCTACACATTCAATTTGAGACGATGTAGTGTTTTTGACGCTCCTCCATGCCCTTAATCATATTATCTCCCGTGTTTACTTTAAACACAATCGGTGAAACTATTCTTCTGAATCCGTTTTATTCTCCTTGTAACGCATCCTGTAAAAAATTTTTAAAGAAGAGCAGTATTTCAGAAATATAACGTAATTGTACTTGCATCAAATGATAAGTCAGGCTTATGATTTAAAGTTAACCACTGCAGCAGACTTGACATTTGTGCATGCAATGATAGTCCGTGCAATCCCTTGTGTAGTGGTTTACAATCGCTGAAAAGTTTCTTCTGAACTCTTGTACCTCTTGTACGCTCTTTGTAGTAAACCTACATAAAATGTTTCTGAAGAGGTCCACAGTTGATGTTTCTACCACAATGTAAGTGCAGCAATCACTTCCTCTGAGGCTCAGGATTGAATTTGAAAATAAGAGTGGTGCTATTGTCCCTCGTGTTGCACTAATTAATTATCGCCCCTGTTTACTGTAACACAATTGTTGAAATTATTCTTCGAATAATTGCCTTGGTATCTTTGAAGTAGGTCCACATACACGCATTCCGCCAAAGAGCTTGAGTTTCAGAAATTTTCAAAATATGGCCTGGTTTTCTAGTCTGAGGAATAACATAGAATTTAAACACTGCAAGAATATTTATGGTTAGGCATGCCCGAAATATTATTACCATTGTTATTAGGGAAACACATTCGCTGAAATTATGTATCTGAAAATGCCTTCAGCATGTCGTACGTAAACATGCATACAAAAAGTTCAATCAAACAGGCCACTATAAAAAGGCAATTAAAACAATGAAGTTCCACCCTTTATAATCACTGGGGATAATAGTTATTTGAAACACTCATGCACTGTAGTCACGTCTGCATGCACAGAAATTCAATTGATGCAGGTGTTTACAAGAGCAATATATCTGCAATCATTTGTTTGAACATGCCAAAGGCTTTTTTTATGAAAACAGGCATACATAAATTCTATCAGATGTGTTGCTGTCCTTAAGAAGTTTTTAAATTGGTATAGTCAAAGCCTTACAGTCAGTGAGTTTTAAGAATAAATGTGAACACTGCAGAGCAACTGAAACTTGTTCATTCTACGCATTCTATTTATTCTCTCGTTTACCAGAACACAGTTGCTAATTTTTTTCCTCAAACTGCTGTAAAATCTTTGTAAAACAATGTACAAGCATTCCTACTGAAGAGGTCCAGAGTTTAAGAAAGGTTTACCACAATGTACGTGCAGCATTTATTGTCATTGAGGCTTGACATTGAATTTGAGACCATGTAGAGTTCTTGACACTTCTTCATGCAGTAAATCCTATTATCGAACGAGTTTACTTTAAACACATTAGCTGAAATTATTCTTCTGAATATGTTTTATCCTCCTTGTAAGCCAACCAAAAAACCTCTTCAGAAGATCAACAGTATTTCTGAAATATTACCGAAATTGTAAGTGCAGCTAATCATCAGCCTGACTTATGATTTAATGTTAACCACAGCAGCAGACATATTTGTGCATGCAATGATATTACATGCAATCAATTGTGTACTGGATTACAATGGCTGAAAATGTTCTTCTGAACTGTCGTACGCCATTTGTTGTAAACCTACACACAATGTTTCTGTAGAGGTCAAGAGTTGATGTTTCTACCACAATGTAAGTGCAGCAATAACTTCCTCTGAGGCTCAGGATTGAATTTGAAAAAAAAAGTGGTGCTATTGCCACACGTGTGACACAAAACAATATTCGCCATTGTTTACTATAGCACAATTGTTGTAATTTCTCTTCGAAAAATGGCTTTGGTATCCTGGAAGTAGGCCCACATACATGCATTCTGCAGAAGAGGTAGAGTTTCGAAATTTTCACAATATGGCCTGGTTTTATAGTCTTGGACATAACATAAAATATAAATACTGCAGCAATCTTGATGTTTAAGTAAATCCCAAAATATTATTCACATTGTTATTAAGGAAACACGTTCGCCTAAATTATTTATCATTATTGCCTACAGCGTATCATACGAAAACAGGCATACAAAAATTTAAGTCAAAGAGGCCAATCTTTTAAAAAAATTACAACAATGAAGTTCAACCCTTATAATCACTGGGAATAATGTTTGGTTTGGAACACTCGTGCGCTGTAGTCCCGTCTGCTTGCACGAAATTCAATTGATGCAGATGTTTAGTAGAGCAATATCTCTACAATCATTTGTTTGAACATGCCAAGGCTTTTTGTAACAAATCAGGCATACATAAATTCCATGAGTTGTGGTGCTGGCCTTAAGAAGTTTTTTTTTTAAATATTGTCATAACTTTACGGTCAGTGAGTCTTAGGTATAAATGTGAACACTGCAGAGCAATTGACACTTGTTAATTCCACGCTTTCTATTCACCTCTCGTCACTGATACACAGTCGCTGGGTTTCTTCGTGTCAAACTGCCTAAAAATATTTGTAAAACAGTGTACAAGTATTCCAACTGAAGACGTCCAGAGTTTCTGAAACTTTTACCACGATGTATCTGAAGCAGTTATTGTCATTGAAGCTTGACTTTGAGACGTTGTAGTGGTCTTCACACTTCAACATGTACTAAATCATGTTGCGCCCGTGTTATTTTAAACACAATCGCTGAAATTGTTCATCTGAAATCGTTGTATTATCCTTGTGAGGCATCCAGTGAAAAAAGTTTAAAGAAGAGGAGCAGTATTTCAGAAATATAACGTTATTGTACTTGCTGCAAATGATCAGTCAGGCTTATGATTTAAAACTATCACTGCAGCAGACTTGACATTTGTGCATGCAATGATATTCCATGCAATTCCTTGTGTAGTGGTTTACAATCACTGAAATGTTTCTCTGAACTCTCGTACGCTCTTTGTAGTAACCTACCTAAAATGTTTCTGAAGAGTTCAAGAGTTCAAAGTTTGTACCACAATTGTAAGGGCAGGAATCACTTAATCTCAGGCTCATTCTTAATTTGAAAAAAAGGTGGTGCTATTGTCACACGTGTTGTACGAAACAATTTTCGCCCTTGTTTACTATAACACAATTGTTGAAATTTTTCCTCAAAAATGCCTTTGGTATCTTGGAGCAGGCCCACATACATGTATTCCTGCTGAAGAGGTTGAGGTTCAGAAATTTAACAAAATGGCCTGGTTTTATAGCCTGGGGAATAAATAAAATATAAACACTGAGCCAATCCTGACGCTTAAGCATGCCCAAATATTATTCACATCCCTATTTAGGAACCACATTTGCTGAAATTATTTATCTGAAAACGGGCTAAAGCGTCTCGTAAGTAAAGAGGCATACAAAAATTTTGATCAAAGAGGACAATCTTAAAGACAATTACATTCATGAAGTTCAACCCTTATATTCACTAGGGTCAATTTATTTTAAACACTGCTGCACTGCAGTCCCAACTGCATGCCAAAATTCATTTGACGCAGATGTTTACAAGAGCAATATCTCTGCAATCATTTGTTTGACCATGCCAGAGGCTTTTTGTACATAAACAGGCATACATAAATTCCATGAGATGTGGTGCTGGCCTTAAGAAGTTTTTACATAAATACAGTCAAAGCCTCATGGTCAGTGAGTTTTAAGTATAAGTCTGAACTCTGAACAGCAACTGAAACTTGTTCATTCCACGCTTTCTACTCACTCCCTCATTTACTGGAACACAGTCGCAGAATTTCTTTTTAAACTGCCGTAAAATCTTTATAAAACAATGTTCAAGCATTCCTACTGAAGAGGTCCAGAGTTTAAGAAAGGTTACCACATGTACGGGCAGCATTTATTGTCATTGAGGCTTGACATTGAATTTGAGACCATGTAGAGTTCTTGACACTTCTTCATGCAGTAAATCCTATTATCGAACGAGTTTACTTTAAACACATTAGCTGAAATTATTCTTCTGAATACGTTTTATGCTCCTTGTAAGCCAACCAAAAAACCTTTACAGAAGATCAACAGTATTTCCGAAATATTACCGAAATTGTAAGTGCAGCTAATCATCAGTCAGACTTATGATTTAATGTTAACCACAGCAGCAGACATGATATTTGTGCATGCAATGATATTACATGCAATCAATTGTGTACTGGATTACAATGGCTGAAAATGTTCTTCTGAACTCTCGTACGCCTTTTGTAGTAAACCTACATACAATGTTTCTGGAGAGGTCAAGAGTTGATGTTTCTACCACAATGTAAGTGCAGCAATCACTTCCTCTGAGGCTCAGGATTGAATTTGAAAAAAAAGGGTGCTATTGCCACACGTGTTGCACAAAACAATATTCGCCATTGTTTACTATAGCACAATTGTTGTAATTTCTCTTCGAAAAATGGCTTTGGTATCCTGGAAGTAGGCCCACATACATGCATTCTGCAGAAGAGGTAGAGTTTCGGAAATTTTCACAATATGGCCTGGTTTTATAGTCTTGGACATAACATAAAATATAAATACTGCAGCAATCTTGACGCTTAAGTAATCCCAAAATATTATTCACATTGTTATTAAGGAAACACGTTCGCCTAAATTATTTATCATTAATGCCTACAGCGTATCATACGAAAACAGGCATACAAAAATTTAAGTCAAAGAGGCCAATCTTTTAAAAAAATTACAACAATGAAGTTCAACCCTTATAATCACTGGGAATAATGTTTGGTTTGAAACACTCGTGCGCTGTAGTCCCGTCTGCTTGCACGAAATTCAATTGATGCAGATGTTTAGTAGAGCAATATCTCTACAATCATTGTTTGAACATGCCAAGGCTTTTTGTAACTAAACAGGCATACATAAATTTCATCAGATGTGGTGCTGGACTTAAGAAGTTTTTTTATGAATATAGTCAAACCTTTACGGTCAGTGAGTTTTAGGTATAAATGTGAACACTGCAGAGCAATTGACACTTGTTAATTCCACGCTTTCTATTCACCTCTCGTTACTGATACACAGTCGCTGAGATTCTTCTTGTCAAACTGCCTCAAAATTTCTGTAAAACAGTGTACAAGCATTCCAACTGAAGACGTCCAGAGTTTCTGAAAATTTTACCACGATGTATGTGAAGCATTTATTGTCATTGAAGCTTGACTTTCAATTTGAGACATTCTAGTGTTCTTCACACATCAACATGTACTAAATCATGTTGCGCCCGTGTTTGTTTTAAACACAATCGCAAAAATTATTCATCTGAAACCGATGTATTATCCTAGTGACGCATCCAGTGATAAACTTTTTAAGAAGAGGAGCAGTATTTCAGAAATATAACGTAATTGTACTTGCAGCAAATGATCAGTCAGGCTTATGATTTAAAACTACCACTGCAGCAGACTTGACATTTGTGCATGCAATGATATTCCATGCAATTCCTTGTGTAGTGGTTTACAATCACTGAAATGTTTCTTCTGAACTCTCGTAGGCTCTGTGTAGTAAACCTACATAAAATGTTTCTGAAGAGTTCAAGAGTTCAAGTTTGTACCACAATGTAAGGGCAGGAATCACTTAATCTCAGGCTCAGTCTTTAATTTGAAAAAAAGAGTGGTGATATTGTCACACGTGTTGTACGAAACAATTTTCGCCCTTGTTACTATAACACAATTGTTGAAATTTTTCCTCAAAAAATGCCTTTTGGTATCTTGGAAGCAGGCCCACATACATGTATTCCTGCTGAAGAGGTTGAGGTTCAGAAATTTTCACAAAATGCA
Source organism: Haemaphysalis longicornis (assembly GCA_013339765.2). Classification (NCBI taxonomy): domain Eukaryota; kingdom Metazoa; phylum Arthropoda; class Arachnida; order Ixodida; family Ixodidae; genus Haemaphysalis; species Haemaphysalis longicornis. Next base: position 252,341 of record JABSTR010001742.1, on the reverse strand, counting down.
CCTGGTTTTATAGCCTGGGGAAATAAATAAAATATAAACACTGCAGCCAATCCTGACGCTTAGCATGCCCAAATATTATTCACATTCCTATTTAGGAAACACATTTGCTGAAATTATTTATCTGAAAATATCTAAGCGTCTCTTAAGTAAACAGGCATACAAAAATTTTGATCCAAGAGGCCAATCTTTAAAGACAATTACAATAATGAAGTTCAACCCTTTATATTAACTAGGGACAATAATATTTGAAACACTCCTGCACTGCAGTCGCATCTGCATGCACAAAATTCAATTGACGCAGATGTTTACTAGAGCAATATCTCTGCAATCATTTGTTTGAACATGCCAGAGGCTTTTTGTACCTAAACAGGCATACATAAATTCCATGAGATGTGGTGCTGGCCTTAAGAAGTTTTTAGATAAATATAGTCAAAGCCTCACGGTCAGTGAGGTTTAAGTATAAATGTGAACTCTGAAGAGCAACTGAAACTTGTTCATTCCACGCTTTCTACTCACTCCCTCGTTTACTGGAACACAGTCGCAGAATTTCTTTTTCTCAAACTGCCGTAAAATCTCTATAAAACAATGTACAAGCACTCCTACTGAAGAGGTCCAGAGTTTAAGAAAGGTTTACTCACAATGTGACGGGCAGCATTTATTGTCATTGAGGCTTGACATTGAATTTGAGACCATGTAGAGTTCTTGACACTTCTTCAGCAGTAAATCCTATTATCGAACGAGTTTACTTTAAACACATTAGCTGAATTATTCTTCTGAATACGTTTATGCTCCTTGTAAGCCAACCAAAAAACCTTTACAGAAGATCAACAGTATTTCCGAACTATTACTGAAATTGTAAGTGCAGCTAATCATCAGTCAGACTTATGATTTAATGTTAACCACAGCAGCAGACATGATATTTTGCATGCAATGATATTACATGCAATCAATTGTGTACTGATTACAATGGCTGAAAATGTTTTTCTGAACTCTCGTACGGCTTTTGTAGTAAACCTACATACAATGTTTCTGGAGAGGTCCAAGAGTTGATGTTTCTACCACAATGTAAGTGCAGCAATCACTTCCTCTGAGGCATCAGGATTGAATTTGAAAAAAAGAGTGGAGCTTTTGTCACACGTGTTGCACAAAACAATATTCGCCCTTGTTTACCTATAACACAATTGTTGAAATTGTTCTCGAATAATTTGGTATCTTGGAAGTAGGCCCACATACATGCATTCCGCAGAAGAGGTTGAGTTTCTGAAATTTTCACAATACGGCCTTGGTTTTATAGTCTGAGAGAATAACATAAAATTTAAGCACTGCAGCAATTTTGATCCTTAGGCATGCCCAAAATAATATTCACATTCTCATTAGAGATACACATTTGCTGAAATTATTTATCTGCCTTCAGCGTCTCGTACGTAAACAGGCATACAAAAATTTCGATCAAAGAGGGCAAATCTTTAAAAAAATTCAACAATGAAGTTCAAACCTTTATAACCACTGGGGATAATATTTGGTTTGAAACACTCGTGCACTGTAGTCGCGTCTGCATGCACAAAATTACATTGGCGCAGATGTTTACTAGAGCAATACCTCTGCAATCGTTTGTTTGAACATGCCAGAGGCTTTTTGTAACTAAACAGGCATACATAAATTTCATCAGATGTGGTGCTGGCCTTAAGAAGTTTTTTTTTAGATATAGTCAAAGCTTTACGTTCAGTGAGTTTTAAGTATAAATGTGAATTCTGCAGAGCAACTGTAACTTGTTTTTTTTTTTCCACGCTTTCTATTCACCCCTTCGTTGCTGATACACGGTCGCTGAATTTCTTCTTCTCAAACTGCCACAAAATCTTTGTAAAACAATGTACAAGCATTCCTACTGAAGAGGTCCAGAGTTTAGGAAAAGTTTACCACGATGTACGTGCAGCATTTACTGTCATTGGGGCTAGACAGAGAATTTGAGAAATGTAATGTCCTTGACACTTCTCCATGCCCTAAATCCTATTATCGCCCGTGTTTACTTTAAACACAATCGCTGAAATTATTCTTCTGAATCCGTTTTATTTCCTTTTTGTAAGCAATCCGGAAAAAATTTTAAAGAAGAGAGCAGTATTTCAGAAATATTAACGTAATTGTAGGTGCAGCAAATGATCAGTCAGGCTTATGATTTAATGTTAACCACTGCAGCAGACTTTTGTGCATGCAATAATATTCCATGCAATCGATTGTGTAGTGAATTACAATCGCTGAAACGTTTCTTCTGAACTCTCGTACGCTCTTTGTAGTAAACCTACATACAATGTTTCTGAAGAGGTCCAGAGTTGATGTTTCTACCACAATGTAAGTGCAGCAATCACTTCCTCTGAGGCTCAGCTTTGAATTTGAAAAAAAGAGTGGTGCTATTGTCACACGTGTTGCACAAAACAATATTCGCCCTTGTTTACTATAACACAATTGTTGAAATTATTCTTCGAAAAATGCCTTTGGTATCTTGGAAGTAGGCCCACATACATGCATTCTGCAGAAGAGGTTGAGTTTCAGAAATTTTCACAATATGGCCTGGTTTTATAGTCTGAGGAAATAGCAATAAAATTGAAACACTGCAGCAATCCTGACACTTCTGCATGCCCAAAATAATTGTTCACATTCTTATTTAGGAAACACATTCGCTGAAATTATTTATCTGAAAATGCCTTCAGCGTCTCGTACGTAAACAGGCATACAAAAATTTCGATCAAAGAGGCCAATCTTTAAAGACAATTACAACAATGAAGTTCAACCCTTTAAAATCACTGGGGACAATATTTATTTGAAACACTCGTGCACTGTAGTCACGTCTGCATGCACAAAATTCAATTGACGCAGATGTTTACTAGAGCAATATCTCTGCAATCATTTGTTTGAACATGCCAGAGGCTTTTTGTAACTAAACAGGCATACATAAATTCCATCAGATGTGGTGCTGGCCTTAAGAAGTTTTTACATGGATATAGTCAAAGCCTTACGGTCAGTGAGTTTTAAGTATAAATGTGAACACTGCAGAGCAACTGAAACTTGTTTCATTCAACACTTTCTATTTCCCCCCTCATTTACTGGAACACAGTAGCAGAATTTCTTTTTAAACTGCCGTAAAATCTTTATAAAACAATGTTCAAGCATTCCTACTGAAGAGGTCCAGAGTTTAAGAAAGGTTTACCACAATGTACGTGCAGCATTTATTGTCATTGAGGCTTGACATTGAATTTGAGACCATGTAGAGTTCTTGACACTTCTTCATGCAGTAAATCCTATTATCGAACGAGTTTACTTTAAACACATTAGCTGAAATTATTCTTCTGAATACGTTTTATGCTCCTTGTAAGCCAACCAAAAACCTTTACAGAAGATCAACAGTATTTCCGAAATATTACCGAAATTGTAAGTGCAGCTAATCATCAGTCAGACTTATGATTTAATGTTAACCACAGCAGCAGACATGATATTTGTGCATGCAATGATATTACATGCAATCAATTGTGTACTGGATTACAATGGCTGAAAATGTTCTTCTGAACTCTCGTACGCCTTTTGTAGTAAACCTACATACAATGTTTCTGAAGAGGTCAAGAGTTGATGTTTCTTCCTACAATGTTAAGTACAGACAATCACTTCCTCTGAGGCTCAGATATGAGTTTGTAAAAAAAGAGTTGGTGCTATTGTCCACAGGGTGTTGCACAACATATTCGCCATTTTTACTATAGCACAATTGTTTCAATTTCTCTTCGAAAATGCTTTGGTTCGTGAAGTAGGCCCACATACTGCTTCTGCAGAAGAGGTCGAGTTGCGGAAATTTTCACAATATGGCCTGGTTTTTATAGTCTTGTACATAACATAAAATATAAATACGTCAGTCAATCTTGACGCTTAATGAATCCCAAATATTATTCACATCGTTTATTAAGACCGTTCGCCTAATTATTTAGCAAGTAGTGCCTACAGTGGAATCATACGAACAGGCATACAAAAATTTAAAACAAATAGCCAATCTTTTAAAAAAATTACAACAATGAAGTCAACCCCTATAATCACTGGGAATAATGTTTGGTTTGAAACACTCGTGCGCTGTAGTCCCGTCTGCTTGCACGAAATTCAATTGATGCAGATGTTTAGTAGAGCAATATCTCTACAATCATTTGTTTGAACATGCCAAAGGCTTTTTGTAACAAATCAGGCATACATAAATTCCATGAGATGTGGTGCTGGCCTTAAGAAGTTTTTTTTTAATATTGTCATAGCTTTACGGTCAGTGAGTTTTAGGTATAAATGTGAACACTGCAGAGCAATTGACACTTGTTAATTCCACGCTTTCTATTCACCTCTCGTTACTGATACACAGTCGCTGAGTTTCTTCTTGTCAAACTGCCTAAAATCTTTGTAAAACAGTGTACAAGTATTCCAACTGAAGACGTCCAGAGTTTCTGAAACTTTTACCACGATGTATGTGAAGCAGTTATTGTCATTGAAGCTTGACTTTGAGACATTCTAGTGTTCTTCACACTTCAACATGTACTAAATCATGTTGCGCCCGTGTTTAGTTTAAACACAATCGCTGAAATTGTTCATCTGAAATCGTTGTATTATCCTTGTGAGGCATCCAGTGAAAAAAGTTTAAAGAAGAGGAGCAGTATTTCAGAAATATAACGTAATTGTACTTGCTGCAAATGATCAGTCAGGCTTATGATTTAAAACTATCACTGCAGCAGACTTGACATTTGTGCATGCAATGATATTCCATGCAATTCCTTGTGTAGTGGTTTACAATCACTGAAATGTTTCTTCTGAACTCTCGTACGCTCTTTGTAGTAAACCTACATAAAATGTTTCTGAAGAGTTCAAGAGTTGAAGTTTGTACCACAATGTAAGGGCAGGAATCACTTAATCTCAGGCTCAGTCTTTAATTTGAAAAAAAGAGTGGTGCTATTGTCACACGTGTTGTACGAAACAATTTTCGCCCTTGTTTACTATAACACAATTGTTGAAATTCTTCCTCAAAAAATGCCTTTGGTATCTTGGAAGCAGGCCCACATACATGTATTCCTGCTGAAGAGGTTGAGGTTCAGAAATTTTCACAAAATGGCCTGGTTTTATAGTCTGGGGAAATAAATAAAATATAAACACTGCACCAATCCTGACGCTTAAGCATGCCCAAATATTATTCACATTCCTATTTAGGAAACACATTTGCTGAAATTATTTATCTGAAAACGGCTAAAGCGTCTCGTAAGTAAAGAGGCATACAAAAATTTTGATCAAAGAGGACAATCTTTAAAGACAATTACATTAATGAAGTTCAACCCTTTATATTCACTAGGGACAATTTAATTTTAAACACTGCTGCACTGCAGTCCCAACTGCATGCACAAAATTCATTTGACGCAGATGTTTACAAGAGCAATATCTCTGCAATCATTTGTTTGAACATGCCAGAGGCTTTTTGTACCTAAACAGGCATACATAAATTCCATGAGATGTGGTGCTGGCCTTAAGAAGTTTTTACATAAATATAGTCAAAGCCTCATGGTCAGTGAGTTTTAAGTATAAGTCTGAACTCTGAACAGCAACTGAAACTTGTTCATTCCACGCTTTCTACTCACTCCCTCATTTACTGGAACACAGTCGCAGAATTTCTTTTTAAACTGCCGTAAAATCTTTATAAAACAATGTTCAAGCATTCCTACTGAAGAGGTCCAGAGTTTAAGAAAGGTTTACCACGACGTACGTGCAGCATTTTTGTCATTGAGGCTTGACATTGAATTTGAGACAATGTAGAGTTCTTGACACTTCTCCATGCAGTAAATCCTATTATCCCCGTGTTTACTTTAAACACAATAGCTGAAATTATTATCTGAATCCCTTTTATTCCTCTTGTAAGCAACACGTGTTGCACAAAACAATATTCGGCATTGTTTACTATAACACAATTGTTGAAATTATTCTTCGAAAAATGCCTTTGGTATCCTGGAACTAGGCCCACATACATGCATTCTACAGAACAGGCAGAGTTTTGGAAATTTTCACAATATGGCCTGGTTTTATAGTCTGAGACATAACATAAAATATAAATACTACAGCAATCTTGACGCTTAAGTAAGCCCAAAATATTTTTCACCTTCCTATTTAAGAAACACATTCGCTGAAATTATTTACCTGAAAATGCCTTCAGGGTCTCCTATGTAAACAGGCATACAAAAATTTCGATCAAAGAGGCCAATCTTTAAATACAATTACAACAATGAAGTTCAACCCTTTATAATCACAGGGGACAATATTATTTCAAACACTCGTGCACTGCAGTTGTGTCTGCACGCACAAAATTCAATTGACGCAGATGTTTACTAGAGCATATCTCTGAAATCATTTGTTTGAACATGCCACAGGCTTTGATTATATAAACAGGTATACATAAATTTTATGAGATGTGGTGCTGGCCTTAAAAACTTTTTACATGATGATAGTCAAAGCCTTACAGTAAGTGAGTTTTAAGTAAAAATGTGAATACTGCAGAGCAAGTGAAACTTGTTCGTTCCACGCTTTCTAATTATTCCCTCTTTTACTAGAACAGAGTTGCTAAATTTCTTCTCAAACTGCCGTTAAATCTTTATCAAAACAATGTACAAGCATTCCTACTTAAGAGGTCCAGAGTTTAAGAAAGGTTTACCACAATGTACGTGCAGCATTTATTGTCATTGAGGCTTGACATTGAAATTAGGACCATGTAGAGTTCTTGACACTTCTCCATGTAGTAAATCCTATTATCGCCCGCGTTTACTTTAAAAACAATCGCTGAAGTTATTCTTCTGTATCTATTTCTTTCTCTTTGTAAGCCAGCCGGAAAAAACCTCTACCGAAGATTAACCGTATTTCAGAAATATTACCGAAATTGTAGGTGCTGCTAATGATCAGTCAGAATTATGATTTAATGTTAACCATTCCAGTAGACTTGATATTTGTGCATGCAATGATATTCCATGCAATCAAATGTGTACTGGATTACAATCGCTGAAACATTTCTTCTGAACTCTCGTACGCTCTATGTAGTAAACCTACATAAAATGTTTCTGTAGAGGTCCACAGTTGATGTTTCTACCACAATGTAAGTGCGGCAATCACTTCCTCTGAGGCTCGGGATTGAATTTGAAAAAAGAGTGTTGCTATTGTCACTCGTGTTGCACAAAGTAATTATCGCCCTTGTTTACTCTAACACAATTGTTGAAATTATTCTTCGAATAATGCCTTTGGTATCTTTGAAGTATGCCCACATACATGCATTCCGCAGAAGAGCTTGAGTTTCAGAAATTTTCACAATATGGCCTGGTTTTATATACTGAGGAATAACATAATATTTAAACACTGCAGGAATTTTGATGGTTAGGCATGCCCAAAATATTATTACCACTGTTATTAGGAAACACATTCGCTGAAATTATTTATCTGAAAATGCCTTCAGCATCTCGTATATAAACAGGCATACAAAAATTTGGCTCAAAGAGGGCAATCTTTAAAGAAAACAACAACAGTGAAGTTCAAACCTTTATAACCACTGGGGATAATATTTATTTTGAAACACTCGTTCACTGTAGTCGCGTCTGCATGCAGAAAATTACATTGGCGCAGATGTTTACTAGAGCAATACCTCTGCAATCGTTTGTCTTAACATGCCAGAGGCTTTTTGTAACTCAACAGGCATACATAAATTTCATCAGTTGTGGTGCTGGCATTAAGACGTTTTTACATAGATATAGTCAAAGCCTTACGGTCAGTGAGTTTTGAGTATAAATGTGAACTCTGCAGCGCAAATGAAACTTGTTTTTTCCACGCTTTCTTGTTACTGATTACCCTTGTTACTGATACACAGTCGCTGAATTTCTTCTTCTCAAACTGGCTTAAAATCTTTGTAAAACAATGTACAAGCATTCCTTCTGAAGACGTCCAGAGTTTCTGAAAATTTTACCAGGATGTACGTGAAGCATTTATTGTCATAGAGGCTTGACATTGAATTTGAGACACTATAGTGTTCTTCACACTTCAACATGTACTAAATCATGCTGCGCCCGTGTTTAGTTTTAACACAATCGCAGAAATTATTCTTCTGAAACCGTTGTATTATCCTTGTAAGCCAACCGGTGAAAAAACCTTTACAAAAGAATAAAAGTATTTAAGAAATATAACCGAAATTGTAGGTAAGCTAATAATCAGTCAGCCTTATGATTTATTGTTAGCCACTGCAGCAGGCTTCATATTTGTGCATGCAATGATATTCCATGCAATCAATTGTGTGTGGAATAAAATCGCTGAAACGTTTCTTCAGAACTCTCGTACACTCTTTGTAGTAAATCTGCATACAATGTTTCTGAAGAGGTACAGAGTTGATGTTTCTACCCCAATGTAAGTGCAGCAATCACTTCCTCTGAGGCTCACGATTGGATTTGAAAAAAATAGTGGTGCTATTGTCACACATGTTGCACAAAACAATATTCGTCCTAGTTTACTATAACACAACTATTGAAATTATTCCTCTAAAAATGCCTTTTGGTATCTTGGAAGTAGGCCCACATACATGTGTTCCTGCTGAAGAGGTTGAGGTTCAGAAATTTTCACAATATGACCTGGTTTTAGAGTCTGAGAAATTACAAAAAATTTAAACACTGCAGCAATCTTGACACTTAGGCATGCCCAAAATATTATTCACATTGGTATTAAAGAAACACATTCGCTGAAATTATTTATCTCAAACAGCCTTCAGCGTCTCGTACCTAAACGGGCATACAAAAAGTTCGGTCAAAGAGGCGAATATATAAAGACAATTACAACAATGTCTTAGATATTGTCTGAGACAATTACAACAATGTCACCTTGTCTTAAATATTCTCCCTCAATGCATCACTTATAATCTCAATTCAACGCGCTTTGCTTCTCACCACAATCTTTTACTTCCGTGTATACGCACTAACTACGGCAAACATACGATTCAATTCTCCGCCATTTCACTCTGGAATTCACTAACCCCCTATATTAAGTCTTCTAAATCACTTTGCGTTTTTAAATCCAACATAAAGAATTTCTTGTTAGGCCGTTCTGTCTGATTGAATTGTAACTGTAATATTATGTTTTTTTGTTCATGTGGTATTCATATACCCATTTTTTTAATAGATTGGAGTTGTATTCTTTGTTTTTTAGTGTTCCTGCGTCTTAGTATAATGTTTTTTCTTTGGTTTTCTTAGTTTTTGTATTCATCTTTCTCTGTTTTATGCTGAGTGTTTATTTGCTGACATTGTATTGCTTGATGATTACCGTTTTTTTTGTTTTTTCATCATGGGAGGTCCCGCCTGCGGTTCTTACCTTGGGACCTCCCAGTGCATCTGTACCCATTCACTTTTCATGTTCGCTCTTGATAAATAAATTTAATTCAATTCAATTCAATGAAGTTCAACCCTTTATAATCACTGGGGATAATATTTAATTTGAAACACTCGTGCACTGTAGTCACGTCTGCATGCACGAAATTCAATTGATGCAGATGTTTACCAGGGAAATATCTCTGAAATGATTTGTTTGAACATGGTAAAGGCTTTTTGTAACAAAACAGGCATACATAAATTCCATCAGATGTGGTGCTGGCCTTAAGAAGTTTTTACATGAATATAGTCAAAGCCTTTCGGTCAGTGAGTTTTAGGTATAAATGTGAACACTGCAGAGTAATTGCCACTTGTTTATTAAACGCTTTCTATTCACCCCCTCATTACTGATACACGGTGGCTGAATTTCCTTGTCTCAAACTGCCTTAAAATCTTTTTAAAACAATGTACAAGTATTCCTACTGAAGACGTCCAGGGTTTTCGAAAATTTTACCACGATGTATATGAAGCATTTATTGTCATTGAGGCTTCACATTGAATTTGAGATATTATAGTGTTCTTGACACTTCAACATGTACTAATCCCTGTGGCACCCTCGTTTACTTTAAACACAATCACTGAAATTATTCATCTGAAACCATTGTATTATCCTTGTAAGGCATCCGCTAAAAGTTTTAAAGAAGAGGAGCAGTATTTCAGGAATATTAACGCAATTGTACTTGCAGCAAATGATCAGTCAGGCTTATGATTTAAAGTTAACCACTGCAGCAGACTTGACATTTGTGTCTGGAATGATATTCGATGAAATTCTTTGTGTAGTGGTTTACAATCGCTGAAATGTTTCTTTTGAACCCTCGTACGCTCTTTGTAGTAAAACTACATACAATGTTTCTGAACAGGTCCAGAGTAGATGTTTCTAGTACAATATAAGTGCAGCAATCACTTCCTCTGAGGCTCAGCATTGTATTTGAAAAAAAGAGTGGTGCTATTGTCATACGTGTTGCACAAAACAATATTCCTCTTGTTTATTATAACACAATTGTTGAAATTATTTTTCGAAATATTGCGTTTCGTATCTTGGAAGTAGGCCCACATACATGCATTCTAAAATTTCAACAATAGGACCTGCTTTTATAGTCTGAGACATAACATAAAATTTAAATACTGCAGCACTCTTGATGCTTAAGCATGCCCAAAATATTATTCACATTCCTATTTAGGAAACACATTTGCTAAAATTATTTTTCTGAAAACGCCTAAAGCATCTCGTACGAATACAGGCATACAAAAATTTCGATCAAAGATGCCAATCTTCAAAGATAATTACAACAATGAAGTTCAACCCTTTATAGTCACTGGGGATACTAGTTAACTTAAAACGCTCGTGCACTGTAGTCCCGTCTGTAGGCACAAAATTCAAATGACGCAGATGTTTCCTAGAATGATATCTCTGCAATCATTTGTTTGAACATGCCAGAGGCTTTTGTAACTAAACAGGCATACATAAATTGCATCAGATGTGGTGCTGGCCTTAAGAAGTTTTTACGTGAATATAGTCAAAGCCTTACGGTCAGTGAGTTTTAGGTAAAAATGTGAACACTGCCGAGAAACAAAAACTTGTTCGTTCCACGCTTTCTATTTATTCTCTCGTTTACCAGAACACAGATGATGAATTTCTTCTTCTCAAACTGCCGTAAAATCTTTGTAAAACAATGTACAAGCATTCCTACTGAAGAGGTCGAGAGTTTAAGAAAGGTTTACTGCAATGTACGTGCAGCATTTATTGTCATTGAGGCTTGACATTGAAGTTGAGGCGATGTATAGTTCTTGATACTTCTCCATGCCGTAAATCCTATTATCGCCCGTGTTTACTTTAAACACAATCACTGAAATTATTCTTCTGAATCCGTTTTATTCTCCTTGTACGCCAACCGGTAAAAAACCTTTACAGAAGATTAACAGTATTTCAGAAATATTACCGAAATTGTAGGTGCAGCCAATGATCAGGCAGGATTATGATTTAATGTTAATCACTGCAGCAGACTTGATATTTGTGCATGCAATGATATTCCATGCAATCAATTTTGTACAGGATTACAATCGCTGAAACGTTTCTTCTGAACTCTCGTAGGCTCTTTGTATTAAACCTACATTCTGCCGCGATCCATATACGGGTTTGTTTATTTATTGTTTGTTTTTAATGCCCGGCCGCGCCCGGATCTGTTATCTGTGTCCCATGCGAAGCGCGTGTTCCATTCTTTGTTTTTATGCCGCACGGGCTATCTCATTCAGATAAGCAGAGTGTTTCGCCCTAAAGCCACTGGCCCAGAATAATCTGCTCTGATCGACAATGTTCTGGATGTGAATCGACGGTTCCAGAAACTCTGGCGCCGAAAGATAAAGGCCTGCACTGCAGACGCCGCGGCATTCCATTCTGCGACGCTCGCCGACGCACATCACACGTCACTTTGTTGACCACTGCTTCGCCGCCTCTATATTCTTTTGAGTTGTTAGGGGAGCACAAGTTCGCTCCAATAGGCTTGTTTCTTTTCCGAAACAACTGCGTCGTCCTTGGAGTCGTGACAATACAATGTTTCTGAAGAGGTCCAGAGTTGATGTTTCTACCACAATGTAAGTGCAGCAATCACTTCCTCTGAGGCTCAGGATAGAATTTCAAAAAAAAATAGTGGAGCTATTGTCACACGCGTTGAACAAAACAATATTCGCCCATTTTTACTATAACACCATTGTTGAAATTAATCTTCCAATAATGCCTTTGGTATCTTGGAAGTAGGGCCACATACATGCATTGAAAGAATAGTTTGTGCGGCTGCTGCGTACGCCAACCTTGAACTGATGGTCGTTTCTTGTCGAAAGATAAGTGGGAGGAAAAAGCATCGAATTATTAAGCATTAAATTGGCGTGATAAATTTTGTGAAAAAGACAAAGTCATGATATTTTCCTGCGAACAGACAGATCAACTAGGTTAAGGGTAGATTTCGTGGAAGTGACGCTAGCCGTACGAAAATAGTTAGATAATATGAAGCGTGCGGAACGATTCTAGATAGCTTCGATATCATGAAGTAACGAGTTCATATGCGGGTCCCAGATCGACGACGCATACTCGAGCTTTGGCCGAACTAAAGGTTTATATAAAACGAGTTTTATATCTGTTGAAGCAACAGCAAAATTTCTCCGTAAAAAACCGAGCATGCGGTTAGCATCACTTGTGATATGTTCGATGTGTGTTTGCCAAGAAAGGTTAACCGAGATGTACACGCCAAGATATTTGTAACATGACATATTGGTTCGGATTTCGTGGTTGAGTATGTAAGTGCACGCTGTAGTATTACTTTTTTGACGGGTTTCTGGCATTACTTTGCATTTATTTATGTTCAGCTTCATTGACCATGTATCGCACCACGTAGAAATCATATTTAGGTCAGATTGAAGCGCACTTTGGTCGGCGGAACCCAAAATATCTCTGTAAAAACGCAGTAGTCCGCGAAAATTCTAATAGTTGATGATAGTGTGTTCGGCAAGTCATTATATAAATTAAGAATAATAGGGGACCTAGGACAGTACCTTGCGGCACACCAGACTTAACAGAGCAGTGCGTGGAAATAAAGGCGTTAGCAACTACGTATTTTGTGCGGTTAGTTAAAAAACACCCCAACCGTTTGAGAATATTTACATCTAGATTGATTGAGTTTAATTTAGAAAGTAGTAGTTTAAGACAAACGGTATCGAATGCCTTTGTTAAGTCGATAAATACGCAGTCGATAACTGAAGAACGGTCAGAGGCGCGAATTAGGTCGTTTGTGAGGCTAAGGAACTGAGTTTCACTGGAGTTATTTTTTCTGAAACGATGTTGGTACTTGCTAAAAAAGGAATTGTTTTCGAGGAAGTGGACTAAATGGCTGTAGATAATGTGCTCAACAATTTTACATGGTACACTGATGAGCGATATGGGTCTGTAATTGATGTGATTGTGAGTGTTACCTGTTTTGGGCAAAGGAACCACCTTCCCGACCTTCCAATCCTGTGGTATTACAGAAATTTCCAGAGACTGTGAAAAAATCTTAGATAGAATTACAGCGTATAATATTTCAGTGTTTTTAAGAATTTGGGGTTGATAACATCATCTCCGGGGGAAGAATGTTTCAGATTTCTTATCAATTTTGCCACACCCACCCAGTTTATGACGAATGGATCCATGGGTAAATAATTGCAGGCAGGGAAAGGGGGTCGAACTGTATGGTACACAGGTTACAAACATAGACGAAAATACCGCACCTAAGGCTTCACAGCACATTTCACTTGGGATCACACAGTCGTCTTCAGACATCAGTTCAATTTTCTTTTCACTTTTTATGTTGATGGTTAGCCAAAATCTGTGGGGATTAGTTCTAAGCATAGAGGGGAGGGTAACTTCAAAGAAAGAACGCTTAGCCACGGCAAGCGCGTCCGCATATTCACCGGCTGTGTCGTTGTACGCAGCCCATCGGTCAGTTGACCTGGAGCGTTTGGCTTTCCGAAAAATGCGCTGCTTTTTATTGCGTAGTTGCTCTAGGGTCGGTGTGAGCCACGGGGATTGAACGGTATTTGATATTCTACGTAGCGGTACATAGTGGTTTATTAACTCGGACACCTTGGATTTGAACAGATGCCAATTTCCGTCTTCACAACGCTGATCAAAATTATGAAACAGTTCTTCGGTGAACATTTCCAGCTCCCTATTTATTGCAGCATAGTTCGCTCGTTTGTAATCTCTGAATGTTTTCGAGGTTTTCTGTCGTCTGGGATTCCTGTTGGGAATAGTGAAGTGGATTGCTGAATGGTCACTGAGACCAGGTATCACAGAAAGGGATGTAACAAGATCTGGTTGAGTTGTGAGGACCAAGTCTAGAATTGTTGAGCTTGTAGTAGTAACACGGGTCGGGTATTTAACAAGTTGTATTAGATCGAAATCCGAGCACACGCTGACAAAAGATGCGCTTTCAGACGAGCTGATGCTCGCACTTGGCTGGGTAAACACCAAGAAATATCGGGCAGATTGAAGTCTCCCAAAACAAAGAGGACTGCAGCAGGAAATCTAATATGTACCTTATTTAAAACATCATGAAATATCTGGGAAAAGCCTGAAGAAAAATTTGGAGGCTGATAGCAGGCACAAAGAATGAAGTCTTTGTGGTACATGCGAACGCACACACAAACAAATTCTAGTTCAGAAGTGACATTAACTTTGAAAGAAACAAATTCATTTGATACCGCAATTAAGACACCTCCGCCTGAACGGCCACCCAGGTCGTACCGATAAAGAGCGTACTTTTTTGCACCATGCAAAATTTCCCTGCTATCAATTTTCGCTGACAACCAAGTTTCCGTCAGTATGATTATATGTGCCAGGCCCGCATGAACAAGGGATAATAATTCGTCACGCTTGTTCATTACGCTCCTTACATTACAAAGGAGAAATGAAATTTCCTGCTCAATAGCGTTAGCTTCTGTGCGCACATCTGCCTACGTTGAAGACTGACCTTCGCTTTTGTTTGGGGAACACGATCCGGCTTGGTCTATACTATTATCATTACTTCGGCAGTTTTGAAAGCGCCCATTCTGTAGTTCAATTTCAACGACACGATTGGTAATGCTGCAATACACAGAGCTCTTTTTGTCGATTACAACTTTGTTGTACTTCATAGAAAATGGCCGGCCGGTGGCCTTTGCGAATTCCAGCAACTTTTTACGTACGGTGCGCGTTGCTTTACAAAAGTCCTGAGTAACTGAAATGTTTGTGCCGCGTAGCTTAGACATTTGTGAAAAAAATGAGTCTTTCTTTTTAAAAGAAGCAAATTGGACGATGATTGGCCTGCACTTATTTTCGACAAACGCTCCTAATCTGTGTGCACGGCTAATCGCTTCCTCGGACAATTGCAGTTTAAACGAGCCAGAAAGAATTCCCCTAATTTTATTTTCTGCTTCAGCCCAGGTCTCTTCCGCACAATCAGATATTTCATAGAATACCAAATTTTCTCGTCGCGCCCTGTCTTCAAAGTCGTCCAGCCGTGATTGTAGTGTAGCACTTTCATTACGTACAGCTGACGTAATCATCGCGTCCAAATTCGCTTCATCATGCAGGGCGTCAAAGGAACTTACTTTTTCTTCCACAGCGGCAAGATGCATTGTTAAGTCACATACCTTTGTGTCAAGAATTCGTTGGTTTTCTTTTACCTCATTGATAGATAACAAGACCTGGTCGTGCCGCTCGTCTAGGTGCTTAGTAAGACGGCTAATTGCAGACAAGACGACTAGTTTCAGCTGCAGGGTCCAATTTTGGGGGACCAGGGTTAAGTTCAACGTCACCTCCTAGTACAAGAAGTTTAAGAAGATACATAATGTCATAAAACTCAGACACCAAAACATGTGGGCACGGGAATAGCAGCAGGCAGATATAATCGGATCTTTTGGAATAAAGTGAGTGCACAGTACCAACCTGAACAAAAAAGCAGAAAGGATTTTTAGCGACCATCGTCGCTTCTGCCATTTCATGCCCACTGAATTGCGGCGAAGTCCGGAGGCGGCTTAAGTAGGCCATGCTGGCTGCGGTCGATGTCCCTAGGGCGGCTTGGACAGCGTCCTCTTGCGGGGACACGTATGGTGGCAGGTCACATGGCGCAGAATAAACCGTTGTTATTTCCAGGACCGGGCGCTAGACAATGAATTGAGGCTAGACAATGAATTTGAGACGATGTAGTGCTCTTG
Organism: Haemaphysalis longicornis; assembly: GCA_013339765.2. Taxonomy (NCBI): domain Eukaryota; kingdom Metazoa; phylum Arthropoda; class Arachnida; order Ixodida; family Ixodidae; genus Haemaphysalis; species Haemaphysalis longicornis. The sequence goes on along the minus strand of JABSTR010001742.1, from coordinate 236,175 downwards.
ACACTTCTCCATGCAGCAAATCCTATTATCGCCTGTGTTTACTTTTAACACAATCGCTGAAATATTTCTTCTGAATCCGTCATGTTCTCCTTGTGAGCCAACCGATAAAAAATCTTTACAGAAGATTAACAGTATTTCAGACATATTACCGAAATTGTAGGTGCAGCAAATGACCAGTCTGGCCTATGATTTTATGTTAACTACTGCAGCAGACGACATTTGTCCATGCAATGATATTCCATGCAATCCCTTGTGTAGTGGTTCACAATAATTGAAATGTTTCTTCTGAACTCTCGTACGCTCTTTTTAGTAAAATTACATACAATGTTTCTGAAGAGGTCCAGAGTTGAGGTTTCTACCACAATGTAAGTGCAGCAATCGCTTCCTCTCAGGATTACCATTGAATTTGAAAAAAGAGTGGTGCTATTGTCACAGGTGTTGCACAAAACAATATCCACCCTTTTTTACTAGAACAGATTTGTTGAAATTTTTCTTCGAAAAATGACTTTGGTATCTTGGAAATAGGCCCACATAAATGTATTCCTGCTGAAGAGGTTGAGTTACAGAAATTTTCACAGTATGGCCTGGTTTTATAGTCTGAGGAATCACATAAAATTGAAACACTGCAGCAATCTTGATGGTTAAGCATGCCCAAAATATTATTCACATTCTTTTTAGGAAACATATTTGCTGAAATTATTTATCTGAAAACGCTTAAAGCGTCTTGTATGTAAACAGGCATACAAAAATTTTGATCAAAGAGGCCAATCTTTAATGACAATTAAAACAATGAAGTTCAACGCTTTCAAATCACTGGGGACAATATTAATTTGAAACACTCGTGCACTGTAGTCGCGTCTGCATGAACAAAATTCAATTGACGCAGATGTCTACTAGAGCAATATCTCTGCAATCATTTGTTTGAACATGCCAAAGGCTTTTGCTAACAAAACAGGCATACATAAATTCCATCAGATGTGGTGCTGGCCTTAAGAAAGTTTTACTTGAATATAGTCAAAGCCTTACGGTATGTGAGTTTTAAGTGAAAATGTGAACACTGCACAGCAACGGAAACTTGTTTATTCCACGCTTTTTATTCACCCCCTCGTTACTGATACACAGTCGCTGAATTTTTTCTTCTTAAACTGCCCTAAAATCTTTCTAAAACAATGTACACGCATTCCTACTGAAGACGTCCAGAGTTTCTGAAAATTTTACCATGATCTACGTGAAGCATTTATTGTCATTGTGGCTTGACATTTTATTTGAAACTTTATAGTGTACTTGACACTTCAACATGTAATAAATAATGTTGCGCCCGTGTTTACATCAAACACGATCGCTTAAATTATTCATCTGAAACCGTTGTATTATCCTTGTAAGGCATTCAGAAAAAAATTTTCAGGAGGAGCAGTATTTCAGAAATATTACCGTAATTGTACTTGCAGCAAATGATCAGTCAGGCCTATGATATAAAGTTAACCACTGCAGCAGACTTGACATTTGTGCATGCAATGATATTCCATGCAATCCCTTGTGTAGTGGTTTACAATCGCTGAAATGTTTCTTTCGAACTCTTGTACGCTCTTTGTAGTAAGCCTACATAAAACGTTTCTGAAGAGGTCCAGAGTTGATGTTTCTACCACAATTTAAGGGCTGCAATCACTTCCTCTGAGGCTCGGCCTTAAATTTGAAAAAAAAGAGTGGTGCTATTGTCACACGTATTGCACAAAACAATATTCGCCCTTGTATACTAAAACACAATTGTTGAAATTATTATTCGAAAAATGCCTTCGGTATCTTGGAAGAAGGCCCACATACACGTATTCCTGATGAAGAGGATTAGTTTCACAAATTTCCACAATGTGGCCTGGTTTTATAGTCTGAGGAATAACATAAAATTTAAACCCTGCAGCAATCCTGACGCTTAAGCATGCCCAAAATATTATTCACATTCCTTTTTAGGAAACACATTTGCTGAAATTATTTATCTGAAAATGCCTTAGCGTCTCGTACGTAAACAGGCATACAGAAATTTAAATCAAAGAGGCCAATCTTTAAAGAAAATTACAACAATGAAGTTCAACCCTTTTTATTCACTGGGGACAATATCTTTTTGAAACACTCGTGCACTGTAGTCGCGTCTGCATGCACGAAATTCAATTGACGCAGATGTTTACTAGAGCAATATTTCTGCAGTCATTTGTTTGAACATGCCAGAGGCTCTTTGTAACTAAACAGGCATATATAAATTACATCAGATGTGGTGCTGGCCCTAAGAAGTTTTTACATGGGTATAGTCAAAGCCTTACGGTCAGTGAGTTTTCAGTAAAAATGTGAACACTGCAGACGAACTGAAACTTGTTTATTCCACGCTTTATATTAATTCCCTCCTTACTGATACACGGACGCTGAATTTCCTGTTCTCAAACCGCCGCAAAATTATTGTAAAACATTGCACAAGCATATATACTTAAGATTACCAGAGTTTATGAAACGTTTACCACGATGTACGTGCAGCATTTATTGTCATTGAGGTTTGACATTGAATATGAGACATTATAGCCTTCTTGACACTTCAACATGTACTAAATCCTGTTGTGCCCGTGTTTACTTTTAACACAATCGCTGAAATTATTCCTCTGAAACCGTTGTATTATCCTTGTAAGTCATCCGGTAAAAAAATTTTAAAGAAGAGGAGCAGTATTTCAGAATTATGAGGTAATTCTACATGCAGCAAATGATTAGTCAGGCATATTATTTAATTTACCACTGCAGCAGACTTGACATTTGTCCATGCAATTATATTCCATGTAATTCCTTGCGTAGTGGTTTACAATCGCTGAGAGGTTCCTTCTGAACTCTCGTACGCTCTTTGTAGTAAACCTACATACAATGTTTCTGAAGAGTTCTCGAGTTGATGTTTCTACCACAATGTAAGTGCAGCAATCACTTCCTCTGAGGCTCAGGATTGAATTTGAAAAAAAAAGAGTGGTGCTATTGTCACACATGTTGCACAAAACAATATTCGCCCTTGTTTACTATAACACAATTGTTGAAATTGTTCTTCGAAAAATGCCTTTGATATCTTGGAAGTAGGCCCACATACATGCATTCCGCAGAAGAGGGTGAGTTTCAGAAATTTTTACAATATGGCCTTGTTTTATATACTGAGGAATAACATAAAATTTAAACACTTGCAGCAATCTTGACGCTTAAGCATGCTCAAAACATTATTCACATTCCTATTTAAGAAACTCATTCGCCTAAATTATTCATCTGAAAATGCCTAGAGTATCTCGTACTAAAAGGCATACAAAAAATTCAATAAAGAGGTGAACCTTTTTTTAATTTATAATTATAAAGTTCAACCCTTTATAATTACTGGGGATAATATTTAATTCAAACACTCGTGCACTGTGGACGTTTCTGTATGCACGAAAACCGATTTACGAAGTTGTGTAGTGAAACAAACCCTCTGCAATTATTTGTTTGAAACTGGCGTTGCCTACTTGTCAGTAAACCGGTATACACAAATTCCAACAGATGTGGTAGTGGCCTCAAGAAGGTTAGTACAAGAATTTTCTCCAAGTCTTCAGTAAGTTTTAGGTTTAAATGTGAACACTACAGAGCAACTGCAACTTGTTCATTCCACGCTTTCTATTTACTCCCTAGTTTACTGGAACACAGTCGCTGAATTTCGCCTTCTCAAACTGCTGTAAAATCTTTGTAAAACAATGTACAAGCATTCCTACTGAAGAGGTCCAGAGTTTCTGATAATTTAAAAAAGGTGTACGTGCAGCATTTATTGTCATTGAGGCTTAACGGTAAATTTTAGACAATGCAGTTTTTTGACACTTCTCCATGCACTAAATCCTATTATCACTCGTGTTTACTTTAACACAATCGCTGAAATTATTCTTCTGAAACCGATTTTCTTCTTGTAAGCCAACGGATAAAAAATCTTTACAGAAGATTAACAGTATTTCAGAAATATTACTGAATTTGAAGGTGCAGCAAATCATCAGTCAGGCCTATACTATAAAGTTAACCAGAGTAGCAGACTTGACATTTGTGCATGCAATGATCGTTCATGCAATTCTTTTTGTACTGGCATACAATTGCTGAAATGTTTCTTCTGAACTCTCTTAAGTTCTTTGTAGTAAACCTACATACAATTTTTGTGATGAGGTCCAGAGTGGAATTTTGCATTACAATGTAAATGCGGCAGTCACTTCCTCTAAGGCTCAACATTGAATTTGAAATCACAGTGGTGGTATTGTCACACGTGTTGCACAAAATCTTATTCGCCCTTCTTTACTATACAACAAGTGTTATTATTCTATGAAAATTATTCTATGAAAAATGCCTTTGGTATCTTGGAAGTAGACCAACATACATGCATTCGCAGAAGGGGTTGAGAGTTTCGGAAGTTTGACAATATGCCCTGCATTTATGGGCTAAGGGGTAACGTTATATTTTAAACACCGCTACAATCTTGTCACTTATGCATGCCAAAATTATATTAACGGTCTTATTGAGAAAAGACTTTTACTGAAATTATTCATCTGAAAATGCCTAAAGTTTCTCTTACGTAAACAGGCATACAGAAATTTCGATAAAAGAGGTGAATCTTTTAAAAATATATAATCATGAAGTTCAACCCTTTATAATCACTGGGGATAATATTTATTTTATACACTCGTGCACTGTAGTCACTTCTGCATGCAGGAAATTCGATTTATGCAGTTGCTTACTAAAACACAATCTCTGCAATTATTTTGTTGAAACTGGCATTGGCTATTTGTAACTAAAGAGGCATTCACAAATTCATCAGATGTGGTGGTGGCCTTAAGAAGTTTTTTTATGAATATAGTCAAAGCCTTACAGTCAGTGAGTTTTAGGTATAAATGGGAACACTGAAGAGAAACTGAAACTTGTTCATTCCACGCTTTCTATAACTCCCTCGTTTACTGAAACATTGTCGCTGAGCTTCTTCTTCTCGAACTGCCATAGAACCATTGTAAAACAATGTACAAGCATTCCCAATGAAGAGGTTTAAAGTTTCTGAAAATTTAAAAGAATGTACATGCAGCATGACTGTCATTGAGGCTTAATATCGAATTTGAGACAATTTAGTTTCCTTGACACTTCTCATTGCACTAAATCATATTATCTCCCGTGTTCACTTTAAACACAATTGCCGAAATTATTTATCTGAAACCGTTGTATCCTCCTTGTAAGGCAACCGGTAAAAAAATTTACAGAAGAGGAGCAGTATTTCATAAATATTAACATTGTTGTAGGTGCAGCCTTATTGGCACTCAGGCTAAACATTTATTGTTAACCATTGCAGAACACCAGTCAACTGTGCATGAAATGATATTTCATGCAAGCCCTTGTGTAGGGGTGTACAATCGCTGAAATTTTTGTTCTGAACTCTCGTTCCTCTTTGTAGTAAAGCTGCATTTAATTTTTCTGAAGAGGTCCAGAGTTGATGTTTCTACAACAATATAGGTGCAGCAATAACTTTCTCCGAGGCTCAACATTCAATTTAAAAATACACTCGTGCACTTGCCACTCCTGTTGCAAAAAACCATATCTGCCCTTGCTTACTAGAACACAATTGTTGAAAATATTCTTCTGAAAAATGCCTTACGTATCTTGGAATTTGGCCCACATACATGGATTCCTGCAGAAGAGGTTCAGAGTTTCGGAAATTTTTACAATATGCCCTGCTTTATGGGCTGAGTGGTAAAGGTAAATTTCAAACACTGCTGTTCCTGTTACTTCTGCATTCCTAAATATTATTCACGTTCCAATTTAGGGAACACATTCGCTAAAATTATTCATCTGAAAATGCTTAAAGTGTCTCGTACGTAAACAGGAATACAAAAAAGCTAATAAAAGAGGTAAATCTTTTAAAAATATATAGCAATGAAGTTCAACCCTTTATAATCGATAATATTTATTTTGAAACACTCGTGCACTGTAGTCGCTTCTGCATGCACGAAATCCGTTTTATGCAGTTCACTAAAACACAATGTGCAATTATTTGTTTGAAACTGGCGTGGGCTATTTGTAACAAAAGAGGCATACACAAATTCCTCAGATGTGGTGCTGGCCTTAAGAAGTTTTTACATGAATATTGTGGGGAACCATGTACGGGTTTGTTTATTTATTGTTTGTCTTTAATGCCCGGCCGTGCCCAGCTCTGTTATCTGTGTCTTATGCTAAGCGCGTGTTCCATTCTTTATTTTTATCCCGCATGGGTCTTCTCGTTTATAGTAAGCAGACTGCTTAGCCCTAATGTCGCTAGCCCACAATTATCCTGTGTGATCTACAATGTTCGAGTGTGAATCGAGGGTTCCACAAACACTCGCCCCGAAAGACAAAAGCCTGCGGAGCAAACGCCGCAGCATTCCTTTCGACGACACTTGCCTGCGCAAGTCAATTTGTTCAACGCTGCTTCGCCGCCTCTGTATTGTTAGGGGAGCAAAAGTTCGCTCTAATAAACTTGTTTTCCCTGAAGAACTGCGTCGTGTTTGGCCACGTGACATCTGTAGGAGGTGCGGGGCAAATGCACCCTCAACACTCGTCAAACCGACAAAAAAGTCCCACTCGTGCCAGCCGCCGGAAGCAAGGTCTTCAGCCAGAGTTTGGGCTCCTTTATGATTAAGTGAAGAAAGAAGACGTCGTGACCACCACCATGATCAACGCAGGCACCATGACCAGCACTACCCTCGTTCTTCAACAGCCCTGGGAACCACCATCGTTCCGCGGATAACCCGGAGAAGACCTTGAGGACTGGTTGCAGAAAGTGGAGGGCCTCCGCATCTCTAACAGGTGGGATGGCCAATAAACTTTTTTGGCATGTTTTCTTCTACTTAGAAGATACGACCCGAACGTGGTTTGAAACCATGAAAGCTCCCTAACCGACTGGACTCTCTTTAGAAGGGTGTTCTTCAAAACATTCGCCACCGTTGTGCGTAAAGAACAAGCCGCCCTTTTGTTGTAAACGCGCAAGCAACACCCCAACGAAGGGGTCGTGATCACGTTGAGGAGGTGAAGCAACTATTTCGCCGCGCGGACCCCGAAATGACGGAAGAAAAAAGTTACGCTTCTTGATGCGCGGTGTGAAGGAGTAACTGTTTGCTGGACTTGTGCGCAACCCGCCCAAAACTACCGCCGAATTCGTGACCGAAGCCAGCACGATTGAGAAGGCTCTCGAATTGCGTGCTAAGCAATATGACCGCAACTTTGTTGGCGCTGCCAATGCGAAATACGTCGACAGCATGCCGATTCTGGCAGACAGCCTACGTTTGACTCTCCGCGCAATAGTGAGAGAGGAGCTGCGGAAACTTCTCCCCACGCCGCCGCAGCCGCAAGTCGCTTCCCTTACCGATGGCATTAGGGAAGAAGTGTAGCAAGCGCTGGGAATCTCAATGACGTCAGAGGCACCCGGCGAGCCGCAAGCGATGTCTTACGCGGCTGCGGTTCACCGGCCTCACCCACCTGCGCCCTACTGTCAAGAAACTCCGTACCATAACCCCCTGTCGCCGGCCCGACCACCTGCGGTGGAACCCCCCGCCCCAAGGAAGCCCGACGTGTGACAAACTCCCGATAATCGTCCGCTGTGCTACCATTGCTGAGACGCCGACCACATCTATAGTTGTTGCCCATACAAGAGACTCGGACTGCGTGGTTTCTCCGTCGACGCACCTCACCCTCTCCGTAGGCAACGACCACGTGAAATCGACGACTACGTTTCTCAAACCAGCCGCGGCACAGCCCGTTTCAACCGTTCGCCGTCGCCCTACCTATACCAATCGCCGAGCCGACGTAGCAATGCTCACTTCTCACGTGGAAGGTCCTCCAGCCCACGCAGGGGAAACTAAGAGCAGCAACTTCGGGAGGTAAAGTTGCACAACGGCGGAAAAATGAAAACCCTCCAACGACGCAGCGACTCGCTGAAGACAGTATTTCATGACATGCCCTCATCCCCACGACCTCACCTAACCGTGACGAGACTCCCGAACACGACGACAGCCACACGGCGCTACGCGCACCTGACATGACCGAATCAGCTGCTGAGAAGACGACGACAACGACGACGCACAGTGCGCGACCGTCAACATGCACAAGCCGAGATGCGACGCCACGACGCACCGGGAACTCGAGGAAGACGGCATCCGACGTTCAGCTGTCCATCGACGGCTTTGATGTAGTCACTCTCATAGGACACGGCAGCCGACTACTCAATATTAAGCGGGTCATTTGCCTCTAAGCTGAAAAAAGTTATGACCAGATGGGGTGGTCCGCACATACGCACAGCAGGAGGCAACCTCGTGACGCCAAGTGGAACGTGCACATAGCGCGTCACCATAGACGGCACAATGTACCCTGCGGCGTTCGTAGTTCTGCCTAACTGCTCCCGCGACGTAATTCTTGAAATGGACTTTTTGATGGAAAACAGTGAAATAATCGATCTGCAGATCAAGTCAATAACGTTTTCCCCATCACTCCATGGCGCCCGAACCAAACCCCGTACGTCGTGCTGCTGTAAGGATTGTCGATGATCATGTCACCCTGCCACCCCGCGCAAGCTTGATGATCACATTCTACTGTCAAGAGGCCACTCCTGACGTCGACACTACCGTAGACAGGGATCAAAGGTGGCTTCACGACCGTGGTGTTTCTGTCTCAAGAGGCATTGGGCACTCCAGGGAACACCAATCCCACGTTCTGGTCACTAATTTCACCGAGGAGTACCGCATCTAAACAAGGGCGCCACAATTGCATTCTTCGAAGAAACCCAAGAAGCAAGTTACGTGATCGCGGTTGCCAAGTTTGAACGAACACCCGTAGAAAGCTTCAACCTTCCGAAGCCCTTCGACGTGAATCCGGCGCTACCGCAAGAACAATGAAACGAATTATTGACTTTGCAGCGTCGCTATAGCGAATGTTTTTCGTCGAGCGCAAAACAACGTGAGACACCTGTAGCAAAGCACTGAATAATTACCGAAGATGGATCCCGACCTACCTGACAGTCACCGTACGGCGTTTCTTTCCACGAGCGCGAAGCCATCAGGACTCAAGTCGACGACATGCTCATCGACGACATTATACACCCATAGAAAAGCCCCTGTGCTGCGCCGGTCGTACTGGCAAAAAAAAAGACGGCACATTACATTTTGCGTTGACTACCGCAGACTGAACAAAATCACCAAAAAGGACATGTACCAACTGCCACGAATCGACGACGCCCTCGACCACCTCTGCCATGCCAAGTACTTCTCATCGATGGACCTGAAGACCGGATACGAGCAAATTGAAGTGGACGAGAAAGACCGAGAGAAGACCGTATTTATAACCCCGTACAGCCTATACGTGTTCAAGGTGATGCCCATTGAGCTGTGCACAGCACCAGCGACGTCTCAAAGAGTCATGGACACTGTGCTAGCAGGCCTTGAGTGGCCTACCTGCCTCGTATACCTCGACGCTTTGGTATTCGCCCGGACTTTCGACGAACAACTTGCCAGGTTGGAGTGTGTACTCGAAGGCATTTGTACGTCGGGGTTAACGCTAAAGCCTGAAAAGGGCCGTTTCGCATACGAGGAATTCAAGTTCTTGGGCCACGTCGTCAACGCCGCGGGAGCCCCACCTGACCCATCGAAAACTTCTGACATTGGGAACTTCCCAAGGCTGAAAGACAGAAGGGCGTGCGAAGATTTCTCGGGTTGTGCGCATATTACCGGCACTTCGTAGCAAACGTCGGACGCATTGCAGAGCTACTCACGCGCTTGACGAAAGATAGCACCCCTTTCAGCTGGGGAAAGGACCAAAAAAAGTATTCTTCGAGCTGGAAAAACGCCTGCAAAGCCCACCCGTGCTCGCTCATTTTGACGAAAATGCCGAAACGGAAATGAACATGGACCCCAGTGATATAGGCTTGGGTGCCTTCTTTGTCCAAAGCAAAGTGGTTGCGAAAAATTAATCGGCAATGCCAGCCGTGGTCAGTCCAAGGAAGAAAAATCTTCTCAGTCTCTGAAAAAGAATGCCTCGACTTATATGGGCCATTTCGAAATTCCGCCCGTACGTGTATGGAAGACCCTTCAATGTTGTGATAGACCACAATGCGCTGTGTTGGCTCGCCAGTTTGAAGGACCCCTCTGGCCGTCTTGGTAGGTGGAGCTTGTGCCTGCAGGAGTTCGACGTTAGAGTCATCTATAAATCCGGCAGGAAACACTTCGACTCGACTGCCTGTCCCGCGCCCCCGTCGACCCACCTCCACAAGAATCTGATGAAGACAGCGCGTTCTTCGGAATTGCGACGGAGAGCGACCTAGATGCCCAGCAGTGTGCCGACCCCTACTTACGCGTCATAATGGACAACCTCGAGCGATGCACCGTTGCCGTTCCTTGGACCTTCAAACGCAGCTTACCAGCATTGAGCCTGAGAAACTCCGTCCGCGTGTAGAAGAATTTCAGACCCGGAACAAGAGCGAATTACCTTCTTGTCATCCCCGTGGGCCTTCGTGACGAAATTTTGGAAGCGTGCCACGATGACTCGTCTACCCGGACATCTCGATGCAGCTCGCACTATTAGAAAAATCTAGGCGAGGTGCTACTTGCCCGGCCTTACGTCTGACGTCCCCAATACGTCCGGAGCTTCTGTGACTGCCAGCGACGAAACACGCCGCCGATGAGACCCGCCGGACTTTTACAGCCAATCGCCGTCCCATCGAAGGCCTTCGAAAAGATTGGAATGGTCATTCTGGGCCCGTTCCCTACGTCACGATCCGAGAACAAGTGGATTGTCATAGCGACAGACATAACGCGCTACGCACAGACGACCGCTCTTCCGTGGGAAACTAGACAAGAAGACGCTCTGTTCTTTATTTCCAAGTTGTGCTGCGACATGGAGCCCCTGAAGTCCTAATCGCGGAGCGCGGAATGGCCTTAACCTCGGTGCTGATGCAAGGAATCTTACGCTACAGCAAAACGCACCACCGAAGAACGACGGCGTACCACCCCCAAATGAACGGACTTACGGAACGTCTAAACAAGACGATCGCGTATATGCTGTCTATGTACGAAGTCCTCCCGTATGTCCCGTTTGCGTACAAAACAGCGACACAGGAGACTACGCAGATGACACCGTTCGAGCTTGTCTATGGAAGATTGCCGACTACGATGCTCGACGCCCGGCTTCCGCACGTAGAAGACGACGACCTCAACGCGGACGTCCAAGATTACTTTTAATGTGCGGAGGAGGGCCGCCAGATTGCTCTAGTTCGTATAACGGACCAGCAGCTGGTGGATACCGTCGCTACAACCTCCCATGCCGAGACGCCGAGTACCAATCAGAGGATCATATGTGGGTTTGGACTCCCATCCGAGGACGCGGACTCAGTGAGAAGCTTCTGCGACGGAATTTGGGAACCTACCATATTCTACGACGGGTTGGCCAATTAACCTACGAAACGATCCCCAATGGTGATTCCAGCCCATCACGACGACGCACGCGACCCGAAGTGGTCCACGTGGTTCGCCTGAAAACGTACTTCGCAAGATGACGGACTTTTTTGTTGTTTTTTTTGTTTCTGTTTCTTCGGACTGTCGTCTTATTTTAAGATCGGGTCGATGCACTTTTAGAGGAAGTGTAATATCGCGAACCATGTACGGGTTTGTTTATTTATGGTTTGTTTTCATTACCCGGCCGCGCCAGGTTCTGTTATCTGTGTCCCATGCGAAGCGCGTGTTCTATTCTTTATTTTTATGCAGAATGGGCTATCTCATTCAGATAAGCAGACTGCTTCGCCCTATCGTCGCAAGCCCCGAATAATCTCCTGTGATATACAATGTTCTGGATGTGAATCCAAGGTTTCAGAAACACTCGCGCCGAAAGATAAAAGCCGGCAGAGCAGACGCCGCGCATTCCTTACGACGACACTCGCCTGCGCAAGTCAATTTATTGAATGCTGCTTTGCCGCCTCTGTATTCTTTTGAGTTGTTAGGGGAGCACACGTTCGCTCTAATAAACTGTTTTCCTTGATGACAACTGCGTCGTCTTTGGCCACGTGACAATATAGTCAAAGCCTTACTGTCAGTGAGTTTTAGGTGTAAATGGGAACACTGCAGAGCAACTGACACTTGTTCATTCCACGTTTTCTATTCACTGCCTCGTTTACTGAAACACAGTCACTGAATTTCTTCTTCTCAAACTCCCATAAAAGCTTTGCAAATCCTTCTGAAGAGGTCCAGAGTTTCTGAAAATTTTGCCACATTGTACACGCAGCATGTATTGTCATTGAGGAGTGACATTGAATTTGAGAAAATATATTGTTCTTTACATTTGTCCATGCAGTTTTTTCTATTATCGCCCAAGTAACTTTAAAAACTATCGCAGAAATTATTCATCTGAACCTGTGGTATAATCCTTGTTAGCCAAACAGTAAAAAAAGTTTACGAAAGATTAGCAGTATTTCAGAAAAATCAACGAAATTATAGGTTCAGCCTTATGATCAGTCAGGCTTAAGTTTTAATGTTAACCACTGTGGCAGACCTGTCACTTGTGCATGCAATGATATTCCTTGCAATTCCTTGTGTAGTGGTATACAATCGCTGAAATGTTTCTTCTGTACTCTCGTAAGCTCTTTGCAGTAAACCTACATACAAATTTTCTGAAGAGGTCCAGAGTGTGTTTTTGTTCCACAAAAAAATGCAGGAATCACTTCCTCTAAGGCTCCACATTGAATTTGAAAAACAGTGGTGCTATTTAAAATGTGTTCCACAAAACCGTAATCTCCCTTGTTTACTTTACAAAATTGTAAAATAATTTCTTTGAAAAATGCCTTTAGTATCTTGGAAGTTGGCCCACGTACATGCATTCCTGCAGAAGAGTTTGAGAGTCTTAGAAATTTTTACAATATGCCCTGCCTTTATTGGCTGAGGGGTAATGTTATATTTCAAACACTGTTGCAATCTTGTCGCTTCTGCATGCCCAAAATAATTATTATGCTCTTATTTAGGGATCACTCTCACTGAAACTATTCATCTTAAAATGCCCAAAGTGTTTCGTACGTATACAGCATAGAAAAATTTTGAGAAAAGTGAATGTTTTAAAAAAATTTACAACAATGAAGTTCAACGCTTTATAATCACTGGGGATAATATTCAATTTGAAACACTCGTGCACTGTAGTTGCTTTTGCATGCACGAAATTCGATTTATGCAGCTGTTTACTAAAACACATTCTCTGCAATTATTTGTTTGAAACTGGTGTCGGCTACTTGCGAGTAACCAGGCATAGATAAATTTCTACAGATGTGGTGCTGGCCTTAAGAAGTGTTTACCAGAATTTCATTATAGGTTTACGGTCAGTGAGATTTAAGAGTAAATGTGAACACTGCAGTGCAACTGAGACTTGTTCATTCCATGCCTGCTATTCACTCTCAGTTACGGGAACACAGTCGCTGATTTTTTCTTCTCAAACTGCCGTAAAATCTTTGTAAATAAAGCAATGTGCGAGCATTTCTACTGAAGAGGTCCACAGTTTCTTTATATTTTACAGGACGTACGTGCACCTTTTATTGTCATTCAGGCTTAAGGTGGTAGGCCACATAAAAAAGTAAAATTTCTTGCACAAAATTGATTTTTTTGTATTTAAGGAATTCATTAAGACCCAACAATCAAGAATATTTGGCAATAAAAACTATTCGTCTATCATCATTAGATCCGGAGTTCACGGTACACTTTCCATACCACGCCCTCAAATTCCAAAACCGAAACCCGACCCAAAACCACATTGCATGAGTTCAGAAAGTAGGTATTTTTTCGGCTATATTTTAATTATTCAAAATAATTTCTAGATTTCTTTTGTGCTGATGCCGTAAAATCTAGTTTTGCGTTTGTAAGTATTTTTAACTCTGGAAACCTTCACAAGGGGCGCAAAAGACGCCCGTCGCTTTGCTCGTAGAATATCTGTTGTTTTGTTTACCTCGGTGGCTACATCTGGCTTCGTTTCGTTCACTTCCTAGTGGCTAGTGCACCTAGTGCAGTGTGTTTAGGCCATGGGGACCATATTACGACCAGCATGGCGAAATTCAGAGCACGCGAAGCAAGGGAGGGCAAGTTTGCTGGGAAATAATACCCGCCGAAGAGGCTGTCTTGGAACGAAGTGGACTCGGGTGTTTCGGCGACTGCCAAGAAGCTTGGGGACATCGAAAAAGCTTACAATGCTCTGTAGAGGAATCTACGCACCACGGAGACATGGTAGTAGACATTTCTATCCTTTCAGATGTGTTTTTATCGCTGGCATGCAGTGAATGCTTGAAGACACCACTGAAGCTCGAGGAACGCTCGAAACGAGGGATATGCTCTACTTGTGCAGTCGTGTGTACCGATTGTGGGTTCGAGCTCGTATTCGATACATCGAGAAGAGTGGCGGATGCGAATGAGAACATTGTTCGTCCTATTTATGCGATGCGCCAGCTAGGAAAATGTCGCGCAGGTGCGGAAACGTTTTCTAAAGCGAAGAACATGCCTGCCCCTCCATGTCACTCCGCCTACGACAATATATCGTCTCGGCGTTCTCCTGCGGCCAGAGAAGTGGCGTCCAAATCGATAATAGATGCTGCTGCGGAAGTTCGTAGTGTTGCGGGGAGTGCTGCGTGATGGCGTTTCAGGTGATGGAACATTGCAAAAGCGTGGACTTTCCTCTATGAACGGCTGTGTATTAGTGATTTCTGTCGACACAGGAAAGGTTGTTGATGTTGTGGCCCTTTCTAGCTCACCCATGGCTTGCCAAACAAAAAGCAAGTTGAACCTAGCAAGTGCTGAGTACCAGGAGTGGAAGGCAAATCACACTCCCTGCTTAGAAAATCATTAAGGAAGTGCCGGCACTAGGGAGACGGTTGGTCTATACCGAATATTTGAAAGGTCGGAAACAATCAGAAGCTTGGGGTAACTGCAATACTCCGGTGATGGGGATACTAAGAGTTATGCGACGGTGAAAGCCATGAATGAAAAAAAAAAGATTCCAGAAAGTTGAATGCATCGGGCATGTCCAAAAGCACGTTGGCTGCTGCCTCAGAAAACTCAAGAAGACAGTACGCAGACTTGGAGGTAAAGGGAAGCTCACAGATGCCCTCATCGACCGCCTGCGAAACTATTATGGTATCGCCATAAGGGCTAATGTGGGGAACATTTCTGCAATGAAAGAGGCTACACTAGCCAGTCTGTTTCACTGCAGCTCTACAGACAAGGACCCGAGACACGGCCTGTGCCCACTTGGACCTCAAAGCTGGTGTGGGTACAGAAGGGTAGAACCACTCGGCCAAGGAAAGTATGTGCACAAAGGAGGGCTTCCAAACAACGTGCTTAACACAGTGAAAACAGTGTAAAATGATTTTTGTTCGGATGAACATCTGATGAAGTGTCTGCATGGAAAGACACAAAATGCAATTGAGTGCTTCAACGGTCTCATATGGCAGCGGGCCCCCAAGGAGGTCTACGTAACCTTGCCTACAATATTGTTTGCCTTGAATGATGCTGTGGCACACACTAAAAATGGCAGTGTTGGCACGTGGAAGTCCTGAGGAAGGCTGGCATCGAACTAGGGTACTACACGACAAAAGCTTACATCACTAGAGATCAGCAGCGCATCCAGAATGCCCAGCGCAAGTCAACTTATTGGACAAAGCAGGCCAGGAACAAAAGACGAGCAGCTACACTAGCTAAAGAAGACTCTAATGCATCTGGCGAGGGACCCAGCTATGAACCTTGTGCATTTGAGGTCTCTATGTAGTGTTTTGCACATGTTTTGCTAGGTCTGATTACTTTGTTTACGTTTTTCCAAACAAGATTTTTCTTCAGCTCAGGTGACGGAAGCTTTCATAACCTTTTTGAGGCCGTGTATCTTGAACTGAAATTTAATACGCTCATTTCCAACAAATATACCTGTGTAATGGACCAGATTAAAACAAAAGGATGCAATACTTTTGAATTCAGAGCCCATTTTGATATTAGGTTTGGTAAAAATTGCCGTTTTTTCTTCCTTTTTGAACATTACTTTATTATAATTATTGTAAAATATTTATCCTGGTTGAATGCATAGCCCAAACATTTATCTACACAAATGCTAAAGTTTTACTTATTTAAAAATGTCATTAGTAAGTTATCACAGCTGGCGTGACTACCACTTTTAACCCATTTTTCGACAAAACATTTACGTCCAAAAAACAATATTTTGCGCTCAAAGCAGCTGGGTAAGGTAAAGGAGCCATGCTTATCATGAGGAAAAAGGTATACCAACCCTAGCTCGTTTTTAAAAAAACTTTTTTAGTGGCCTACAACCTTAACACTGAATTTGAGACAGTGTAGTGTTCACGACACATCTCCATGCATAAATCTTGTTCACGCAAGTGTTTACTTGAAAAACAGTCCCTGAAAAAACCCATCTGAAACCTTTGTATTCTTCTTATAAGGCACCAGGTAAAAAAATTTTACAGAAGAGGAGCAGTCTTTCAGAAATATTAACCTAATTGTTGGTGCAGCCTTATGAACACTCAGGCTTAAGATTTAGTGTTATCCACTGTAGCACACTTGTTACTTGTGCATGCAATGATATTCCATGCAAGCCCTTGCGTACTGGTATCCAATCGCTGGAATGTTTCGTTGGAACTCTCGTAAGCTCTTTAGAAAGTATCCCACATACAATTTCTACTGAAGAGTTCCAAAGGTGATGTTTTTACCACAATGTAAGTGCAGCAATAACTTTCTCTGAGGCTCAACGTTCAATTTGAAAAATACAGTGGTGAACTTGTCACTCCTCTTGCACAAAATCATTTTCGCCCTTGTTTACTAGAACACAATTGTTGAAATTATTCTTCTGACAAATGCCTTAGGTATTTTGGAAGTAGGGCCACATACATGCATTCCCGCAGAAGAGATTGAGAGTTTCAGAAAGTTTTACAATATGCCCTGCCTTTTTGGGCTGAGGGGTAATGTTATATTTCAAACACTGCTGCAATCTTGTCCCTTCTGCATGCCAAAATTTTATTCACGTTCTTATTTGGGGAACACCTTCGCAGAAGTTATTCATCTGAGAATGCCTTGAGTTTTCCGTACGTAAACAGGCATATAACAGTTTCGATAAAAGAGGTGAATCCTAATTTTATAACAATGAATGTCAATCCTATATAATCACTGAGGATAATATTTAAATTGAAATACTCGTGCACTGTAGCCGCTTCTGCAAGAACGAAATTCGATTTACGCAGTTGTTTACTAATAAACAATCTCTGCCAATATTTGTTTGAAACGGGCGTAATACTTGTAAGTCATCATCATCATTATCATCATCATCAGCCTATCTACGCCCACTCCAGGGCAAAGGCCTCTCCCATTATTCTCCAATTACCTCGGTCCTGTGCCAACTGTGACCAATTTATCCCCGCAAACCTCTTAATCTGATCTGCCCATCTAACGTTCTGCCGCCCCCTGCAGAGCTTGCCTTCTCTAGGGATCCACTCTGTTACCCTCAATGACCAGCGGTTATTTTGCCTTCGCATTACATGCCCTGCCCACGTCCATTTCTTCTTCTTAATCTCTAATAATAAGTCCTTAACCCATGTTTGTTCCCTGACCCACTCCGCTCTCTTCTTGTCCCTTAATGTTACACCTTCAAGTTGACTAGATAACTGAAACCTACACTTTTAGACTTTATGAATTCATACCAAGTATGTTTTGAATATTCCCATTAAATTGCTAAAGACAGAACTTCCAGCAATGCACGCTAAAGAACAAGTTAGCATGAAAAAGTGAAGTATTGAACAGTTAGGCAGGCTCTGAAAACGAATATACTGAATGAAATAGAATACATGTTGCAAAGTATTGCATGCAAAACAGACGAGACAATGTCGCAAAGCTTGAAATTTTTTAACGCTTAATAACCTCCAATGTAAGTACAACCTTTCATGTGCCCATCACGCTTCATGCCAGGAACATCTCGGCAAAAACTTTCCCCAACTTTTCGCTCAGCACCTGCAAAACCAAATCCAACAATTGCAGGTTTCTTTTTGGAGGCACCCCACAGAAGAAGTCAAATACTTGTAAATTCAAACTTCATGGTTTATTTAGCTCTATATATGGCTACAATATAGACACAAAAAATATTTTACCCTGCTTTTGAACTATTTTGGTTGGCTCGAATGTACAGCTAATGCAGATTCGAGCAATTTTCGTCACAGCAAGAGGAAGTGAAATCAGCACCACTTTTCTTGCTCCTGTCGCAAGTGTGAATGGGCCTTTATACACAATACTTTCACACGGTGACTGGCAGCTGCGGAGGGACGTAACTTTTCGCACCTTAAAAAGCCTGATTGGCCAGGCTAAAAGCCTGCCTCCTACCACCCAAAATTTTAATATTTTTATTCACCAAGTAGCCCAACTCCAAGCTTGGCAGAGTCACTGGGGTGCGTTTAGATACGATACATGCTTTTCACCTACGCGCTTTGACGGCGTCTATCAATATGAGGTGTGCGCGCCGCAGTGGTGGGCGCCGGAGGAATTTCGACCACCTGGATATCTTTAACGTGCGGCTAAATGTCGTACACACGGGCGTTTTCTCCTTTCGCCTCCATCAGAAAAGCTGCCGCCGCGGCCGAAAATTGAACCCGTGTCCTTGGGCTCGGCAGCACTACGGCTTAGCCACTGAGACACCGCGGCGAGTATTGATACGTGCGTCTACAAGTGTATAAGCAAGCAAGGCAAATATATTAGTGCACGCGTTATGCGCACATCAGCAAAATGCGTTTACTTCACCACGTTCACCGGCGTGAGCCACACAAAGGGGCAC
This sequence comes from Haemaphysalis longicornis, assembly GCA_013339765.2. Classification (NCBI taxonomy): domain Eukaryota; kingdom Metazoa; phylum Arthropoda; class Arachnida; order Ixodida; family Ixodidae; genus Haemaphysalis; species Haemaphysalis longicornis. The sequence continues at coordinate 217,314 of JABSTR010001742.1, read as the reverse complement.
CGCGGCATAAACACTACGGCCGCGTCCCCTCTGGGGTCGTGAAATCACCCCCATACCTCAGACGCACCGTGCGGCTTCCTACACGTTTCGTGACACGTGCCTACATTTCGCCTCAAGACCAATGCATAACGCATCGCCGCAACGAGCTCACACAGTAAAAATTGTTGCAACCCTTTCCGTAAACCTGGGTGAACGTAAAAGTAGCAACTGCGCACACCACGTCGTAGGTAGCGCCTGGCTGAATGCGAACGCTTACATGCTCAACGACTTTCAACGACAGTACGTGCACGTATTGCTGATAGCTTTAAGGAAACGGTATAACTAATTTGTCGCGACTATGTTTGCAAAGAAAAGGTGATTCCCTGAGCGCGATTTTACACTGTCATTCAAAACGCTCTAATCTAGTCATACCTAACTTCGGCACAACGTACGGCTGGTACGGCGTTTGCTGTACACGAAAAGCTGAAGACGATTTCCTCGCCCTCTCCCCACTCACCGGCACTTATAAAAATGTCTTACCTTTTGCTGAGGACGCAAAAATATGCCTAGAAGAAATCAGCAGGGTTTTTTTCTCTAGATAATCGAAGTTCGTTGGCGCTTCACAACTCGCACACGATGAAATGTAGCACACAAAAGCGAATGGCTATGGCTCTACGGCTTGACGTGTCTTGATCAGTGTTGGCTTTGCATCGCCAAAAAGAAAAAAAACTTGAGTGACGCAAAAAACACTTTTTAGCCAATTACCACAAAATCAATCAGTACAACATTGCATATCAACAAAACTGTTTTTATAAAACTTTACGAGATCTGCTGTCGTTGTTTTTTTTAATTCATTCAGCCCGCAACGAGTTACTTGTTCGCGAACCAAAAAGGCGCGAGGGTTACAACTCTTGCAATTATTTACTGATCTTACAAATTGTTTGCCTCCCGCTGTAGGCAGCAAGAGTATAGGTATCATAATAACGCGAGGCTAATTAAGATAAGTTACAAACATGGTCGAGGAATAATTGCTTCAACCATACAGACGTACGATGTGCGTCCAGCGGACGTTATTGATGGGACCATAGTAAACGTCCATGCACAAACGTAGCTCACACGTCCGTCGAACCAAATTGAATGGACGTTCACGTTTCCCCGAAAAATACATCCAAAGTATGTCCACCAGACATCGAGTGCGGGACTTCGACGTTCGGCTGTAAAACGAACATCCTACGGATATCTGTGGTCCAATGAGAGCATTCCTACTGAAGAGGTCTAGAGTTTCTAAAAATTTTACCACGATGTACGTGAAGCATTTATTGTCATTGAGGCTTGATATTGAATTTGAGACATTATAGTGTTCTTGACACTTCAACATGTACTAAATCCTGTTGTGCCCAGTGTTTACATTAAACACAATCGCTGAAATTATTTATCTGAAACCGTTGTATTCTCCTTGCAAGGTTCCGGAAAAAAAATTTACAGAAGAGTAGCAGTATTTCAGAATTATTAACGTAATTGTAGGTGGAGCCTTATGGACACTCAGGCTTGAGATTTAGTGTTAATCTCTGCAGGCACTTGTCACTTGTGCATGCAATGATATTCAATGCGAGCCCTTGAGCACTGGTATACAACTGCTGCAAAGTTTCTTCTGAACTCTCGTAAGCTCATTGAAAGTAATCCCACATACAATCTTTACTGTAGAGGTTCAGAGTTGATGTTTTAACCACAATGAACGTGCAGCAAAAACTTTCACCGAGGCTCAACATTAAATTTTAAAAATACAGTGGTGCACTTGTCCCTCCTGTTGCACAAAGCCATTGTCGCCCTTGTTTACTAGAAAACAATTGTTGGAAATATTCTTCTGAAAAATAGCTTAGTTATCCTGAAAGTGGACCCACATGCACGCTTTCCCGACGAAGAGGTTGAGAGTTTCAGAAATTTTTACAATAGGGCCTCGCTCTATAGGCTGAGGAATAACGTTAAATTTAAAAGCTACGGCAATCTTGTCGCTTCTGCTTGCCAAAAATATAATTCACGTTCTCTTTTAGGGAACACATTTGCAGAAATTATTCATCTGAAAATGCCTAAACCGTCTCGTACGTAAACAGGCATACAAAAAGTTCGATCAAAGAGGTGAATCTCAAAAGACATTTACAACAATGGAGTTCAACCCTATATAATCAATGGGGATAACATTTGATTTGAAACACTCGCGGAGTGATTCGCGTCGGAATGCACAAAATTCGATTGACGGAGTTGTTTACAGAACAATATCTCTACAATCATTTCTTTGAAACTGGCGGAGGCTATTTGTAAGTAAACAGGCATTCACAAATTCCGTGAGATGTGGTGCTGGCCTTAAGACGTCTTTAAAAGAATATTTCTAAGTTCTAAGAAGATTTAAAAGTTTAAAATCTAAACAAACAGATAAATATATAAAGCTGATGTGCTGGTAACTCAGCCTAAGGGCGTAGCTGACGTCTTAAATGAATATTTTCACTGGGTAGCCTCTCCGCCTGGTAGTGACATTTCTCATTTGGTGATTCCCTTTTTGATCATAACTTTATTGCTGTTCAAGGCGCCTTTTCACTTTTACTGAATTTAAAAGAAAAATGTTCAGGAGGACCGGATAACATTCCAAATGATTTTCTGCGCCGGTGTGCCGCGCCCGTGTCGCATATCCTCGCCGCTATTTTTCTTTCATTCTTAAAAATGGCTTTTATCCCAGATGATTGGCGTATCGCCCGCGTGGTTGCAGTTCATAAAAAAGGAGACCGGTTACAAAAAGAAAACGACCGCCCAATATCTCTGACTTCATCCTGCTGCAAAATTCTGGAACACATCATTGTACATTTCATAGCCGACTTCTTCGAACGTAATAAATTGCTATCTGATTACCAACATGGATTCCGCAAAGCCCTTTCATTGACTACTCAGCTTACAACTACTATTCACGAGATCGCTTCAACCCTTGATAAATCTGGGCAGGTTGATTTAGTGTTTTTTGGATTTTAATAAAGCTGTTGATCGGGTTTTCCAGGATAAACTTTATGAAACTTCAATGATTTTGCCTCCCCTCCTTTAATATCAATTGGATAAAGCAGTACTTGTCCAACCGATCTCAGTTTGTGGAAGTGAATGGGCACTTCTCCAGGCGTTTACCAGTTATGTCTGGCGTGCCCCAAGGAAGCACCTTAGGACCAATTCTTTTTCTCATGTACGTAAACGATATCACTGAAGCTGTACGTCCTGATGTCGAGATTAGATTGTTTGCAGATGATTGTTAGATTTTTAAAAAGGTGATATGCCAAGGCAATCAAAATTCTTTACACTCCAGTCTAGCGAAAATAGACGAATGGTGCACAACCTGGTCAATGTCTGTGAATTTTGAGAAAACTGTGCATCTGGGCGTAACAAATAAAAAGAAACCATTTTCCTTCAGGTACAAATTTAATAACGATATTGTAACAGAAGCCACAGAATAGAAATATTTAGGTGTAACAATCACGAACAAACATACGTGGTCTTCGCACATTGAAAACATTACTATAGCAGCCACTCTGAAACTCGGACTTCTTAGACATAAACTACGTAATGCGGCGCCATCCAACGCAAAGCTTCTGGCCTATAGATTCTTTGTTTTGTCTAAAATTGAATACGCGAGCGTCGTGTGAGATCCCTACTATCAAAAAGACAAGCACAGACTCGATATGGTACAGAGACGGGTGGTTCGTTTTATATTTAACAAATGTAAGAGAACCGATTCCCCGTCATGCCTTATGCTGCTAAAAAAGATTCCTTCCCTGGAGCAGCGTAGGAATATAGACCGACTTAAATTTTTGTTTTTACTTTATCGGAACAAACTGAACATAAATGCGCGCGCATATACTCAACCTTTCTTGAGTCGCACATCCAGAAATCGGCATCCACATAACATCCTTCCTTATCAAACTCGCACAAACCGTTTTAAATATTCATTTTTCCTAGAACTATTATTGAGTGGAATTCGTTGTCTAAAAAATTGTTTCATCGGATTCTGTAAGTGTTTTTGAGAGTGCACTGCTCACTGATCTGGAAACGCAGTCAACGAGTTAAGGACCTTGTCACATTTCCTTTGAATTTGGTCTCTTTTGAAAGGGTGTTGTTTTACTGATGTCTTGTTATCTGTTGTTAGCAGTCAAGTATTCTGCACACCTGGCATTGTTTTCGGAGACTTGTATGGTGTCTTCTTGATGTGATGTGTATTGAACCCTTCTGCAAGGTGTGTTCTTTTTGTTCCTTGACTGGTTTTCCATTTTTCAATGTTTCTAGTTATGGCGATACGTCTATTCCTTGCGCGTCAAGTGGCTTCTATGCTTGTGCCCCAAGTGGCTCCTACCGTGCCACATAAATTTTCTGCCTTCATCACCATGTTCCCACCTGCATGGTCCTCCGTAAGCGCAGTATACTATAAATAAATAAATAAATAAAAATAATCAAAGCCTTACGGTCAGTGAGTTTTAGGTATAAATGTCAACACTGCAGAGCAACTGACACTTGTTCATTCCACGCTTTCTACTCAATCACTCGTTTACTTGAACACAGTCGCTGAACATCTTCTCAAACTGCCGTAAAATCTTTGTTAGTAAAACAATGTACATGCATTAGTACTGAAGTATTCTAGAGTTTCTGAAAATTTTACGATGATGTCCGTGCAGCATTTATTGTCATTGAGGCTACACATTGAATTTGACACAATGTAGTGTTCTTGACACTTCTCCATGCACTAAATCCTATTATCGCCCGTGTTAACTTTAAACACAATCGCTCAATATATTCTTCTGATAACGTTGTATTCTCCTTGTGAGCCAACCATTAAAAGTTTATAGAAGATTTGCAATATTTAAAAAGTTAAAGAAATTGTAGTCGCAGCCATACGATAAGTCAGGGTAAACATTTATTGTTAACCACTGCAACAGACTTGTCACTTGTGCATTCAATGATATTCCATGCAATCCCTTCAGTAGTTGTATACATCCGCCTAAATGATTCTACTTACCTCGGGTGAGTTCTTTGTAAAACCAACATATATTTTTCTGAAGAGGTCCAGAGTTTGTTTCCACCACAATGTAATTGCAGAAATCACTTTTTCTTAGGCTCAAAGTTGAATATAAAAAACAGTCACACGTGTTGCACAAAACCATATTAGCATTTGTTTACTGTAACACGTTTGTTGAAATTATTCTACAGAAAATGCCTTCGGTATCTTGGAAGTAGGCCCACGTGCATGCATTCCTGCAGAAGAGATTGAGAGTTTCAGGAATTTTACAATATGGCTTCTTTATGGGCTGAGGAATCACGTTAAATTTCAAACACTGCTCCCATCTTGTTCCTTCTGCATGCCCAAAATAGCATTCATTTTCCTATTTAGGGAACACATTCGCTGAAACTTTTTATCTGAAAATGCCTAAAGAGTCTCGTATGTAAACAGGCATACAGAAATGTCAACAAAACAGGTGAATCTTTAAAGAAATATACCACAATAAAGTTCAACCCTTTAAAATAAATGGGGATAATATTTATTTTTTTAACATTCGTGCACTGTAGTCGCGTCTGCATGCCCGAAATTCGATTGACGCAGTTGTTTACTAGAACAATATCTCTGCAATCTTTTGTTTGAAACTGGCAAAGGCTGTTTGTAATAAAATAGGCCTAAACAAATCCCTTCAGATGTGGCCTAGGCCTTAACAAATTTACAAAGAATTACGGTCATTGACTTTAAGGTATAAATGTGAACACTGCAGAGCAAACGAAACTTTCATTCCGCGCTTTCTATTCACTACCTTGTTTACTGGAACGCAGTCGTTGAATTTCTTCTCAAACTGCCGTAAAATCTTTTAAGTAAAATAATGCACAAGCATTCCTACTGAAGAGGTCCAGAGTTTCTGAAAATTTTACAACGATGTACGGGCGGCATTTATTGTCATTGCGGCTACACATTGAATACGAGACAATGTATTGTCCTTGACACTTCTCCACGCACTAAATTGTATTTTCGCCCATGTTTACCTTAAACACAATACCTGCACTTATTCTTCTGAATCCGCTTTATTCTCCTTCCAAGCCAACAGGTAATATATCTTTACAGATCAATAACAGCATTTTTGAAATATTACTGAATTTGAAGGTGCAGCAAATGATCCGTCAGGCTTATGATTAAATGTTAATCAGAGTAGTAGACTTGACTTTTTTGCATGCAATGATATTGCATGCAATCCTAAGGGTAGTGGTTTACAATTGCTGAAATATTCTTCTGAACTCTCGTATGCTCTTTGTAGTAAACTTACATACAATATTTCTAAAGAGGTCCAGAGTTGATGTTTCTAACACAATGTAAGTGCAGCAATCGCTCCTCTGAGGCTCAGCATTGAATTTGAAAAAAAAAACGAGTGGTGCTATTGTCACACGTGTTGCACAAAACAATATTTGCCCTTGTTTACTATACCACAATCGTTGAAATTATTCTTCCAAAAGTGCCATTGCTATCTTGAAAGTAGGCCCACATACATGCATTCGGTTGAAGAGGTTGAGTTTCTGAAATTTTCAAAATATGGCCGGGTGTTATAGTGTAAGGAATAACATAAAATTTAAACACTGCAGCAATCTTGACGCTTGAGATTGCCCAATATATTATTCACATTCTTATTTAGGAAACACATTCGCCGAAATTATTTATCTGAAAATGCCTAAAGCGTCTCGTACGTAAACAGGAATACAAAAATTTCGATCAAAGAGGCCAATCTTTAAAGACTATTACAACAATGAAGTTCAACTTTTTATAATCACTAGGGATAATATTTATTGTAAACACTCGTCCACTGTAGTCACGTCTGCATGCAAAAAATTCAATTGACGCAGATGTGTACTAGAGCAATATCTCTGCAATCATTTGTTTGAACATGCCACAGGCTTTTTGTAACTAAACAGGCATACATCAGATGTGGTACTGGCCTTAAGAAGTTTTTACATGAACAAAGTCAAAGCCTTACGGTCAGTGAGTTTTAAGTGTAAATGTGAACACTGCAGACCAACTGAAACTTGTTCATTTCACACTTTCTATTTATTTCCTTGTTTACCAGAACACAGTCGCTGAATTTCTTCTTCTCAAACTGCCGTAAAATCTTTGTAAAACAATGTACAAGCATTCCTACTGAAGATGGTGGTGAAAACGTTTTATTGAGCTGGAACGGAGTTAGTTGAGCCGTTCCTCTCTTGTGGGGGGCGTCCTCAGTCCAGGAGGCCCTGGGCACGTGCGGCCAGTTGCGCCTGGGATATCAGCTGTTGCTGGTCACCCAGGTCGCCGCTAGCCAGCTGGCCCTCCCACTGCTCAGGGGTTGGTTTGGGAAGGGGGAGTAGAGTTGGGGTTAGGTGGCACTCCCACACCATGTGGTATAGGGTGCATGGGGATGGGCAGTGTTTGCACTTTGGAGAGTACTGTGCAGGATACATAGCATGAAGGCGTGTGCCATGAGGAAAGGTGTTGGTTTGCAGCCGTCGTAAGATGCACTCGTCGGTCTTGGGAAGGTTCGGATGGGGTGGAGAGAAGTGCTGGCGTTGTCGGCGTAAATGGGCAAGGATGTCAGCGTAGCGGAGGGGTATGGGCGGAGAAGCACTTGGGTCGTCGGCTCCCGTGGGTGCCCGGGGTATGAGGGCGCGGGCAGAGGCGTGGGCCGCCTCATTCCCAGGGAGAGCCGTGTGACCCGGTGTCCACACGATGCGGATATCGGGAATTGGCGCTGATCGTTGGGCAAGAATGCGGAGGGCAAGGGCCGAGATTCGTCCAGCTTGGTAGTGGCGGCAAGCGGTCTGGGAGTCTGTCAGGATCGTCACGTACTCTAGATCGGTGTGGGCGGCCAAGGCGATTGCAATTTCTTCTGCTGTTGTTATGTTGTTGGTAGGGGTGGTAGCTGAGTTCACAAGACTTCCTGTGGAGTCGACAACGGCTGACGTGTGGGCTGAGTGAGAGGAGTATGGAGAGGCATCCACGTATCGAGTGTCGTCCCGAGATCCGTACTTGACGTAGAGGTGGGCAGCCCGCGCCTTGCGGCGGCTTTGGTTATACGTTGGGTGCATATGGCGGGGTATAGGGGAGACAGTGATGTGACGACGGATAGCTGGTGGAATGCGTTGAAGAGTATGTTCCGGTGGGGGGAGCGGGTAGCCGAGACGACTTAATATTGAGCGACCGGTGGTTGTCAGGAGGAGGCGTTCTTTTTGGCTGGTGAGATGCGCCTCGATGAGCTCCTCAAGGGTGTTGTGAACCCCGAGTTGTTGGAAACGGATTGTTGACGTGGTGATAGGTAGCCCAAGTGCCATTTTGTAACTTCTCAGTATGAGGGCGTTTAATTTATTACTTTGAGCAGGTTTTAGTGTGAGATACGGCGTGCCGTATGTTATGCGACTTATTAGGAGAGCCTGTACAAGGCTTACAGTGTCGCGCTCCTTAAGGCCTTGACGGCGGTGGGTGATTCGTCGAATGAGGCCGACTAGTTGCATTACTGTGGTTTGCAGTTGGGTGAGAGTTGCGTGGCCAGCCCCATCTTGTTGATTCTCGTGGGGGGCTATACACGTTAAGCAGGAATATACTAGGCGTGGTAGGCGAAGTAGGAAGAATTTCTATAAATGTATGGCCAATTTGGGAGTGAATGTCGATAATCTGCGCGGTGAGATGGCGTGCCACCAGGATTGCCGTGCGAGGGGAGGCTGGTGAGACGTGTGTTTCGTAATCCCGTAGGGTGACAGGGGCGGTATCAACTTCTTGGAGGGCAATGACATCTGGTTTTTTGTCCTGACTGAGATGTAAGAGGGAGATACGCTTGCTTTGAAATGAACGACAATTCCATTGCCATATGGTTAAGGGACGTTGTATGGCTTGCGGATTATTATTCATGTTGGAGTGCATCAAGAGTTGCTGCCATTTCCAAGTCTCGTTGAGGGTAGGTCTTCTGTTTCTTTGGATATGGTGTATATTCTCGACTTGAGAGGTCCGAGACTTGTTTCGTAAGGTTCACGAGCGCTGAGTTCATGGCCGTGATTTGTTGTTCGATTGCCTTTGTTCGTATGGTGAGGGCGTCTTCTATTCGGAGGATGAGGTTGGTCGTTGTGGTTTGGGCCTCTGTGATTTTTCGATCGATGAGGACGGTTGTTTCCTCGGGCGATTGGAAGACTGGGAGTGTGTTGATCTTTTCTATTAGTAGCGCATTCTGAGTCTCTATCTGAATTAGGCGTTCCTGCGTTTGATGTTCAAGCTTGTCAACTCGTTCCATCAAGACATTGAGTTGTCGTTGATATTGAGCTTGTGCTTGGGAGAGTGTCAGTTCAGAGGGGGAAGAAGGTGGGGAAAGGGGTGTGTTGACAGGAGTAGGTAGAGGGGGGAAGTCGGCATGCTGAGCAGTGGGAAAAGGCGCAGCCACTTGCGACCAGCTTACCTGGGTGACGTGTGGGAAGGCTTGGCTGGTAGAATGTTGAACTTCTGTGCGACGAGGTCGGCCGAAGTCTTGGGTTTCGTTGTTGTTCGGGGAAGAAAACGCTTGGGGCAGTCTTTACTCGCTGTGATGTGTGGAAGGGAGCACAGCTTGCAGCTGGGCTGGCAGTTGTGGTCGGAGGAGGGGCTCGGGGTGCCGCAAGCGATACACTTCGGCTCGTCCGGCCGCGGGCAAATGTCCTGTCTGTGGCCTACGTCCCCGCAAATGCGGCAAAACTGCACTGCTCGTCGGTACGGGCGGCACCTGGTCAGCAGACAGCCCACCTTTACGTAAAAGGGCACGTGAGGTCCCTGGAACGTCAAAAGGGCTGATGATGTTCGTCCCAGTAGTCTGGCGTGAAGTAGGCTGGGTCCATTGGCTGCCAGGAGGTCGTTTAGGTCTTCGTTGGAAATGCCTTCATCGAGGCCGTGTATGACGCCGCGAACCGTGCCAGGCGGGGGTTTCAGGTAGGGCGACAGTTCCAGAATGCCGGTCGTGAGAGCAAGTTGATCGACAGTGCTCAGCAGAAGGGCGTGATCTTCATTTGCAGTTGAGGCCACCAGCAGATTTTGTGCGGGTTGTATTTGCAGTGTTATGGACGCGTAGAACTGTTCTGGAGGAAGCTTGCTAGCTGCAACGAGTGCGGTCACAATGTCTTTAGTTGAGCAGCGCGCGACCGTGCCTGCGGCGCGGGGACGGTAGACGATGACGTACTCAGAATCTGGTATGCTTGGGGTGACGGGCTTGCGAACGCGGGGCTGGCGGAGTGCGGGCAGGATGCCGGCAGCTGACGCGGAGCCGACAGGGGCGACTGTGGTGGCGGCAGGGGTTGTTGGAGAAGCGGCGTTCGGCGCGGCGGATGTTGTAGCGACAAGCGTAGGAGACGCAGCTTTCGGCTTTGATTTGTTATTCTTGCGAGCTTGGATAATTTTCGTCCAAGGGCCGTTGGGATGAATCGTGCGACCGCTTAGTTCGTCGAAGTCCATGCTCTGAGTGGTTGTGTCCAGGGTAGACAGGAGCGGGTCGGTGGCTGCAGGCAGGGCAGCGGCAGGCCCGGAGGCTGGCAGGTTCGGCGGCGCGGCGGTGGCCATTAGGGCTAGCGCCCCGCCGGCACGGTGGAGTGTTCAGACAGCCACTAATTAGTCAGATGGGCACTCACAGACAGAAACGAGGTATCCCCAGGTAGCGGAACTCTTAGCGGATGCAATATCCACACAAAAAGAAAACGGGGAGGCGATGGTACGGCCCAATGGGCAGTTAAAACGGGAGTCGGTGTGAGTCGTGACTGCTTGCGGCGGCCCCCTCCTACTGAAGACGTCCAGGGTTTCTGAAAATTTTACCACGATGTACGCGAAGCATTTATTGTCTTTGAGGCTTGACATTGAATTTGAGACATTATAGAGTTATTGACACTTCAACAAGTACTAAATCCTGTTGCGCCCGTGTGTACTTTAAACGCTATCGCAAAAATTACTCTTCTGAAACCGTTGTAATCTCCTTTAAAGGATCCAGTAAAAAAATTTACAGAAGAATAGCAGTATTTCAGAAATAATAGCATTATTGTAGGTTTAGCAAATGATCAGTCAGGCTTATGATTTAAAGTTAACCACTGCAGCAGACTTGACACTTGTGCTGGCAATGATATTCGATAGAATGGCTTGGGTAGTGGTTTACAATCGCTGAAATGTTTCCTCTGAACCCTCGTACGCTCTTTGTAGAAAATCATCATACAATGTTTATGAACAGGTCCAGAGTAGGTTTAAACCACAATGTAAGTGCAGCAATCACTTCCTCTGAGGCTCAGCTTTGAATTTGAAAAAAGGAATGGTGCTTTTGTCACACGTGTTGCACAAAACAATATTCACCCTTGTGTACTATCATGCAACTATTCAAATTATTCTTCAAAAAAATACCTTTGGTATCTTGGAAGTAGGCCCACATACATGCTTTCCCGCAGAAAATGTTGAGTTTCAGAAATTTTCACAATATGGCCTGGTTTTATAGTCCGCTGAATAATAATAAATTTAAACACTACAGCAATCTTGGCGGTTAGGCATGCCCAAAATATTATTCACATTCTTATTTAGGAAACATATTTGGTGTCTAAATTTATCTGAAAATGCCTTCAGCGTCTCCTACGTAAACAGGCATACAAAAATTTCAATCAAAGAGGCCAATCTTTAAAGACAATTACAATGATGAAGTTCAACCTTTTATATTCACTGGGGATAATATTAATGTGAAACACTCGTGCACTGTAGTCACGTCTGCATGCACGAAATTGATTTGATGCAGATGTTTACTATAGGAATATCTCTGCAATCTTTGTTTGAACACGCCAAATGCTTTTTGTAACAAAACAGGCATACATAAATTCCATCAGATGTGGTGCTGGCCTTTAAAAGTTTTTACAGGAATATAGTGAAAGCCGTACGGTCAGTGAGTTTTAAGTATAAATGTGAACACTGCAGAGTAACTGAAACTTGTTCATTCGACGCTTTCCATTCACCCCCTCACTTACTGATACACAGTCGCTGAATTTTTTCTTCTCAAACTGCCGTAAAATATTTGTAAAACAATGTACAAGCATTCTATCTGAAGAGGTTCAGATTTTCTGAAAATTTTACCACGATGTACGCGAAGCATTGATTGCCTTTGAGGTTTGACATTGAATTTGAGACATTATAGTGTTCTTGACACTTGAACATGTACTAAATCCTGTTCGCCCGTGTTTACATTAAACACAATCGCTGAAATTAATCATCTGAAACCATTGTGTTCTCCTTGTAAGGATCCGGTAAAAAAATTACAGAAGAGGAGCATATTTCAGAAATATTACCCAAATTGTAGGTTCAGCAAATGATCATTCAGGCTTATGATTTAAAGTTAACCAGAGCAACAGACTTGACATTTGTGCATTCAATGATACTCTATGCAATTCCTTGTGTAGGTGTTTACTAGTGCTGAAATGTTTCTTCTGAACCCTCGTACGCTCTTTGTAGTAAACTTATATACAATGTTTCTGAACAGGTCCAGAGTTGATGTTTCTACCACAATGTACGTGCAGCAATCACTTCCTCTGAGGCTAATCTTTGAATTTGAAAAACAGAGTGGTGCTGTTGTCACCCGTGTTGCGCAAAACATTTATCGCCCTTGTTTACTATAACACAATTGTTGAAATTATTCTTCAAAAAAATGCTTTGATATCTTGGAAGTAGGCCCACATACATAGATTCCTGCAGAAAAGGTTGAGTTTCAGAAGTTTTCACAATATGGCCTGGTTTTATAGTCTGACGAATAACATAAAAGTTAAACACTGCAGCAGTCTTGACGCTTAAGGATGCCCAAAGTATTATCCACATTCCTATTCAGGAAACAAATTCGCTGAAATTATTTATCTAAAAATACCTAAAGTGTCTCGTACGTACACTGGCATAAAAAAATTCGATCAAAAAGGCCAATCTTTAAACACAATTACAACAATGAAGTTCAACCCTTTAAAATCACTTGGGAAAATATTTATTTTAAACACTTGTGCACTGTAGTCGCTTCTGCATGCACGAAATCCCATTTATGCAGTTGTTTACTAAAAATAATCTCTGCAACTATTTGTTTCAAACTGGCGGTGTCTACTTTGTAACTAAACAGGCATACACAAATTCCTTCAGATGTGGTGCTGGCCTTAAGAAGTTTTACATGAATAAAGTCAAGGCCTTACGGTCATTGAGTTTTAAGTATAAATGTGAAAACTGCAGAGCAACTGAAACTTGTTCCTTGCACCATTTTTATTCACAAACTCGTTTGCTAGAACACAGTCACTGATTTTTTTGTTCTCAAACGGCCGTAAATTTTTTTCAATGTACAAGCATACCTACTGAAAGGTCGAGAGTTTCTGAAAAGTTTACCCCGATGTTTACGCCGCATTTATTGTCATTGAGGCTAGACATTGAATTTGAGACGATGTAGTATTCTTGACACTTCTCCATGCACTAAATCCTATTACCGCCCGTGTTTATTTTAAACACAATCGGTGAAATTATTTTTCGGAACCATTTTATTCTTCTTGTAAGCCAACCGGCAAAAAATCTTTACGGAAGAATAACAGTATGTGTAGCACTGCACCTACCGAAATTGTAGGTGCAGCAAATGATCATTTTTGCTTATGATTTTTATGTAACCACTGCAGCAGACTTGACTTTTGTGCATGCAATGATATTCCATGCAATCTATTGTGTAGTGGATTACAATCGCTGAAACGTTTCTTCTGATTTATCGTACGCTCTTCGTAGTAAACTTACATACAATGTTTCTGAAGAGGTCCAGAGTTGATGTATCTACCACAATGTAAGTGCAGCAATCGCTTCCTCTGAAGCTCAGCATTGAATTTGAAAAAAAAGAGTGGTGCTATTGTCACACGTGTTGCACAAAACAAAATTCGCCCTCATTTACTATAACACAATGGTTTAAATTATTCTTCAAAAAGGCATTTGGTATCTTGGAAGTAGGCCAGCATACATGCATTCCCACAGAAGAGGTTGAGTTTCAGAAATTTTCGCAATATGGTTTGGTTTTATACCTTAGGAATAACATAAAATTTAAACACTACAGCAATCTTGACGCTTAAGCATGCCCAAATTTTTATTCACATTCTTATATAGGAAACACATTCGCTGAAATTATTTATCTGAAAATGCCTTCAGCGTCTCGTGCGTAAACAGGAATACAAAAATTTCGGTCAAAGAGGCCAATCTTTAAAGACAATTACAACAATGTAGTTCAACCCTTTGAAACCACCTGGGAGAATATTTATTTTTGAAACACTCGTGTACTTTAGTCGTGAATGCATGCACAAAACTCATTGGACGCAGATGTTTACTTGAGCAATATCTCTGCAATCATTTGTTTAAACATGCAAGAGGCTTTTTGTAATTAAACGCATACATAAATTCCATCAGATGTGGTGCTGGCCCTTAGACGTTTTTACATAAATATAGTCAAAACCTTACTGTCAGTTAGGTTTGAGTATAAGTGTGAACAGTGCAGAGCAACTGAAACTTGTTCATTCCACCCTTTCTATTCACCCGCTTGCTTAATGATACACAGTCGCTGAATTTCTTCTTCTCAAATTGCCATAAATCTTTGTAAAACAATGTACAAATATTCCTACTGAAGAGGTCCAAAGTTTCTGAAAATTTTACCACGATGTACGCGAAGCATTTACTGTCTTTGAGGCTTGACGTTGAATTTGAGACATCATAGTGATCATAGTGTACTTGACCCTTCAACATGTACTAAATCCTGTTGCGCCCGAGTTTACTTTAAACACAATCACTGAAATTATTCATCTGAAATCGTTGTATTCTCCCTGTAAGGGTCCGGTAAAAAGTATACAGAAGAGGAGCAGTATTTCAGAAATATTTCGTAATTGTAGGTTTAGCAAATGGTCAGTCACGCTTATGATTTAAAGTTAACCACAGCAGCAGACTTGACTTTTGTGCGTGCAATGATATTCCATTGAATATCTTGTGAAGTGGTTTACAATCTCTGAAATGGTTCTTCTGAACCCTCGTATGCTCTTTGTAGTAAACCTACATACAATGTTTCTGAAGAGGTCCAGAGTTGGTGTTTCTTCCACAATGTAAGTGCAGTAATCACTTCCTCTGAGGCTCAGCATTGAATTTGAAAAAAAAGAGTGGTGCTATTGTCACACGGGTTGCACAAAACAATATTCGCACTTGTTTACTATAACACAATTGTTGAAATAATTCAAAAAAAGGCCTTTCGTATCTTGGAAGTAGGCCCACATACTTGCATTCTGCAGAAGAGGTTGAGTTTCAGAAATTTTCACAATATAGCCTGGTTTTACAGTCTGAGGAATAACAAAATTTAAACACTGCAGCAATCTTGATGCTGATATTCTTTTTACATAAATATATACAAAGCCTTACGGTCCGTGAGTTTTAAGTAAAAATGTGAACACTACAGAGCAACTGAAACTTGTTCATTCCACGCTTTCTATTTATTTTCTTATTTATCAGAACACAGTCGCTGAATTTCTTCTTCTCAAACTGCTGTAAAATCTTTGTAAAACAATTTACAAGGATTCCTACAGAAGAGGATCAGGTTTTCTGAACATTTTACTACGATGTACACGAAGCATATATTGATTTTGAGGCTTGACATTGAATTTGAGATATTATAGTATTCTTGACACTTCAACATGTATAAATCCTGTTGCGCCCGTGTTTACTTTAAACACAATCGCAGATATTATTCATCTGAAATTGTTGTATTCTCCTTCTAAGGATCTGGTTAAAATTTTTTTCAGAACAATAGCAGTATTTCAGAAATAATAACGTATTTATACTTGCATGAAATGATCAGTCAGGCTTGTGATTTAAAGTTACCCACTGCTGCAGATGACATTTGTGCATGCAATAATATTCCATACAATTTCTTGTGTAGTGATTTACAATCGCTGAAATGTTTCTTCTGAACCCTTGTACGCTCTTTGTAGTAAACCCTACATACAATGTTTCTGAACAGGTCCAGAGTTGATGTTTCTACCACAATGTAAGTGCAGCAATCACTTCCTCTGAGGCTAAGCATTGAATTTGAAAAAAAGAGTGGTGCTGTTGTCACCCGTTTTGCGCAAAACAATTATTCGCCCTTGTTTACTGAAACACAATTGTTGAAATTATTCGTCAAAAAATGCCTTTGGTAACTTGGAAGTAGGCCCACATACATGGATTCCTACAGAAAAAGTTGAGTTTCAGAAGTTTTCACAATATGGCCTTCTTTTATATACTGACGAATACATAAAATTTAAACACTGCAGTAATCTTGACACCTAAGGATGCCCAAAATATTATTCAAATTCCTATTTAGGAAACACATTCGCAAAAATTATTTATCTGAAAATGCCTAAAGTGTCTCGTACATAAACAGGCATACAAACATTTTGATCAAAGAGGCCAATCTTTAAAGACAAAAACAACAATGAAGTTCAACCCTTTATAATCACTGGGGACAATATTTATTTTAAACACTCGTGCACTGTAGTCGCGTCTGCATGCACAAAATTCAATTGACGCAGATGTATACTAGAGCAATACCTTTGGAATCATTTGTTTGAACATGCTCGAGGCTTTTTGTAACTAAACAGGCATACATAATCACACGGAAAACAAGCGCTATATAAAAACACGAGACGAGGAGTAGACGGGACAAGCGCTTGTCCCGTCTACTCCTCGTCCCGTGTTTTTGTTTAGCGCTTGTTTTCCGTGTGACGATGAACCAACACGCCCAAACCTTGTTCTTTCTGAGGCATACATAAATTCCATCAGAAGTGATGCTGGCCTAAAGCAGTTTTTACATGAATAAATTCAAAGCCGTTACGGTCAGTGAGTATTAAGTAAACATTTGAGCACTGCAGAGCAACTGAAACTTGTTTATTCCATGCTTTCTATTTATTCCCTCATTTACCAGAACACAGCCGCTAAATTTCTTCATTTCAAACTGCCGTAAAATCTTTGTAATAGAATGTACAGGCATTCCTACTGAAGAGGTCCAGTGTTTAAGAAAAGTTTACCACGATGTATGTGCAGCATTTATTGTCATTGAGGCTTGACATTGAATATGAGACGATGTAGTGTTCTTGACACTTCTCCATGCTGTAAATCCTATTATCGCCCGTCTTTACTTTAAAAACAATCCCTGAGATTATTCTTCTGAATCCGTTTTATTCTCCTTGTAAGACAACCGGTAAGAAATCTTTACAGAAGATTGACAGTATTTCAGAAATATTACCAAAATTGTAGGTTCAGAAAATGATCAGTCATGTTTAAGAATTATGTTAACTACTGCAGCAAACTTTATTTTTGTGCATGCAATGATATTCTATGCAATCAAATGTGTAGGTGGATTACAATCGCTGAAACGTTTCTTGTGAACTCTCGTACGCTCTCTGTAGTACAATTACATACAATGTTTCTGAAGAGGTCCAGAGTTGATGTTTCTATCACAATGTAAGCAGCAATCACTTCCTCTGAGGCTTAGGATTAAAATTGAAAAAAAGACTGGTGCAATTGTCACAGGTGTTGCACAAAACGATATTCGTCATTGTTTGCTATAACACAATTGTTGAAATTATTCTTTGGTATCTTGGAAGTATGCCCACAACCATGCATTCCACAGAAGAGGTTGAGTTTCAGAAGTTTTTCCATAATGGCCGGGTTTTATAGTCTGAGCAATTACATCAAATTTAAACACTGCAGCAATCTTGGCGCTTATGCATGACCAAAATAATATTCACATTCCTATTCAGGAAACATTCGCTGAAATTATTTTTCTGAAAATGCCTTAAGCATCTAGTACATAAACACACATACAAAAATTCGATTAAAGACGCCAATCTTTAAAGACAATTACAACAATAAAGTTCAACCCTTTATAATCACTGGGGACAATATTTATTTGAAACACTCATGCACTGTAGTCGCGTCTGCATGCACAAAATTTTATTGACGCAGATGTTTACAAGAGCAATATCTCTGCAATCGTTTGTTTGAACATGCCAGAGGCTTTTTGTAACTAAACAGGCATACATAAATTCCATCAGATGTGGTGCTGGCCTTAAGACGTTTTTACATAAATATAGTCAAAGCCTTACGGTCAGTGAGTTTTAAGTAAAAATGTGAACACTGCAGAGCAACTAAAACTTGTTCATTCCACACTTTCTATTAACCCCTCGCTTACTGATACACAGTTGCTGAATTTCTTCTTCTCAAGCTGCCTTAAAATCTCTGTAAAACAATGTACAAGCATTCCTACTGAAACGTCCAGGATATTTGAAAATTTTACCACGATGCACGTGAAGCACTTATTGTCATTGAGGCTTGACAGTGAATTTGAGACATTATAGTGTTCTTGACACTTCAACATCTACTAAATCGTGTTGCGCCTGTGTTTACATTAAACACAATCGCTGAAATTATTCAATTGAAACCATTGTGTTCTCCTTTTAAGGATCCGGTAAAAAATTACAGAAGAGGAGCAGTATTTCAGATATATTACGGAAATTGTAGGTTCAGCAAATGATCAGTCAGGATTATGATTTATTGTTAACCGCTGCAGAATACTTGACATTAGTGCATGCAATATTATTCCATACAATCCCTTGTGTAGTGGTTTACAATCGCTGAAATGTTTATTCTGAACTCTCGTACGCTCTTTGTAGTAAACCAACATACCATGTTTATGAACACGTCCAGAGTAGGTGTAAACCGCAATGTAAGTGCAGCAATCACTTCCTCTGAGGCTCAGAATTGAATTTGAAAAAAAAAAGAGTCGTGCTATTGTCACATGTGTTGCACAAAACAATATTCGCCCCTGTTTACTAAAACACAATTGTTGAAATTATTCTTCAAAAAATGCCTTTGATATCTTGGAAGTAGGCCCACATACATGAATTCCTGGAGAAAAAGTTTTAGAAGTTTTCACAATATGGATGGTTTAATAGTCTTAGGAATAACATAAAATTTAAACACTGCAGCAATCTTGACGCATAAGCATGCCCGAAATTTCATTCAATTTCGTATTTAGGAAACACATTCGCTGAAATTATTTATCTGAAAATGCCTAAAGCGTCTCGTACGTAAACAGGCAAACAAAAGCTCCAATCAAAGATGCCAATATCTAAAGACAATGAC
This sequence comes from Haemaphysalis longicornis, assembly GCA_013339765.2. NCBI lineage: Eukaryota > Metazoa > Arthropoda > Arachnida > Ixodida > Ixodidae > Haemaphysalis > Haemaphysalis longicornis. The sequence goes on along the minus strand of JABSTR010001742.1, from coordinate 198,119 downwards.
AACAATGAAGTTAAGCCCTTTATAATCAGTAGGGACAATATTTATTTTGAAACACTCGAGCACTCTAGTCGCGTTTGCATGCACAAAATTCAATAATCGCAGATGTATACTGGAGCAATATTTCTGCAATATTGTGTTTGAACATCCCAGACGCTTTTTGTAACTAAACAGGCATACATAAATTTCATCAGATGTGGTGCTGTCCTTAAGTAGTTTTACATGAATAAAGTCAAAACCTTAGAGTCAGTGAGTGTTAAGTAAAATATGAACACTGAAGAGCAACTGAAACTTGTTCATTCCACACTTTTTATTTATTCCCTCGTTGACCAGAACACAGTCGCTGATTTTCTTCTTCTCAAACTGCCGAAAAACCTTTGTAAAAGAATGTACAAGCAATCCTACTGAAGTGGCCCAGAGTTAAAAAAATTGGGCCCATCAACCCCGCGAGGGGGACTCGATTAAAGGCGTCGCATAGGGGGTGGGTGTATTGTGTTAACGTTTAGTGTTTTGGGAGTTGGTGGTAGTGAACGCGTTGTATAAACAGCTTCTTGAGGCAGTTAGAATGAGTCAAGGATATAAGGCGCGTTCGTAGCCTTTGATTCTGTGTCGGTTTTGTGGCGCAGTGGGAAGAGCACCATGTACCTTGCGTTCTGCCCGCAGGGTCGTGGGATCGAAACCAGGCGCCGATCACTATTATTTTTTTATATTGTAGGGGGAGGGGTGCGTACGGACAACAACGCTGCACCTGTTGTTGAGAGCGAGGAGGGTGCTCGGGAGAGACGCGCACCTGCGCCTCGCCGCGACGCGCATGCACATTGAGCGGTTGGACGCCGTCGACAAGCGAGGGACATCGTACGACTAACAAAGGCTCGCCTTTAAAACGTACCACGATGTACTTGCAGCATTTACTGTCATTGAGGCTTCACATTGAATTTGAGACGATGTAGAGTTCTGGACACTTTATGCAGTAAAATCCTATTATCCCCCGCGTTTACTTTATACACAATCGCGGAAATTATTCTTCTGAATCCGTTTTATTCTCCTTGTAAGCCAACCGATAAAAATCTTTACAGAAGATAACAGTATTTCAGAAATATTACCGAAATTGTAGATGCCGCAAATGATCAATCAGGCTTATAATTTAAAGTTAACCACTGCAGCAGGCTTGACATTTGTGAATGCAATATTATTCCGTGGAATTCCTTGTGTAGTGGATTACAATCCTGGAAATGTTTCTTGTGAACCCTCGTGCGCTCTTTGTATTAAACCTACATACAATGTTTCTGAAGAGGTCCAGAGTTGATTTTTCTCCAACAATGTAAGCGCAGCAATCACTTACTCTGAGGCTCAGCTATGAATTTGAAAAAAAAAGAGTGGTGCTAATGTCACACGTGTGGCATAAGCAATATTCACCCTTCTTTACTATAACACAATTTTTGAAATTATTCTTCAAAAAATGCCTTTGCTATCTTGGAATTAGGCCCACATACATAAAATCCGCAGAAGAGGTAGAGTTTGAGAAATTTTCACAAAATGGCCTGGTTTTATAGTCTGAGGAATAACAGAAAATTTAAACAAAATTTAAGCTATGCTTTATTCTGAACTCTCGTATGCTGAGAGCACCTCTTCTGAGGCTCAAGATTGAATTGATTGGAAAAAAGAGTGGTGCTATTGTCACACGGGTTGCACAAAAACTATTCGCCCTTGTTTACTATTCCACAACTATTAAAATTATATTTCGAATAATGCCTTTGGTATCTTGGAAGTAGGCCCACATATGTGCATTCCACTGAAGAGGTTGAGTTTCAGAAATTTTTGCAATATGACCTGTTTTTATAGTCTGAGAAATAACATAAAATTTAAACCCTGCAGCAATCTGCAGGTCAACTGAAACTTGTTTATTCCACGCTTTCTATTCACCCCCTCGTTACTGATACACAGTCGCTGAATTTCTTCTCAAACTGCCTCAAAATCTTTGTAAAACAATGTACAAGCATTCCAACTGAAGAGGTCCAGAGTTTATGAAAAGTTTACCACGATGTACGTGCAGCATTTATCGTCTTGAGGCTACACATTGAATTTTAGCCGTGTATTGTTCTTGATACTTTTACATGCACTAAGTCCTATTATCGCCCATGTTTACTTTAAACACAGTCGCTGAAATTATTCTTTTCAATCCGTTTTATTCTTCTTGTAAGCCAACCAGTAAAAAATCTTTTCAGAAGATTAAGAGCATTTCAGAAATATTACCGATATTTTAGGTGTAGCAAATGATCAGTCAGGCCTATGATTCAATGTTAACCACTGCACAGACTTGACATTTGTACATGCAATGTTATTCCATACAATCTCTTGTGTAGTGGTTTACAATAGCTAAAATCTGTATTCTGAACTCTCGTACGCTCTTTGTAGTAAAACTACATACAATGTTTCCGAAGAAGCCCTGAGTTGATGTTTCTACCTCAATGTAAGTACAGCAATCACTTCTCCTGAGGCTCAGCTATGAATTTGAAAAAAAAGGGTTGCTATTGTCACATGTGTTGCACAAAACAATAATCGCCCTTGTTTACTATAACACAATTGTTGAAATTATTCTTCGAAAAATGCCTTTGGTATCTTGGAAGTCGGCCAATATATATGCATTCTACAGAAAAGGTTGAGTTTCCGAAATTTTCACAATATGGCCTTGTGTTATAGTCTGAGAAAAAAAAATTAAACACTGCTGCAGTCTTGGCACTTAAGCATCCCCAAAATATTATTTACTTTCCTATCGAGAAACCACACTCGCTGAAATTATTTATCTTAAAATGCTTAAAGCATCTCGTGCGTAAACAGGCCTACATCAAATTTGATCAAAAAGGCAAATTTTTAAAGCAATTACAAAAATGAAGTTCAACCCTTTATGATCATTAGGGATAATACTAAATTTGAAGCACTCGTGCACGGTTGTCACGTCTGCATGCACAAAACTCAAATGGCACAGATGTTTACTAGAGCAATATCTCTGCAATCAGTTGTTTGAACATTCCAGGGGCTTTTTGTAACTAAACAGGCATACATAAAGTCCATCAGATGTGGTGCTGTCCTTAAGAAGTTTTTATACGAATATAGTCAAAACCTTACAATCAGTGAGATTTAAGTATTATTCTGAACATTGCAGAGCAACTAAAACTTGTTCATTCCAAGCTTTCTGTTCAGCCCCTCGCTTACTGATACACAGTCGCCAAATTTCTTCTTCTAAAACTGCAGTAAAATTTTTGTAAAACAATGTACAAGCATTCCTACTGAAGAGGTTTGGGTTTTCTAAAAATTTTACCATGTTGTACGCAAATCATTTATTGTCGTTAAGGCTTGAAATTGAATTTGAGACATTATAGTGATGATGATGATGATGGTTGGGTTTTTATGGCGCAAGGCCGACTAAGGGCAAAGAGCGCTAGAGAAAAGTTTATTTAATGAAGTGAAGTGGTTACCACAAAAGGTAGGTAAAAAAAGATGTGTCAACTGAACATTGTAAAATCAGTTAAAAATAATGGTGATGGCTGGTGTATAGGGCCAGATTTTATTATGCGTGATAAGAAATGAGGTTTAAAAACTTAACGTCTGACCAATACTCAAACACACGTTTCACAAAAACAATGGCATCGTCACCTAGAAACAGCGATGTATGTAGTGGGATATGTGTATATAGAGTTCTCTGAAGTGTTTGTGTCGTGTTGTGTGAAGTGCATTGCATGTGATTAGTATGTGCACTACAAATAGGGCCTCTCCGCACCTGCTGCACAGAGGTCTAGGAGATGCAGTGAGAAGGTGGGAGTGCGTTGCATATGTGTGCCCTTTCCGTAAGCTGGCCAAGGCGACTTCAGACTATCTATTGCGTGTGTCGGTGGGGTATGGTCTTAAGTGAGGTTTTATTAGGTGTAACTTGTTGTCTGTTTGTTCATTCCAGTGTGTTTGTCATGTTTTGCGAAGTTGTTGTCTCATGTGTGGTTTCAAGTCGGTGTAGGGTAATGTGGTTATCTCTACTGTATTCAAGAGTGTAGCAGCAGCAGCCATTCGGTCCGCTGCTTCGTTCCCGGCTATACCACAGTGGCCAGGGACCCAGCAAAGAACCAGTTCAAATTTGCATACATACACAAACATAATACCCTTGACGATCAGACTGACAACGTGGTTTTTCGAAGGCATTGTTGACGACAATGCGCGCACAACACTGAGGGAATCTGTATAGATAATGAATTTGGGATGTGATTTTGAAGTATATGATTGACAACAAGTACACCATAAGCCTCTGCCGTAAAGATACTAGTAAGAATATTCGGAGTTCTAGTGACATTGAAGCCGGGCCCATGCGCCGCGCAGGACACCGAGGTGGAAGTTTAGAGGCATCCGTATAAAATTCAGAACACATACTTCTGCTGCAAATACATAATATGCTGAAGAATTGCACATGTGGGAGCTCGGTTTTTTCTACATGTGTGAAAGATGTGTCGCAAGATATAGGGCGGAGATGCCATGGTAGTATAAAATCCGTTTGAAAACTTTGGATTGTATCTAAAAAGGAGACAGCAAGCTCTGACGCTTCTTCTCTGACTCTGTAACAGAAGGGCGCAGAGTACGATGGTCGATTTAAAAGGAGTTCAGTCATGGACGTATCATGAAAAACTGATTTAAAAGGATGGTGAGGCAGAGATGAAATTTTAAAAGCATAAAGAAGATCTGTGTATGCTCGCTGACGTTGTAGGTTCCATTTTTTGCACTCCACATAGAGGCTTTCGACCGGGCTAGTGCGGAAGGCCCACACGCCAGGCGCCGCCCGATATGGACCACTGGGTCCAGCATTTTGAGGGATGTTTTACTTGCTGACCCATAAACAACGCTACCATAGTCCAACCGTGAACCGATTAAGCTGGTAAAAACACGTAGAAGTTGTTTGTCAGCGCCAAAAGAAATGTGCGAGAGAACCTTCAGGATAGTCATTGTCTTTAGGCATTTATGTTTTCGTTGTTTTATGTGTGGGATAAATGTGAGCTTTTCGTCGTAGGTTATACCTAAAAACTTGTGTTCCTTTTTGACAGGAATCGAAACACCTTTGAGTTGAATGTCTGGATCCGGCCGGATGCCACGCGTGTTGGAAAATAAAACACAAGTGCACTTCCCAGGATTAAATTTAAAATTATTGCTATCTGCCCAACCAAATAGCTTGTTAACACCAAGCTGGACCTGGCGCTCACATACAGACAAGTTACAAGATTTAAAGGAGAGTTGAACGTCGTAAACATAGATTGAACAGGAAAATCGACGGCGGCAGCGCCATCCTACGGGAATTCATTTTCACAATAAAAAGGGTGCAACTTGAAACTCCACCTTGCGGCACTCCATTTTCCTGCACATGAACCCTAGAGAGTGCAGTTCCAACTCGCACACGAAAGGTTCTTTGAGACAAGTAGCTGGCAAGTGTGTTCATCATGTTACCTGCCATGCCGAAGGACTTGAGGTCGCTTAGGATGGCATACCGCCACGCAGTATCGTACGCTTTTTCCAGATCAAAGAATACCGTCATACAATATTGTTTGTGGAGGAAAGCATCTTTTATATAGGACTCGAGTGTGAATAGTTGGTCGTTGGTGGACCGCCCCGCCCTGAAGCCTACCTGGCAGCTCTCGAGAAGGTTATTGTACTCAAGAAAGTACACGAGTCTCCTGTTTATCATCTTCTCGAGAAGCTTGCACAGGCAGCTTGTGAGGGTGATGGGCCGATAGCTAGCGGGAGAGGTAGGGTCCTTTCCTTCCTTCAGGAAAGCCACCACTATGGCCTCCCTCCAAGAGCGAGGAATGTGCCCCGAAAGACATATGTTGTTGTATAGATGTAGGATTGTTTCAAGAGTGTCTGGGTGTAGGTGTGGTATCATGGTGTATGTGATTTTGTCTGCACCTGTAGCTCAAGGCTTACATGTGCTCAGAGCAACCTTCAGCTCATGAATTGAAAAAGGAGTATTGTAAGAAGTTGCGACTTGTTGTTATCACGCAGGAACTTCTTTTCTACAGTTGTTTTGTGTTTCATGAAAGTGTTTGTGTAGTGTGCTGAACTGGACACGTGTTGAAGTGTTGTGCAAGTGTGTTAGCCTGGTCTTCCAGTGTGTCCCCTATTGTACTAACAAGGGGCAGTATATGTGTCTGTTGTCCTTTAGGTTTTCGTATTCATGTCCAGACTTTGTGTGTGTCAGTGTATAAGTTGATGGAAGTGAGGAAGGTGCGCCAACTTTCCCCTTTCGCCTCACCACGCACTCGCTTCCCAAAAGCCTTTGCCCGTTTAAAAGAAATGAGGTTACCTGATGTGGGGTACCAGCGAAGGACACCCCAAGCCTTGTTCTGGGTCTCTCGCGCCCGCCTGCAGTCCTCGTTCCACCAGGGCCTCCTTGGGGTGCGGGACCCACTGGAGGCCTGGGGAATGGACTTTTCGGCGGCTTCAAGGATGTGCGCCGTGACGATTTGGGCGGCTTCCTCCACGTGTAGGTGTTTTATGAATGTGTGGTGTATTTGAGATGTTTGTGTGAATGTGCTCCAGTTTGCTTTTGATTCATTAAACCTTTTATGGGAAGAGCGACTGCATGGGCCTTTACCTATATATGTTAGTGAGGTGGGGAAATGGTCACTACCATATGGGTCTGTGCCCACATCCCACTCAAGACATGGAAAGAGAACTGCTGAGCCAATCGCCAAGTCAAGATGCGTTTATGTATTGTGTCTTAAGTTATGGTATGTAGGCTGTTTTTGTTGAAAAGGCATGCCCCAGAGGTTGTAAGAAACTTCTCTATCAGGCGACCTCGGGCATCCGTTCTGGAGGAGCCCCAAAGTGACTTGTGCGCATTAAGGTCGCCTGTTAGAATGTATGGTTCGGGCAGCTGGTCAACCAGTGCCTCGAAATCAGAGCTCAGAAGTGCAAAATCAGGAGAGATGTAAATGGAGCATACCGTTATCAACCTATTAAATATTATTGTACGGATCGCTACAGCCTCGATGAGAGTGTTTAAAGAAAGAGCGTGGCATGCTAAAGATTTCCGGGCGATAATGGCCACACCTCCTGAAGAGTGGGTGCAGCCAACCCTGTCCTTTCTGAATACCATGTACCTATTTAAAAATTTGTTTGTTTAGAATTGAGGTGGGTTTTTTGGAGACACATGGTACTTAGCTGACTGGCATGCAGAATCTCATACACATCGTCAAGATTTTAAGGGAGGCCTCTGCAGTTCCATTGGATAATGTTTTCTGTTCCCATTATTTAAATTTAAGAATGACTGGAGTGTGTGTGTGTTCATGTTTCGTCTTTCGGGGCTGTTACTCTTGGTTTGGGGTTTTTCGCCCTTTCTGTAGGCTTGGAGGTCGGTGCCCGCTCCTTGCGCTGCGTTGCAGGCAGGAACGGCCCGACATCCATCTCGTCGTCGGATGTCCGAGGGGTGCCCGACGGACCGGGCCCCCCGGACTTGGCCCCACTTCGGGAGTCCTTCGTTTGATCCGCGACGTTACAACCGCTGCTGCCTCAGCAAGCGGCGTGGTGCCGGGTTGGGCTGCGTGAGGCAACCCAGCGGGGGGCGGGTGCGGGACCAGGTCAAACCCGCTGAACTGGCTCCCTGTGGACAGCAGACGCCGCTGCGCCCCCGGCGAGCTGCGTCGGCGTACCTCCCCAGAGGGAAAGAGGCGCACCTCTTTCTCGCCTCTGGAAAGGTGATGTTCTCAGTGACCTTAATGTTTATGATCTTTTTTTCTAGTTGGAATTTCTCGCACTTGCGGGAGAATGCCGCATGCGGCCCCCCGCAGTTTACACAAGTGAGTGTTTCGGTTTGACAGTTCTCGCTGGGATGATCGTGCGCCACGCATTCTGCACCGATAGTTCGGCCACGGCAAGAGTTCGTACCGTTCCCGAACCGCTGGCACTTAAAACAGCGCCGCGGGTACGGGATGTACGGACGTATTGAGCACCGGATAAAACCTGCATATATATGTTGTGGGAGAACTGCGCGGTCAAAGGTCAATATGATGTGCTTGGTGGGAATCTCCTTTTCGTCTCTGCGGATGGTGATGCGTCTCACGGCAGTGACGCCCTGATCCTTCAAGCCGGCAAGGAGATCCGCATCCGTTTCGTTCAGGAGGTCTGTCTCGGATATCACACCCTGCGAGCTGTTGAGGCTCCGATGGGGTGTGACCCTGATGTCGAGATCAGCCAGTCTAGTCTGAGCTGAAGCTTTGCAGACTGCTGCTTGTCATTTATGGAAAAAGATACTTCAGTGCGGCCCCTTTTCAGGGACCGATCACGGTTGGGGGGTTTTGAAAATACCATACGGCATAGTATAAAAGCAGGGAGACGGCGGTACTTTCTCCTTTGACCTTACCCTGGTAGTCAAAGAGGTCCCGGAGCTCCCTGCCTGGTAGACAGGCAGGGAGCCCGTCGGGCGGAGCTTGACCAAGGCTCCGACGGCCACCGTTTACGGCTTCTAACCTTCACCTTTCAACACCTCGACACGGTTGGACACAGCTTATGTTTGGGAGCTCGGGGTCTGCGGTGTCGCGGCTCACCGTCACCATGAATACTCAAGGTGCCCCGTGCGGGGGAGACATTATAGTGTTCTTGACGCTTTAACATGTACTAAATCTTGTTGCGCCCGTGTTTACTTTACACAGATTCACAGAAATTATTTATCTGAAACCGTTGTATTCTGCTTGTACGGATCAGGTAAAAACGTTTACAGAAGAATAGCAGTATTTCAGAAATAACGTAACTGTAGGTTTAGCAAATGATCAGTCAGGCTTATGGTTTAAAGTTAACCACTGCAGCACCCTGGACATTTCTGTCTCCAATGATATTAGGTCGGATCCTTTGTGTAGTGGTTTACAATCACTGAAATGTTTCCTCTGAACCCTCGTACGCGCTTTGTAGTAAACCTACATACGATGTTTATGAACAGGCCCAGAGTTGATGTTTACACCACAGTGTAAGTGTATCAATCACTTCCTCTGAGGCTAAGCATTAACTTTGAAGAAAAAAGAGTAGTGCTGTTATCACCCGTGTTGCGGAAAACAATTATAGCCCTTGTTTACTATAACACAAATGTTGAAATTATTCTTAAAAAATGCCTTTGGTATCTTTGAAGTAGGCCCACATACATGGATTGCTGCAGAAAAAGTTGAGTTTCAGAAATTTTCACATTATGGCCTGGGATTAAAGTCTGAGGAATAATAATAAATTTAATTACTGCAGCAATCTTGACACATAACCATGCCCAAATATTATTCACATTCTTATTTAGGAAACGTATTCGGTGGCTATTTCTGAAAATGGCTTCAGCGTCTCGTACGTAAAAAGGAATACAAAAATTTCGATCAAAGAGGCCAATCTTTAAAGACAATTACAACAATGAACTTCAACCTTTTATATTCACTGGGCATAATATTTATTTTTGAAAAACTCGTGCACTGTATTCACGTCTGCATGCACGAAATTCATTTGAATCAGATGTTTAGTTGAGCAGTATCTCTGCAATCATTTCTTTGAACATGCCAAAGGCTTTTTGTATCAAAACAGGCAATCATAAATTCCATCAGATGTGGTGCTACCCTTAAGACGTTTTTACAAGAATATAGTCAAAGCCTTACGGTCAGTGAGTTTTAAGTATAAATGTCAACACTTCAGAGCAACTGAAACTTGTTTATTGAACGCTTTCTATTCACCCCCCTCCAACTGCCGCAAAATCTTTGTAAAAGACTGTACAAGCATTCCAACTGAAGAGGTCCCGAGTTTATAAAAAGTTTACCGCGATGAATTTGCAGCAATTATTGTCATTGAGGCTAGACATTGAATTTCAGATGATTTAGTGTTCTTGACACTTTTACATGCACTAAATCCTATTATCGCCCGTGTTTACTTTAAACACAATCGCTGAAATAATTCTTTTGAATCCGTCTTATTCTTCTTGTAAGCCAACCGGTAAAAAATCTCTACACAAGAATAAGAGTATTTCAGAAATATTTTCAAAATTGTAGGTGCAGCAAATGATCAGTCTGGCTTATGATTAATGTTAACCACTGCAGCAGACTTGACTTTTGTGCATGCATTGATATTCTATGCAATTCTGTGTGTAGTGGTTTACAATCACTGAAATGTTTCTTCTCAACTCTCGTATGCTCTTTGAAGTAAACACACATACAATATTTCTGAGGAGTCCAGAGTTGATATTTCAACCAAAATGTAAGTGCAGCAATCAGCTTCCTCTGAGGCGCAGCATTGAATTTGGAAAAGAGTGGTGCCATTGTCACAGGTGTTGCACAAAACAATATTCGACCTGGTTTAATATAACACAATTGTTGAAATTTTTCTTCGAAAAATGCTTTTGGTATCTAGAAGTAGGCCCACATATATGCATTCGTGCCGAAGAGGTTGAGTTTCAGAAATTTTCACAGTATGGCTTGGCTTTATATTCTGAGGGATAACATTAAATTGATACACTGCAGCAATATTGACGCTTCTGCACGTCAGCATACAAGAATTTCAATTGGCACAGATGTTTACTAGAGCAATATCTCTGCAATTGAACATGCCAAAGACTTTTTGTAACAAAACCGGCAGACATAAATTCCATCAGATGTGGTGCTGGCCTTAAGACGTTTTTACATAAATATAGTCAAAGCCTTACGGTCAGTGAATTTTAAGTAAAAATGTGAACACTGCAGAGCAACTAAAACTTGTTCATTCCACACTTTCTATTAACCCCACGCTTACTGATACACAGTTGCTGAATATCTTCTTCTCAAGCTGCCTTAAAATCTCTGTAAAACAATGTACAAGCATTCCTACTGGAAACGTCCAGGATATTTGAAAATTTTACCACAATATACGTGAAGCACTTATTGTCATGGAGGCTTGACATTGAATGGGAAACATTATAGCGTTCTTGACACTTCAACATTTACTTAATCCTGTTGCGCCCGTGTTTACTTTAAACACAATCGCTGAAATTCTTCATCTGAAACCGTTGTATTATCCTTGTAAGCATCTGGTAAAAAAATTTTAAAGAAGGAGCAGTTATTCAGAAATATATAACGTAATAGTACTTGCATCAAAGGATTAGTCAGGTTTATGATTCAAAGTTAACCCATGCTGTAGACGACATTTGTGCATGCAATGATATTTTATGCAATCCCTCGTGTAGTGGTTTACCATCGCTGAAATGTTTCTTCTGAACCCTCGTATGCTCTTTGTAGTAAACCTACATACAATATTTCTGAACAGGTACAGTGTTGATGTTTCTACCTCAATGTAAGTGCAGCAATCACTTCCTCTGAGGCTAAGCATTTATAAAAAAAAAAGCGTGGTGCTACTATCACCCGTCTTGCGCAAAACAATTATCGCCCTTATTTAGTATAACACAATTGTTGAAATTAGTCCTCAAATAAATGCCTTTGGTAACTTGGAAGAAGGCCCACATACATGCATTTTGCAGAAGAGTTTGAATTCAGAAATTTTCACAATATGGGCTTGTTTTGTAGTCTGAGGATTCAACAAAATATAAAACTCAAGCAATCTTGACGCTTAGGCATTCCCTCAAAACAATATATACATTTCTATTTATAAACCACATTCGCTGAAATTATTTATCTTAAAATGCTTAAAGCATCTCGTACGTAAACAGGCATACAAAAAATTTGATCAAAGGGGCCGATCTTTAAAGACAACTACAACAATGAAGTTAAACCCTTTATAATCATTGGGGATAAGATTTAATTGGAAACACTCGTGCATGATTGTCACGTCTGCCTGCACAAAATTATATTGGCGCAGATGTTACTAGAGAAATATCTCTGCAATCATTTGTTTGAAAATTCCGTAGGCTTTTTGTATTTAAACAGGCATACATATATTCCATCAGATATGGTGCTGGCATTCGGAATTTTTACATGAATATTTTCAAAGCATTACCCTCACTGAGTTTTAAGTATACATGTGAACACTGCACAGCAAGTGAAACTTGTTCATTCCACACTTTCTATTAACCCCTCGCTTACTGATACACAGTTGCTGAATTTCTTCTTCTCAAACTGCCGTAAAATCTCTGTAAAACAATGTACAAGCATTCCTACTGGAAGCGTCCAGGATATCTGAAAATTTTACCACAATGTACGTGAAGCACTTACTGTCATTGAGGTTTGACATTGAATGGGAAACATTATAGCGTTCTTGACACTTCAACATTTACTTAATCCTGTTGCGCCCGTGTTTACTTTAAACACAATCGCTGAAATTCTTCATCTGAAATCGTTGTACTATCCTTGTAAGCATCTGGTAAAAAAATTTTAATAGAAGGAGCAGTTATTCAGAAATATATAACGTAATAGTACTTGCATCAAAGGATTACTCAGGTTTATGATTCAAAGTTAACCCATGCTGTAGACGACATTTGTGCATGCAATGATATTTTATGCAATCCCTCGTGTAGTGGTTTACCATCGCTGAAATGTTTCTTTTGAACCCTCGTATGCTCTTTGTAGTAAACCTACATACAATATTTCTGAACAGGTACAGTGTTGATGTTTCTACCTCAATGTAAGTGCAGCAATCACTTCCTCTGAGGCTAAGCATTTATTTAAAAAAAAAGCGTGGTGCTACTATCACTCGTCTTGCGCAAAACAATTATCGCCCTTATTTAGTATAACACAATTGTTGAAATTAGTCCTCAAATAAATGCCTTTGGTAACTTGGAAGAAGGCCCACATACATGCATTTTGCAGAAGAGTTTGAATTTCAGAAATTTTCACAATATGGCCTTGTTTTGTAGTCTGAGGATTAACAAAATATAAAACTCAAGCAATCTTGACGCTTAGGCATTCCCCCAAAACAATATATACATTTCTATTTATAAACCACATTCGCTGAAATTATTTATCTTAAAATGCTTAAAGCATCTCGTACGTAAACAGGCATACAAAAAATTTGATCAAAGGGGCCGATCTTTAAAGACAACTACAACAATGAAGTTAAACCCTTTATAATCATTGGGGATAAGATTTAATTGGAAACACTCGTGCATGATTGTCACGTCTGCCTGCACAAAATTATATTGGCGCAGATGTTTACTAGAGAAATATCTCTGCAATCATTTGTTTGAAAATTCCGTAGGCTTTTTGTATTTAAACAGGCATACATATATTCCATCAGATATGGTGCTGGCCTTACGGAAGTTTTTACATGAATATAGTTCAAAGCATTACCGGTCAGTGAGTTTTAAGTAAAAATGTGAACACTGCAGAGCAACTGAAACTTGTTCATTCCACACTTTCTATTAACCCCTCGCTTACTGATACACAGTTGCTGAATTTCTTCTTCTCAAACTGCCGTAAAATCTCTGTAAAACAATGTACAAGCATTCCTACTGGAAGCGTCCAGGATATCTGAAAATTTTACCACAATGTACGTGAAGCACTTATTGTCATTGAGGCTTGACATTGAATTGGAAACATTATAGCGTTCTTGACACTTCAACATTTACTAAATCCTGTTGCGCCCGTGTTTACTTTAAACACAATCGCTGAAATTCTTCATCTGAAACCGTTGTATTATCCTTGTAAGCATCTGGTAAAAAAATTTTAAAGAAGGAGCAGTTATTCAGAAATATATAACGTAATTGTACTTGCATCAAAGGATCAGTCAGGTTTATGATTCAAAGTTAACCCATGCTGTAGACGACATTTGTGCATGCAATGATATTTTATGCAATCCCTCGTGTAGTGGTTTACCATCGCTGAAATGTTTCTTCTGAACCCTCGTATGCTCTTTGTAGTAAACCTACATACAATGTTTCTGAACAGGTACAGAGTTGATGTTTCTACCTCAATGTAAGTGCAGCAATCACTTCCTCTGAGGCTAAGCATTTATTTGAAAAAAAAAAGCGTGGTGCTACTATCACCCGTCTTGCGCAAAACAATTATCGCCCTTATTTAGTATAACACAATTGTTGAAATTATTCCTCAAATAAATGCCTTTGGTAACTTGGAAGAAGGCCCACATACATGCATTCTGCAGAAGAGTTTGAATTTCAGAAATTTTCACAATATGGCCTTGTTTTGTAGTCTGAGGATTAACAAAATATAAAACTCAAGCAATCTTGACGCTTAGGCATTCCCCCAAAACATTATATACATTCCTATTTATAAACCACATTCGCTGAAATTATTTATCTTAAAATGCTTAAAGCATCTCGTACGTAAACAGGCATACAAAAAATTTGATCAAAGAGGCCGATCTTTAAAGACAACTACAACAATGAAGTTAAACCCTTTATAATCGTGCATGATTGTCACGTCTGCATGCACAAAATTGTATTGGCGCAGATGTTTACTAGAGAAATATCTCTGCAATCATTTCTTTAAAAATTCCGTAGGCTTTTTGTATTTAAACAGGCATACATATATTCCTTGAGATGTGGTGCTGGCATTAGGAATTTTTACATGAATATATTCAAAGCATTACCCTCAGTGAGTTTTAAGTATAAATGTGAACACTGCAGAGCAAATGAAACTTGTTCATTCCACACTTTCTATTCACTCCCTCGCTTACTGATACACAGTCGCTGAATTTCATATTCTCAAACTGCCGTAAAATCTTTGTAAAACAATGTACGAGCATTCCTACTGAAGAGGATCAGGTTTTCTGAAGATAATACCACAATGTACGCGAAGCATTTATTGCCTTTGAGGCTTGACACAGAATTTGAGAAATTATGGTGTTCTTGACACTTCAACATGTACTAAATCCTGTGGCGCCCGTGCATACTTTAAACTCAATCGCAGAAATTATTCATCTGAAAACGTATTCTCCTTCTAAGGATCCGGTAAAAAAATTTACAGAAGAATAGCAGTATATCAGAAATAGTACGTTACTGTATTTTTAGCAAATGATCAGTCAGGCTTATGATTTAAAGTTAACCACAGCAGCAGACTTGACATTTGTGCATGCAGTATTATTCCACACAATTCCTTGTGTAGTGGTTTACAATCGCTGAAATGTTTCCTCTGAAACCTCGTACGCACTTTGTAGTAAACCTACATACAATGTTTCTGAACAGGTCCAGAGTTGATGTTTCTACCAGAATGTATGTGCAGCAATCACTCCCTCCGAGGCTCAGCATTGAATTTGAAAAAAAAAAGTGCGGTGCTATTGTCCCACGTGTTGTTCAAAACAATATCGCCCTTGTTTACTAAAACACAATTGTTGAAATTATTCTTCCAAAAATGCCTTTGGTATCTTGGAAATATGCCCACATACATGGAATCCTGCAGAAAAAGTTGAGTTTCAGAAGTTTTCACAATATGACCGGGTTTTTTATAGTCTGAGGAATAACATAAAATATAAACACTGAAGCAATCTTGATGCTAAGGCATGCCCAAATAATTTTCAGATTCCTATTTTAAAAAAATTCGCTGAAATTATTTATCTCAAAATGCCTAAAGCGTCTCGTACGTAAACAGGCATACAAAAACTTCGATCAAAGAGGCCATTTTAAAGACAATTACAACAATGAAATTCAACCCTTTAAATATTACTGGGGACAATACTTATTTCAAACACTCGTGCAGTGTAGTCGCGTCTGCATGCACAAAATTCAATTGACGCAGATGTATACTAGAGCAATATCTTTGGAATCATTTGTTTGAACATGCCAGAGGCTTTTTGTAACTAAACACGCATACATAAATTCCATCAGATGTCATGCTAGCATTAAGTAGTTTTCACATGAATAAAGTCAAAGCCTTACGGTCAGTGAGTTTTAAGTAAACATTTGAATACTGCAGATCAACTGAAACTTGTTTATTCCACGCTTTCTAATTATTCCCTGATTTACTAGAACACAGTCGCTAAATTTCTTCTTTCGAAACTGCCGTAAAATCTTTGTAAAAGAATTTACAGGCATTCCTACTGAAGAGGTCCAGAGTTTAAGAAAAGTTAACCACGATCTATGTGCAGCATTTATTGTCATTGAGGCTTGACATTGAATATGAGACGATGTAGTGTTCTTGAAACTTCTCCATGCTGTAAATTCTATTATCGCCCGTGTTTACTTTAAACACAATCGCGGAAATTATTCTTCTGAATCTGTTTTATTCTCCTTAGAGCCAACCGGTAAAAAATCTTTACAGAAGATTAACAGTATTTCAGAAATATTACCGAAATTGTAGGTGCAGAAAATGATCAGTCATGTTTAAAATTTATTTTAACTACTGCAGCAGACTTGATATTTGTGCAAGCAATAATATTCCATGCAATCAAATGTGTAGTGGATAACAATCGCTGAAACGTTTCTTGTGAACTCTCGTACGCTCTCTGGTGTAAACTTAAATACCAGGTTTCTGAAGAGGTCCAGAGTTGATGTTTCTATCACAATGTAAGCGCAGCAATCACTTCCTCTGAGGCTCAGGATTAAAATTGAAAAAAAAGAGTGGTGCTATTGTCACACGCAATGCACGAAACAATATTCGTCCTTGTTTACTATAACACAATTGTTGAAATTATTCTTGGGTATCTTGGAAGTATGCCCACATTCATGCATTCCACAGAAGAGGTTCAGTTTCAGAAGTTTTCACATAATGGCCGGGTTTTATAGTCTGAGCAATTACATCAAATTTAAATACTGCAGCAATCTTGACGCTTATGCATGCCCAAAATATTATTCGCATTCCTATTTAGGAAATATTCGCTGAAATTATTTTTCTGAAAGTGCCTGAAGCATCTCGTACATAAACAGGAATACAAAAATTTCTATCAAAGACGCCAATCTTTAAAGACAATTACAACAATAAAGTTAAACCCTTTAAAATCACTGGGGACAATATTTAATTTGAAACACTCATGCACTGTAGTCACGTGCATGCACCAAATTCAATTGACGTAGATGTTTACAAGAGCAATATTTCTGCTATCGTTTGTTTGAACATGCCAGAGGCTTTTTGTAACTAAACAGGCATACATAAATTCCATTAGATGTGGTGCTTGCCTTAAGACGTTTTTACATGAATATAGTCAAAGCCTTACGGTCAGTGAGTTTTAAGTAAAAATGGGAACACTGCAGAGCAAATGAAACTTGTCATTCCACACTTTCTATTAACCCCTCGCTTACTGATACACAGTTGCTGAATTTCTTCGTCTCAAACTGGCTTAAAATCTCTGTAAAACAATGTACAAGCATTCCTACTGGAAACATCCAGGATATCTGAAATTTTTACCACGACGTACGTGAAGCACTTATTGTTATTGAGGCTTGACATTAAATTTGAGACATTATAGTGTTCTTGACCCTTCAACATTTACTAAATCCTGTTGTGCCCGTGTTTACTTTAAACACAATCGCTGAAATTATTCATCTGAAACCGTTGTATTATCCTTGTAAGGCATCTGGTAAAACATTTAAAGAAGAGGAGCAGTACTTGAGAAATATATAACGTAATTGTACTTGCATCAAATGATCAGTCAGGCTTATGATTTAAAGTTAACCACTGCTGCAGACGACGTTTGTGCATGCAATGATATTTTATGCAGTCCCTTGTGTGGTGGTTTACCATCGCTGAAATGTTTCTTCTGAACCCTCGTACACTCTTGGAAGTAAGCCTACATACAATGTTTCTGAACAGGTACAGAGTTGATGTTTCTACCACAATGTAAGTGCAGCAATCACTTCCTCTGAAGCTAAGCATTTATTTAAAAAAAAAAGCGTGGTGCTATTATCACCCGTGTTGCGCAAAACAATTATCGCCCTTGTTTACTATCACACAATTGTTGAAATTATTCCTCAAATAAATGCCTTTGGTAACTTGGAAGAAGGCCCACATACATGCATTCTGCAGAAGAATTTAGTTTCAGATATTTTCAAAATATGGCCTTGTTTCGTAGTCTGAGGAATAACAAAATATAAAACTCCAGCAATCTTGACACTTAGGCTTGCCCAAAACATTATATACATTCCTATTTATAAACCACATTCGCTGAAATTATTTATCTTAAAATACCTAAAGCGTCTTGTACGTAAACAGGCATACAAAAAATTTGATCAAAGAGGCCGACCTTTAAAGACAATTACAACAATGAAGTTAAACTCTTTATAATCATTGGGGATAAGATTTAATTTGAAACACTCGTGCATTATTGTCACGTCTGCATGCACAAAATTAAATTGGCGCAGATGTTTACTAGAGAAATATCTTTGCAATCATTTGTTTGAACATGCCGTAGGCTTTTTGTAACTAAACAGGCATACATATATTCCATCAGATGTGGTGCTGGCATTAGGAATTTTTACATGAATATATTCAAAGCATTACCGTCAGTGAGTTTCAAGTATACATGTGAACACTGCAGAGCAGCTGAAACTTGTTCATTCCACGCTTTCTATTAACCCCCTCGCATACTGATACACAGTCACTGAATTTCTTATTCTCAAACTGCCGTAAAATCTTTGTAAAACAATGTACGAGCATTCCTACTGAAGAGGATCAGGTTTTCTGAACATTTTGCCACGATGTACGCGAAGCATTTATTGCCTTTGTTGCTTGACACGGAATTTGAGAAATTATCGTGTTCTTGACACTTCAACATGTACTAAAACCTGTTGCACCCATGTATACTTTAAACACAATCGCAGAAATTATTCATCTGAAAACGTATTCTCCTTCTAAGGATCCGGTAAAAAAATTTACAGAAGAATACCAGTATTTAAGAAATAGTGTGTTATTGTAGGTTTAGCAAATGATCAGTCAGGCTTGTGATTTAAAGCTAACCACAGCAGCAGACGACATTTGTGCCTGCAATGATATTTTTGTAATCCCTTGTGTAGTGGTTTACAATCGCTGAAATGTTTCCTCTGAACCCTCGTACGCTCTTTGTAGTAAACCTACATACAATGTTTCTGAACAGGTCCAGAGTTTATATTTCTACCACAATGAATGTGCAGCAATCACTCCCTCTGAGGCTCAGCATTGAATTTGAAAAAAAAAGTGCGGTGCTATTGTCACACGTGTTGCCAAAACAATATCGCCCTTGTTTACTAAAACACAATTGTTGAAATTATTCTTCCAAAAATGCCTTTGGTATCTTGGAAATAGGCCCACATACATGGATTCCTGCAGAAAAAGCTGAGTTTCAGAAGTTTTCACAATATGACCGGGAGGAATAACATAAAATATAAACACTGAAGCAATCTTGACGCTTGGGCATGCCCAAAACAATTTTCACATTCCTATTTAGAAAAATTCGCTGAAATTTTTTATCTGAAAATGCCTAAAGCATCTCGTGCGTAAACAGGCATACAAAAACTTCGATCAAAGAGGCCATCTTAAAGACAATTACAACAATGAAATTCAACCCTTTAAAATCACGGGGGACAATAATTTCCAAACACTCGTGCACTGTAGTTGCGTCTGCATGCACAAAATTCAATTGACGCAGATGTACACTAGAGCAATATCTTTGGAATCATTTGTTTGAACATGCCAGAGGTTTTTTGTAACTAAACCGGCATACATGAATTCCATCAGATGTGATGCTGGCCTTAAATAGTTTTACATGAATAAAGTCAAAGCCAGTGACTGAGTTTTAAGTAAACATTTGAACACTGCAGAGCAACTGTAACTTGTTTATTCCACGCTTTCTATTTATTCCCTCATTTACCAGAACACAGTCGGTAAATTTCTTCTTTTCAAACTGCCGTAAAACCTTTGTAAAACAATGTAAAGTTATCCCTACTGGAGAGGTTCAGGTTTTCTGAAATTTTTACCACGATGTACGCGAAGCATTTATTGTCTTTGAGGCTTGACATTGAATTTGAGACATTATAGTGTTCTTGACACTTCAACATCTACTAAATCGTGTTGCGCCTGTGTTTATATTAAACACAATCGCAGAAATTATTCACTTGAAACCATTGTGTTCTCCTTGTAAGGATCCGGTAAAAAAACTACAGAAGAGAAGCAGTATTTCAGAAATATTACGGAAACTGTAGGTTCAGCAAATGATCAGTCAGGCTTTTGATTTATTGTTAACCACTGCAGCATACTTGACATTTGTGCATGCAATAATATTCCATACAATCCCTTGTGTAGTGGTTTACAATAGCTGAAATGTTTATTCTGAACTCTCGTACGCTCTTTGTAGTAAACCTACATACAATGTTTATGAACACGTCCAGAGTAAGATTAAACCACAATGTAAGTGCAGCAATCACTTCCTCTAAGGCTCAGATTTGAATTTGAAAAAAAGAGTGGTGCTATTGTCACATGTGTTGCACAAAACAATATTCGCCCTTGTTTACTAAAACACAATTGTTGAAAATATTCTTCAAAAAATGCCTTTGATATCTTGGAAGTAGGCCCACATACATGAATTCCTGGAAAAAAGTTTTAGAAGTTTTCACAATATGGATGGTTTAATAGTATTAGGAATAACATAAAATTTAAACACTGCAGCAATCTTGACGCTTAGGCATGCCCAAAATTTTCATTCACTTTCCTATTAAGGAAACACATTCGCTGAAATTATTTATCTGAAAATGCCTGAAGCGTCTCTTACGTAAACAGGCATACAAAAGCTCCGATCAAAGATTCCAATATCTAAAGACAATGACAACAATGAAGTTAAGCCCTTTATAATCACTGGGGACAATATTTATTTTGAAACACTCGAGCACTGTAGTCGCGTTTGCATGCACAAAATTCAATAATCGCAGATGTATACTAGAGCAATATTTCTGCAATATTGTGTTTGAACATCCCAGACGCTTTTTGTAACTAAACAGGCATACATAAATTTTATCAGATGTGGTGCTGGCATTAAGTAGTTTTTACATGAATAAAGTCAAAGCCTTAGAGTCAGTGAGTGTTAAGTAAAAATGTGAACACTGCAGAGCAACTGAAACTTGTTCATTCCACGCTTTTTATTTATTCCTTCGTTGACCAGAACACAGTCGCTGATTTTCTTCTTCTCAAACTGCCGAAAAACCTTTCTAAAAGAATGTACAAGCAATCCCACTGAAGTGGTCCAGAGTTTAAAAAATTGGGCCCATCTACCCCGCGAGGGGGACTCGATAAAAGGCGTCTTATAGGGGGTGGGTGTATTGCGTTAACGTTTAGTGTTTTGGGAGTTCGTGAGTTCGCTTCTTGAGGCAGTTAGAATGAGTCAAGGATATAAGGCGCGTTCGTAGCCTTTGATTTTGTGTCGGTTTTGTGGCGCAGTGGGAAGAGCACCATGTACCTTGCGTTCTGCCCGCAGGGTCGTGGGATCGAAACCAGGCGCCGATAACTATTATTTTTTATAGTGTAGGGGGAGGGGTGGATACGGACAACAACGCTGCACCTGTTGTTGAGAGCGAGGAGGGTACGGGGGAGAGACGCGCACCTGCGCCTCGCCGCGACGCGAATGCACAGTGAGCTTCTGGACGCCGCTGACAAGCGACGGACATCGTGCGACTAACAAAGGCTCCGCCTTTAAAACGTACCACGATGTGCGTGCAGCATTTATTGTCATTGAGGCTTGACATTGAATTTGAGACGATGTAGAGTTCTGGACACTTTATGCAGTAAAATCCTATTATCGCCCGCGTTTACTTTATACACAATCGCTAAAATTATTCTTCTGAATCCGTTTTATCCTCCTTGAAACCCAACCGATAAAAATCTTTACAGAAGATAACAGTTTTTCAGAAATATTACCGAAATTGTAGATGCCGCAAATGATGAATCAGGCTTATAATTTAAAGTTAACCACTGCAGCAGGCTTGACATTTGTGAATGCAATATTATTCCGTGGAATTCCTTGTGTAGTTGATTACAATCCTGGAAATGTTTCTTGTGAACTCTCGTACGCTTTTTGTAGTAAACCTACATACAATGTTTCTGAAGAGGTCCAGAGTTGATTTTTCTCCAACAATGTAAGTGCAGCAATCATTTCCTCTGAGGCTCAGCTATGAATTTGAAAAAAGTGTGGTGCTAATGTCACACGTTGGCATAAGCAATATTCACCCTTCTTTACTATAACACAATTTTTGAAATTATTCTTCAAAAAATGCCTTTGCTATCTTGGAATTAGGCCCACATACATAAAATCCGCAGAAGAGGTTGAGTTTCAGAAATTTTCACAAAATGGCCTAGATTATAGTCTGAGGAATAACAGAAAATTTAAACAAAATTTAAGCTATGCTTTATTCTGAACTCTCGTATGAGGCAAGCACCTCTTCTGAGGCTCAGGATTGAATTGGAAAAAAAAGAGTGGTGCTATTGTCACACGGGTTGTACAAAACAATATTCGCCCTTGTTTACTATACCACAACTGTTAAAATTATATTTCGAATATTGCCTTTGGTATCTTGGAAGTAGGCCCACACACATGCATTCCACAGAAGAGGTTGAGTTTCAGAAATTTTTACAATATGGCGTGGTTTTATAGTCTGAGAAAAAACAAAATATAAACACTGCAGCAATCTTGACACTTAAGCATGCCCAAAGTGTTATTCACATTCTTATTTACGAAACACATCCGCTGAAATTATTTATCTCAAAAAGACATCAGTGTCTCGTTCATAAACAGACAAACAAAAATTTCCATCAAAAAGGCCATTCTTTAAAGACAATTACAACAATGAAGTTTAACCCTTTAAAATCACTGGAGATAATATTTATTTTAAACACTAGTGCACTGTAGTCACGTCTGCATGCCCGAAATTCAATTGATGCAGATGTTTACTAGAGCAGTATCTTTGCAATCATTTGTTTGAACATGGCAAAGGCTTTTTGCCACAAAACAGCCATACATAAAATCCATCAGATGTGGTGCTGGCCTTAAGACGATTTTACAAGAATATAGTAAAAGCCTTACGGTCAGTGAGTTTTAAGTATAAATGTGAACACTGCAGATCAACTGAAAATTTTCTTTCCACGCTTTCTATTCACCCTATCGTTTCTGATACACGGTCACTAAATTTTTTCTTCTCAAACTGCCGCAAAATCTTTGTAAAACAATGTACAAGCATTCCTACTGAAGAGGTCCAAGGTTTATGAAAAGTTTACCACAATGTACGTGCAGAATGTATCGTCTGGAGGCTCGACATTGAATTTTAGACGATGTAGTGTTCTTGACACTTTTAAATGCACTAAATCCTATTATCGCCCGTGTTTACTTTAAATACAGTCGCTAAAATATTCTTTTGAATCCGTTTTATTCTTCTTGTAAGCCAACCGGTAAAAAATCTTTAGACAAAATTAACAGCATTTCAGTAATATTACCGAAATTTTAGGTGCAGCAAATGATCAGTCAGGCTTATGATTTATTGTTAACCACTGCAGCAGACTTGACATTTGTGCATTCATTATTATTTCATACAATCCCTTGTGTAGTGGTTTACAATCGCTGAAATGTTTATTCGGAACTCTCGTACGCTCTTTGTAGTAAACCTACACACAATGTTTCTGACGAGGTCCAGAGTTGATGTTTCTACCACAATGTAAGTGCAGCAATCACTTCCTTTGAGGCTGAGCTATTGATTTGAAAAAAAGAGTGGTGCTATTGTCACACGTGTTGCACAGACAATACAGGCCCTTGTTTACTATAACACAATTGTTGAAATTATTCTTCGCAAAAGGCCTTTGGTATCTTGGAATTAGGCCCACATGCATGCATTCCACAGAAGGGATTGAGTTTCAGAAATTTTCGCAAAATGCCCTGGTTTATAGGCTGAGGAATAACATAAAATATAAACACTGCAGCAATCTTGCTGCTTAAGCATGCCAAAATATTATTTACATTCTCATTTAAAAATCACATTCGCTGAAATTTGTTTTCTGAAAACGCCTAAAGCGGCTCGTACGTAAACAGGCATACAAAAATTTAGATAAAAGAGGATAATCTTTAGAGACAATTACAACAATGAAATTCAACCCTTTAACATCACTGGGATAATATTTAATTTGAAACACTCGTGCACTGTAGTCACGTCTGCATGAACAAAATTTAATTGCCGCAAGATGTTTACTAGCGCAAAATCTTCCGCAATCATTTGTTTGAACATGCCAGAGGCTTTTTGTAACTAAACACGCATAAATAAATTCTATCAGATGTGGTGCTGGCCTTAAGACATTTTTACAGAAATATAGTCAAAGCCTTACGGTCTGTGAGTTTTAGGTAAAAATGTGAAGACTGCAGAGCAACTGAAACTTGTTCAGGTCAAGCTTTCTATTTATTCCCACATTTACCAGAACACAGTCGCTGAATTTCTTCTTCTCAAACAGCTGTAAAATCTTTGTAAAGCAATGTACAGGGATTCCTACTGAAGAGGTCTACAGTTTATGAAAACTTTACCACGATTTACGTGCAGCATTTATTGTCATTCAGGCCTAATATTGAATTTAAGATGATGGGTATTCTTGACACTTCTCTATGCACTAATCCTATTATCGCCTGTGTTTACTTTAAACACAATCTCTGAAAAGATTGTTCTGAGTCCGCCTTATTGTCTTTGTAAGCTAACCAGAAAAAATCTTTACAGAAGATTAACAGTATTTCAGAAATATTACCAAAATTTTAGGTGCAGCAAATGATCAGTCAGGCTTATGATTAATTGTTATTCACTGCAGCAGACATGATATTTGTGCATGCAATTATATTCAATGCAATCAATTGTGTAGTGGATTGCAATCGCTGAAACGTTTCTTCTGAACTCTCGTACGCTCTTTGTAGTAAACTTACATACAATGTTTCAGAAGAGCTCCAGAGTTGATGTTTTTACCACTATGTAAGTGCAGCTATCACCTCCTCTGAGGCTCAGGATTGAATTTGAAAAAAAAGAGTGGTGCCACTGTAAGACGTGTTGCACAAAACAATATACGCCCTTGTTAACTATAGCACAATTGTTAAAATTATTCTTGAAAGTAGGCCCACCTACATGCATTCTGCAGAAGAGGTTGAGTTTCAGAAATTCTTACAATATACCCTGGTTTTATAGTCGGAGAATTAATATAAAATATAAACACTGCAGCAATCTTGATGCTTAAGCATGCCCAAAATGTTATTCACATTCTTATTTAGGAAACACATTCGCTGAAATTATTTATCTCAAAATGCCTTCAGCGTCGCGTACGTAAACTGGGGTACAAAATTTCCTTCAAAGAGGCCATTCTTTGAAGACAATAACAACAATGAAGTTCAACCCTTTAAAATAACTTGGGATAATATTTATTTTCAACACTCGTGCACTGTAGTCACGTCTGCATGCACGAAATTCAATTGATGCAGATGTTTACTAGAGCAGTATCTCTGCAATCATTTGTTTGAACATGCCAAAGGCTTTTTGTAACAAAGCAGGCAATCATAAATTCCATCAGATGTGGTGCTACCCTTAAGACGTTTTTACAAGAATATAGTCAAAGCCTTACGGTCAGTGAGTTTTAAGTATAAATGTCAACACTTCAGAGCAACTGAAACTTGTTTATTCCACGCTTTCTATTCACCGCCTCGTTACTGATACACGGTCGCTGAATTTCTTCTTCTCAAACTGCCGCAAAATTGTTGTAAAACAATATACAAGCATTCCAACTGAAGAGGTCCAGGGTTTCGTGAAAAGTTTACCACGATGTATGTGCAGCAATTATTGTCATTGAGGCTAGACATTGAATTTCAGACGATGTAGTGTTCTTGACGCTTTTACATGCACTAAATCCTATTATCGCAAGTGTTTACTTTAAACACAAACGCTGAAATTATTCGTTTGAATCCGTTTTATTCTTCTTGAATGCCAACCGGTTAGAAATCTTTATAGCTGATTAAGAGCATTTCAGAAATAATACCGAAATTGTAGTTGCAGCAAATGATCTGTCAGGTTTATTATTCAGTGTTAACCTACTGCAGCAGACTTGAAATTTGTGCATGCTATTTTATTCCATACAATCGCTTGTGTAGTGGTTTACAATCGCTGAAATGTTTATTCTGAACTCTCGCTACCCGCATTGTAGTAAACTACATACACTAGATAACCTACAATGCAGTAGATAAGCAAATACAGAGTTTTCAGTGGAATTCTTTAGTTCATGCTGACCATCTCAAAACGTACCAACTAGTTGTGCAGAAGTTTAAGGATATATACAGCAAGTAAAATAAGAAAGTATTTATTAAACGTAGAAATGTCAATAGTCCATGGATTGACAATGAAATCATGGAGCTTTGTTACGTAAAAACTAAGCGTTTTAAGAAATGACAGGATACTCCATGTGACATCCTGTTGAAAGAGGAGTTTAGGAAACTACAAAATAAAAAACCAGCAAAAATAAGGTTACCTAAGAATCGCTACACCGTAAAACAATTTGCGTTGTGCCACCGTAATGTGCGAAAAACATGGAACCTTGTTATTGAAGTTACAGGCCGACCAGTCAGATCGAACGTCGACAAAATCCTGAAAATGGCATTCCCAGATGTACCTCCGACGGTAACAGCGAACGGGTTTAATGAGCATTTTATAAACTCAATCTCCAACTTACACAACCAAAGTAAACCACCTATGCTCCAGTGTTATATGTATAACGATCACTCTGCTTGCATGCCGTCAGTCACAGAGGAGGAGTTATGGCAAAAAATGAGGACGTTTTCGATAACCAAATCGGCTGGTTATGATGGCATTAGGATGAGAGACCTTTTACACAACTTCAATAAACTAAAAGTAGTCCTGCTCCACATCATAAATCAAACGCTCCAGACTGGCCTAATTCATAACCACATGAAGATTAGCCTTGTGAGACCACTCCACAAACAGAAGTCTAAAAAAGATTACAATATTTGTAGGCCATTTGCAATTCTTTCGTCTATAGCTTGCATTATAGAAAAATCATTCATAAAAATATGACCTCCTTTTGTGAAAAATATGACTTGCTAAACAGAGCCCAGTTCGGTTTCCGCAGTGATCTAAGTACTAGCAGTTTGCTCGAAAATTTTAATGATTTGATCTGTGAACAGATTGACCAAAACAATATAGTACTTATCCTCTTCATTGATTTACAAAAGGCTTTTGATACAATTGATCATCAAGTGTTACTATATAAACTTTACAGATTTGGTTTTAGGGGTCCATATGAATTATTTTTCCAGAATTATTTTACTAGTCGGGCACAGTGCGTACGGGTTGTGTATTCTTTAGGCGAAGTGTTACATACTAACTCGGGAGTACCCCAAGGTTCTGTCTTGGGACCACTCTTATTTAATATATTCATAAATGATCTAGCTAACCTGCCTCTCCATTCCCAGATTTACTTATACGCGGATGACACCGCCCTAGCCCTCCCTTGTGCAACTTATAATCAAGCTGCCATTTACCTGCAGAATGATGTGAGCTCTTTACTGGATTGGTTAAGTCAAAATTGTACTCTTATAAATAAGGAAAAAACCAATTTATTGTGTTTCCACAGCCCTTACAAAAGTATAACTTCCACCCAGCCCCTTTATTTACACTCCAATACTTGCAGCAACTGTTCCTGTTCCCCTGTTAAGCTACAGAGCAATGTTAAATACCTAGGGATGCATTTAGACGACACTTTATCCTGGAGCACACACATAGAGCACGTAGCTAAACGTTTAAGACTTGTGTGTGCTTATATGTACAACTTGAGATCTGTTTGTGACTTCCGAGTGAAAAAAATGGTCTTTCAGAGCCTCGGTGAATCAATTTTGAGGTATGGGCTTACGATTTACGGTCTTGTCCTCGTCTTACAAACCTGAACGTCCTAAATAACATTTTAAAAAGGATTGCCCAGAGTATAATTTATGGCACTTGTTTTCATGGCGAAGACCCCTCGGTTAGCATGGCCTTGGTAGATATGCTACCAGTGCAAAAGCAGTTCATTTTTGACATTCTCCGCAATAATTACTTTTCCTCTGAATTCAAACCTATCAACAAAAACCGCGGCCTCTCCATTCCATAGAAAAATTTATTGTGCCGAGGGTGTACACAAATTACGGCAAAAAGGCAAGAAATTTTTATGTACCGTTTTATTTTAATAAGCTTCCGCCCAAACCCCTCTATCATGTCCTACAAACAGGCTTCAGAATTTATTCGGTCATGGCTAAAAAATGTAGATTAAGAAATTATGCGTCATTCTCTGTACCTTTATGCCCTTTGAATTATGTTGAATATGCTTCTTCACGTGTGACATTGGTGCCCTACTTGATGGTCATATTACTACTAACTATGAAGACATGCATTATGTCAAGTTTATTACAATTTGTATTTGCCTGGATATACTCGCCGTTCTGTGATCAGATTTTCCTTTATTATTTTTTAGTGTGTATGTGATGCTATCTATCGAGAAGATTCAATCGACCCCTTTCTGTTAACCTTGCATTTACGCACATTGATATTTTCAAGGTACAATTGGATGCTTTGCCTGTTTGCTTGATATACTAGGTTTTATAAAGGGTAAACAATAATGGTAAAATTTTTAGAGATTCACCTGGTATATAGAAATTTTTGTATGCCTGGTTACGTACGAGATGCTCTAGGCATTTTCAGATGAATAATTTCAGCGAATGTGTTCTAGTAAATAATACACTGAAAAAATTTTGGGCATACAAGAGCAACAAGATTTGGGCAGAGTTTCATATGGAACGTTACACCTCACTGTCCATAAAGGCTGGGCATGTAAAAATTTCTGAAACTCTAAATTTCTGAAACTCTGAAAAGAATGCATGTATGTCGGCTTACTTCCGAGGAGCCATCGCCATTTTTGATGATGATGGTTGGGTTTTATTGGCGCAAGGCCGACTATTGGCACAGAGCGCCGATGAAGAAGTTACTGAATTTTGATGAGACCATAAATACTAAAACATGTGACTAAAAGTAAAGGTGAAGCGAAACAAAAGACAATAATATGGCTGGTGTTTAGTGCCAGGATGATTACACGTGATATGACAAGAGCTGCAGAAAGTTTACCTCAGCTAAAAACTAAAAACGCGTTGAATAGAAAACTTTGGTTCATCGGCTAAAAAGTATGATGGGTGCAAAGGAATCTGTTGTCTGTATAATTCAGGAAAATGTTTGTGTCGTGTTGTGTCAAGTGCCTTGCATGTGATTAGTATGTGTACTACGGATAGGCCCTTTCGACGCCTGCTACACATGGGCCCCGAAGTTCCAGGGAGCAGGTGGGAGTGCGTCACAAGTGTGTGGCCTCTCCGCAGCCTAGCCAGGGCGACTGCAGTGTATCTGTTTTGTGAGTCAGTTATGTAGCGTCCCAGTTGTGGTCGTATTACGTGTAGTTTGTTGTCTGTTTGTGTTACTCCAGCGTAATTGCCATGTGTTACGAAGCTGTCGTCTAATGTGTGTCTTTAGGTCGGTGTAAGGTACTGTTGTTATGTCAACTGTGGTCATGAGAGCAGCAGCACCAGCCACTTGATCAGCAGTTTCATTGCCAGGGATCCCACAGTGACCTGGTACCCAACATATAGTTATTTCTAAATTTGAAGTATATGCAGTCATTATGACCTTTAAAAGAACATTGATTACACAGTTTTTTGACGACCTTCCTGATAACAATACCTGCACAACGCTTAGAGAACTTGTGTAGACGATGGACTTTGCAATTTTATGTTCGACGATGTAAATTGAAACGAGTAAAATGCCATACACTTCAGCCGTGTAAATACTGCTGTGAAAATTTAGTGTTTTCATATCTTTAAAATTTTGGTCCATGCGCGGCACAAGAGACGGTAGAACCAGTTTTGGATGTGTCGCTATAGAATTCTGCGCACCTGTACCTGTCCTGGAGGAACAGGAAGTGCTGGAGAATTGCATTCCTGGGTACCCTATCTTTTTCTACAAGAGTGAATGACAGGTCGCATGATACAGGACGAAGATGCCATGGTGGGATGAAATGGTGAATGGGTGTCTTGTGCATGTCGGAAAGGGGGACATTGAGTGCAGAAGCCTCCTCCCTAACTCAGAGAGAGAACGGTAAGGAAATAGATGGCCTGTTTAAAAAGAGTTGTAAATTTGACATATCGTTCATAATGGGATTAAAAGGATGGTTGGTCAGAGACACGATCTTAGATGCATACAACAGGTCAGCATACTCCCGCTGATGCCCTAGGCACCATTTGGCGCACTCGACATAAAGACCTTCAACAGGGCTAGTGCGGAATGAGCCGCATGAGAGGCGAAGGCCAAGATGCCACACTGGTTCGAGCATTTTCAGTGCTGTTTTTGTAGCCGACCCATACACGACACTGCCGTTTATGAGCCGAGACCCCACCAAGGCTGTGTATAGGCGCAGCAGGAGTTGTTTGTCGGCCCCATAAGATTGATGTGAGAGGACCTTAAGTATATTCATTGTTTTTAGGCATTTGCAATTGAGCTGTCTGATAATTGCAATTAATGTAAGCTTTTTGTCGAAGAAAATACCTAAAAACTTCTGCTCCTTGTTCACTGGAATGGGCACATTCGCAAGAGTGATGTCTGGGTCCGGGTGGACGCCACGCCTCCTGGAGAACTTAACTCAAGAGCTCTTCGCGGGGTTAAGATTGAAACCATTCTTGTCAGCCCAGCCGGCAAGTTTTTTGACGCCGAGCTGGACTTGACTTTGGCAGATGTTCAGGGTACACGATTTAAGCGATATCTGCACGTCATCTACATACATGGAATAAGAGATTGTAGGTGGCAGTGCCTTTCCAAGAGAGTTCATTTTTACTATGAAGAGAGTGCAGCTCACACTCCACCTTGCGGTACGCCATTTTCTTGCACGTGAACATTTGACAGTGCACAACCAACTCCGAGCGAAAGGTTCTCTCCGACAAATAACTACAAAGAATGTTCAACATGTTGCCCGCAACACCCATTGACTTCAGGTCACTGAGGATGCCGTACTGCCAAGCGGTGTCATAGGCTTTCTCGATGTCGGAAAACACCGTAAGAGAAAATTGTTTATGCACGAAGGCATCCTTTATATATGTTTTAAGAGCTACGAGTTGATCGTTCGTTGATCGCCCCGCCCTAAAGCCTGCCTGGCAGCTCTTGAGAAGACCGTTGTACTCAAGGAAGTACACGAGCCTACGATTCTCGAGTAGCTTGCGATTTATCTTCTCGAGAAGCTTGCACAGGCAGCTGGTCAGGGCAATGGGTCGATACTGGCAGGAGAGGAAGGGTTCTTCCCTTCTCTCAAGATGCTACAACTATGGCCTCCCTTCAAGACTTGAATGTGCCCCGAAAGAAATATCTTGTTGTAAAGGTGAAGGAGGTGAAGAATGTCTGTGTGTAAGTGCTGTTTCATTGTATATGTAATGTTGTCTGGTCCTGTAGCTGAGGATTTACACGTGCTTAGAGCAGCCTCAGCTCATGTAGTGAAAACAGGGAGTTGTAAGAAGTCTGTGATTTTATGTTGTCGCGTAGGGACTTCTTTTCACAAGCGGTTTTATGTTTCAGGAAAGTGTTTGTGTAGTGTGCAGAGCTGGACACGCGTTGAAAGTGTTGTGCAAGTGTGTTATCCAGATCTTCTAGTGTGTCTCCTTTCGTGCTGACCAAGGGCAGGCTATGTGTATGTTGTCCTTTAAGTTTACGTATTCGTGTACATACCTGGCGTGTGTCTGTGTATGAATTTATGGATGTGATGAATGAGCGCCAACTATCCCGTTTGGCCTCACGGTGCACGCGGCTTCCCAAGGCCTTCGCCCTTTTAAAAGAAATAAGTTAGCCGACGTGGGGTACTTGCGTAGGACACCCCACGCCTTGTTCTGTGCCTGTTGCGCCCTCCTGCAGTCCTAATTCCACCAAGGCCTCCTTGGGTTGTGCGGAGCACTGGAGGCTGGGTAATGGACATTTGGCGGCATGGAGGATGCGTGCCGTGATGAGTTGGAGAGCTTGTTCAACGTGTAGGTGTTCCAAGGATGTGTGGTGTAGTTTGGATGTTTCTGTAAATGTATTCCAGTTCACTCTATCTTCATTGAACCTTTTATGGGAAGGTGAACTCTGGGGGCAAATACCTATGTATGTTAATGTGGTTAGGAAGTGGTCACTACAATGTGGGTAGTTGCCAACATCTCACTCTAGAGATGGAAAGAGAACTGTGGAACCAATAGCCAAGTCGAGGTGCGGGTATGTGTTGTGTCCTATATAATGGTATGTAGGCTTCTTTTTATCGAATAGGCATGCTCCCGATGATGTTTGATATTTTTCGTTAAGGCGACCTCTGTCATCCGTGCGAGCAGAGCCCCAAAGAGAGATATGTGCGTTGAGGTTACCTAAAAGAATGAAAGGTTCGGGTAATTGATCTACCACACCCTCGAAATCCCAGTTCGAGAGCTGGAAGTCGGGAGGGATGTAAAGAGAGGATAATGTTATAAGCCTGTTAAAGAATATGGTTCGAATGGCCACACCCTCTAGGACAGTCTGCAGTTTGACAGTGTGGCACGCCAAGGATTTTCGGGCAATGATGGCTACATCACCGGAGGATGTGCCACCACCATCTCTGTCCTTCCTAACTACCATGTAACTATTCAAGAAATTTGTGTGCCTGGAGTTAAGATGCGTTTCTTGAAGACACATGGCACATGGCTGATTGGCATGCAGCATCTCATACATATCATCAAGATTTTTAAGGAGGCCTCTACAGTTTCATTTTATTATGTTTTCTCTTCCCATTATTTTGTGTGAGAGCTACTGGGGTGGGTATGTTTATGTGTAGTCTTTTGGGGCTGTGACTATGAGATTGGGCTTTTAGGCCTCTCTGTAGGCTTGAAAGTAGGAGGCCGCTCCTTGCGCTGCATTGCAGGCAGGAACGGCGCGACGTTCATTTCGTCGTCAGATGTCCTGGGGGTGCCCGTCGAACCGGGCCCCCCGGACATGGCCCCCCTTCGGGTGCCTTTCTTTTGAGCCGCCACCGCCGCGGGCGTCGGGGATGCCAGAAGGGGTAAGGGCGGTGCGGTGGTGGTGGGAGCCGATGCGGGGCCCCCTGGGTTCATCCCCTCGGCACCCTCCAACGCACTGGAGGACGGGGAGGTAGAGAGGGAGCGGCATCGGTCCAAACAGGGACGGTTGGCACCACAACCGCTGCTGCCTCAGAAAGCGTCGTGGTGGGGGGTTGGCCTGCCTGAGGCAACCCAGGGAGGGGGAGGGACCAGATCAGACTCGCTGAACTGGGTCCCTGTGGAGACCAGATGCCACTCCACCCACTGGCGAGCTGCGTCTGCGTACCTCCCCAGGGAGAAAGAGGCGAACCTCTTTCTCTCCTCTGGGAAGGTGATGTTCTTAGTTACCTTGATGTTTATTATCTGTTTTTTTTCCAGTTGGAATTTTTCACATTTGCGGGAGTACGCCCCATGCGGCCCCTGCAGTTCACACGATGTCAGATGGGCACTTGTCACTTGGATAATCATGTGATGCTCATTTTGCACAAGTCGTTTGGCCAAGGCAGGAGTTGCCCGAACCAGCAATTGTGTTCAGTAATTGTGGTCTAGTATACAACGGCAAATTTGATTTCGTGCAACAGGAGTGACAAGAGCCCCACAGTGTTTTCCAAATTGAATGTTGAGCCTCAGTAAAATGTATTGCTGCACTTACATCGTAGTAAAAACGTCAACTCTGGACTTCTTCAGTAAAACTGTATGTGGTTTTACTTACAATGACTTTTGAGAGTTTAGAAGAAACGTTTCAGCTGTTGTGTACCAGTAAACAAGAGCTTGCATGGAATATCATTGCATACACAAATGACAATTGTGCTCCAATGTTAAACATTGTTTTAAGCCTGGCTGACCATAAGGCTGCACCTGAAATGTCATTTGTATTTCTGAAATACTGCTCCTCTTGTGTAAAACGTTTTATAGGTTGGCTTACAAGGAGACAACAGCTGTTTCAGAAGAATAATATGAACGATTGCGTTTAAAGTATAAACAGGAATAAATTGAAAATAGTACATGAAGAAACGACAAAAACACTACATTCTCTCAAATTCAATGTTAAGCATCAATGACAACAAATGCGGCGCGAACATCGTGGTAAAATTTCAGATACCTTGGATCTCTTCAGTGGGAACGCTTGTATGTTGTTTTACTTACAAATATCTTATGGCAGTTATTGAAAAAAATTCATCCGGCTGTGTTCTAGGAAATGAGGGATTGATTAGAAAGCGTGGTATTTACAAGTGTCAGTTGCTCTGCAGTGTTCTCATTTATACCTCAAACTCACTCACCGTAAGTCTTTATATATTCGCAAAAACTTCTTAAAGCCAGCACATCTTCTGTAGGAGTTTGTGTATGCCTGTTTACTTACAAATCAAGCGTCTGCTTAGGGTCATCAATAGCTCCTGCTCTTCCTGATATTTACTTAGCATCATTTGATAAACGCCTCGAAGGACAGCCTCAAGATTTGGGGGTGGTGAAGATTTTAAGATATGTAGATGATTATCTCATGCTTCTAACAACTACTCATACTGACCTTCCAAAACGGGCCAGGGAAACTGTCGAGCATTTTAT
This sequence comes from Haemaphysalis longicornis, assembly GCA_013339765.2. Taxonomy (NCBI): domain Eukaryota; kingdom Metazoa; phylum Arthropoda; class Arachnida; order Ixodida; family Ixodidae; genus Haemaphysalis; species Haemaphysalis longicornis. The sequence goes on along the minus strand of JABSTR010001742.1, from coordinate 163,601 downwards.
TTCAGCCTCTGATAGACTTAATTTTACACATGAAATTCTGCAACACAACCGTCTACAATGTTTTGATTTAAACCTCAGCATTTCAAGTAGTCACATCTGCTGGCAATATGATACAAGATCAAAAGAAGGTCTTCTGCGATGCGACAGTGCACATTCAAAGCTGGTGAAAAGGGGCATTGTTATGGATTGTTGTCGCGCTGCTGTTACTAAATCATGCCAGCACCAACAGTCTGAAAGCTTCGAAGCTCAAGTGTCACGCCTTCAGTTAGCAGGTTACCCTTCATTCTTCATCAGTAGCGTCTGTGAATCACTTTATCAAAAACCAAGCGAGCATCAAGCATAAAAGAAAAGCAAAAAGATAAAAGTAATAATCTGCATGTCATGCTTTACATCCACAGAGTGACGCACAACATTAAAAAAAGTATCCAGCCGGTACAATGTAAAAATGGTTTTTTCAGCCCCGTGTAAATTAGCAAAACTGTGCCCGTTATGCCTAAAAGAAAAAAGAAGCGTGAGAAAAAAGACACGAAAAACGATACACGAAATGCGTTTCAAACGTAATCTACAAAATTTCCTTGACCTGCAACAGGGTATACATTGGTCAAACTGGGCGCTGTTTTTATGAGAGAGCGCGGGATCACATTCTCTCTGTTAAAAAAATTTCGGGCGGGCATCTTGCTATGCATTGTATAACCTGCGCGTGCGTTCCAAAGCTTGAAGACACCGAATTCCTTGCACGAGCTAAGAATCAAACAGACACAGAGAATATAGAAGCCTACAGAATTAGAGACTTTGGAAAAGATTGCGTCAGCACACCCTCGGTAAGCCCCCCACCCACTGAGTTAACCTTCTTGGAAGGTCGTGTTTAAAAGATTTCGGTATTTCTAGTTACTTTTAGGCTTTGTAAAATGTTGCCTCGCACACTCTGTGTTGGCCACCATTTCCGTTTCCCATCCCACCCATGTTGTTGTTCTATTCTTAGCGTTTTTATGCCTATTGGCTCCGATTTCATGCTTTTATTCTTTCATGCTTGATTTAAGGAGATACATCTTAATACAAAAAAGCGTGTGCAAAGTCATAGTTTGATTTATTTTAACTGGTCATAAGTCTTGCAAACGCGAGCTGTGTTGGTCTTAACTTAGATTCTTATACCCGTGTTTTTATGTCATTTATTTCTTAGAGGTTTTGTGCCCTTTTGTTTATTTATTTATTTATTTATTTATTTATTTATTTATTTAAAAAATACTGCAGGCCAAGAATGGCCCAGGCAGGCGTGGGGGTGGTACAATACAAAAAACACGACCAAAAAAGGAAACAATATACAGAGAAGCACAAACTAACACGCAAGTATGCAACGTAATATGGTACAAGATCTAAGTCACACTTCACAAAAACTTTCAATACAGCGTAACACGTTTCCAGATTCAAAATGTGATGTGGTAGTTTGTTCCAATCGGTTATTGTGCGAGGGAAGAAAGAGTATTTGAAATTGTTTGTTCGAGCACAGATAGGAGTGAAGTTTTGGGAATGATAGCGTCATGTTGGACTCGGCTCTGATTGGCTCTGATTTTACTCGTTCATCTTTGTTTTAAAGTGCGTCACGGTTTTTGGAAGACGTACAAAGTCGTATCTGTTATCTGATGCTGTATGTTACGCCCTTTTATCGAATTGTTTTGTTTTGTTTGTTGACTTTGATTTGAGATTTTTGTTCCGCCTTATCGGGTGGTGCAAATGGTGATGGGAAAAAGGGGGACACCGGTGTGGGTATATGTTGTGTCGTGCTTTTTCCCACAAAATAAAGTTGGAAGTTGCGCCCGTCCTGTCCTCTCGTCTCTTCGTCCTCGTCTTCTGCGCAAACTTATTCCTTCGTACATCATATGCAACTTTACACCTCTCTGTCCATAAAGGCTGGGCATGTAAAAATTTCTGAAAGTCTTAACCTCTTCAAGAATGCATGTATTTATGCTTACTTCCGAGGAGCCATAGCGATTTTTCAAAACAATATTTCCGCAATAGTGTTGTATACTAAAACTAGTATACAACGGCGAATATGGTTTTGTGCAACAGGAGTGACAAGAGCACCACTGTGTTTTTCTAAATTGAATGTTGAGCCTTAGTTAAAATGATGCTGCGCTTACATTGTAGTAAAAACGTCAACTCTCGACCTCTTCAGTGAGACTGTATGTGTTTTTACTTACAATGGCCTTACGAGAGTTCAGAAGAAAATTTCAGCTATTTTGTACCACTAAACAAGAGCTTGCATGGAATATCATTGCATACACAACAACAATTGTGCTTCAGTGTTTACATTAGGTTTTAAGCCTGACTGACCATAAGGATACACCTACAATTTCGTTAAAATTTCTGAAATAATGCTTCGTTTACGTAATTTTTTTTCCAAATGGCTTACAAGGAGACAACAGCGGTCTCAGAAGAATATTATCAGCGATTATGTTTAAGGTATTTATAGGCATATGCTGAATTAATTACATGGAGAAGTGAAAAACACTACATTCTCTCTAATTCAATGTTAAGTCTCAATGACAACAAATGATGCACGTTCATCAAAGAAAAATTTTCAGATACCGTGGACCTCTTCAGTAGGAATGCTTGTATGTTGTTTTACTTACAAACATCCTACGGCAGTTAGGGAAAATATTCAGCAACGATGTTCTAGTAAATAAGGGAATGATTAAAAAGCGTGGTATGAACAAGTGTCCGTTGATCTGCAGTGTTCACATTTATACCTAAAACTCACTGACCGTAAGTCTGACTATATTCTCGGAAAAATTTCCTAATGCCAGCAGCTCTTCTGTAAAAGTTTGTGTATGCCTGTTTACTTACAAGTATCCTACTAGCCAGTTCGAATCAAATAATTGCAGAGGTTGTGTGTCAGTAAATACTGCATAAATCAGCTTTCATTCATGCGGAAGCCACAGTTCGCAAGTGTTTCAAATTCAATATTAGACACCAGTGATTATAAAGGCTTCACCTTGTTTGTAAAATATTTAAAGATTCACCTCTTATATAGAAATTTTTGTGTGCCTGTTTACGTAAGAGATGCTTTAGGCATTTTTAGGTGAATAATTTCAGCGAATGTCTTCTAGCAGCTATTACCCTGTAAAAACTTTTGGGCATGAGAGCAACAAGATTGCGGCAGAGTTTCATTTGAAACGTTACACCCCACTGTCCCTACAGGCTGGGCATGTAAAAATTTCTGAAACTCTAAACCTCTTCTGCAGGAATGCATGCATGTCGGCTTACTTCCGAGGAGCCATAGCGATTTTTCAGAAGAATAATTTCAGCAATTGAGTTCTAGTATACAATGGCAAATATGGTTTCGTGCAACAGGAGTGACAAGAGCACCACAGTGTTTTCCAAATTGAATGTTGACCCTCAGTAAAATGTATTGCTGCAATTACATTGTAGTAAAAACGTCAACTCTGGACCTCTTAAGTAAAACTGTATGTGGTTTTACTTACAATGACTTTTCAGAGTATAGAAGAAACGTTTGAGCTATTGTGTACCAGTAAACAAGAGCTTGCATGGAGTATCATTGCATACACAAATGACAATTGTGCTCCAGTGTTAAACATTGTTTTAAGCCTGACTGACCATAAGGCTGCACATAAAATGTCATTTGTATATCTGAAATACTGCTCCTCTTGTGTAAAACGTTTTATAGGTTGGCTTGCAAGGAGACAACAGCTGTTTCAGAAGAATAATATGAACGATTGCATTTAAAGTAAAAACACTCATACATTGAAAATAGTACATGGAGAAACGACAAAAACACTACATTCTCTCAAATTCAATGTTAAGCCTCAATGACAACAAATGCGGCGCGAACATCGTGGTAAAATTTTCAGATACCTTGGATCTTTTCAGTGGGAACGCTTGTATGTTGTTTTACTTACAAAGATCTTACGGCAGTTATTGAAAAAAATTCATGCGGCTGTGTTCTATGAAATGAGCGATTGATTAGAAAGCGTGGTATCAACAAGTGTCAGTTGCTCTGCAGTGTTCTCATTTATACCTCAAACTCACTCTCCGTAAGTCTTTGACTATATATTCGCAAAAACTTCTTAAAGCCAGCACATCTTCTGTAGGAGTTTGTGTATGCCTGTTTACTTTCAAGTAAACTACGAGCCAGTTTCCAAAAAACATAATTGCAGAGTTTGTGATTCAGTAAAAACTGCATAAATCAGATTTATGCATGCAGAAGCCACACTTCACAAGTGTTTGAAATTCAAAATATAGACCTGGTTTAAAAAGGGTTAACCTTAATTGTAAAATTTTTGAGATTCACCTGTTATATAGAAATTTTTTTATGCCTGGTTACGTATGGGATGGGTGAGGCATTTTCAGTTGAATAATTTAGGCGAATGTGTTCTTGTAAATATTAGCCTGAAAAAACGTTTGAGGCATGCAGAATCGACAAGATTGCAGCTGTGTTTGATATGCAACGTTACAGCTCACTGTTCATAAAGTCTGGGCATGTAAAAATTTTAAACTCTTAACCTCTTCTGCAGGAATGCATGTATGTTGGCTTACTTCTTAAGAGCCATAGCCATTTTTCAGAAGAATAATTTCAGCAATTGTGTTCTAGTATACAAAGGCGAATATGGGTTTGTGCAACCAGACAAGAGCACCGCTGTGTTTTTCCAAATTGAACGTTGAGCCTCAGTCAAAATCATTGCTGCACTTACATTGGTTTTATTTACATTGAATTTCCGAGAGTTCCATAAAAAAGTTCAGCTATTGTGTAGAAGTAACAAGAGTTCGCATGGAATATAACATACTAAAATGACAAGTGGGCTCCAGTGTTAAACTAAGTTTTAGCCTGACTGATTACAAAGCTGCAAGAACAATTTCGTTAATATTTCAAAAATACTGCTCCTCTTCTGAACAAATTTTTTCGGTTGGCTTACAAAGAGACAACAGCGGTCTCAGAAGAATAATATTAGCGATTGTGTTTAGACTATACACAGGCATACACTGGATTTATTTCTTGGAAAAGCAAAAAAAATCACTACATTCTCTCAAATTCAATGTTAATCCTCAATGACAACAAAGGCTGCGCGTACATCGTGGTAAAATTTTCAGATACCGTGGACCTCTTTAGTAGGAACCCGTGTATGTTGTTTTACTTACAAAGATTTCAAGGCAGTTAGAGAAAAAAAATTCAGTGACCGTGTTCTAGTAAATGAGGGAATGAATAAATAGTGTGATATGAACAAGAGCCAGTTGCCCTGTAGTGTACACATTTATACCTCAAACTCCCTGACTGCAAGTCTTTGTCTATATTTTCGGAAAAACCTAATGCCAGCACTTCTTTTGTAGGAGTTTGTGTATACCAGTTTTACTTACAAGTACTTGTCAGTTTTAAACAAATATTTGCAGGGTTTGTGTTTCAGTAAAAACCGCAAATATCACATTTTGTGCATGCGAAAACCACAGTTCACAAGTGTTTGACATTCAATAATATACACCAGTTAATAAAAAGGGTTCACCTTCATTGTAAAATTTTTAAGATTCACCTCTTATATAGAAATAGCTGTATGCCTATTTACGTACGAGATGCTTTAGGCATTTTCAAATAAATAATTTCATCGAATGTATTCTAGTAAATAACAGCCTGAAAAAAACTTTTGGGCATTCAGAAGCGACAACATCGCAGCAGTGTTTCATATGCAAAGTTAGACCTCATTGTCTATAATTGTTGGGCATGTAAAAATTTCTGAAACTCTTGACCTCTTCTGCAGGAATGCATGTATAAATGTATAAATTTTGGCGCATTATTAACCCCAAAGATAGCGATACGATAACCTTGACTGACAGTACTGGAAACACCATTCCCCCTCATCTGTGTGCAGAAGCCCTAAATGATGCCTTTTCCAGAAATTTTTCTGTAACAACAGATGTTCCTGTTCCGACTGCCCCCCATTTTAACTACCCTCCCATGTTTCCTATTACTATTGACTACGTTGGTGTAGAGAGTATAATAAAGTCTTTAAAGCCTTCCTCGTCTCCTGGGTGTGATACGATTAGTCCGAAATTTTTGAAAAACACAAGCTCTTATTGTTCAATATATAGAACAAAGGTATTCGAACAATCGCTTCATGAAGGCTGTCTCCCCATCGACTTTAAGATTGGAAAAATAACTGCACTGTTTAAAACGGGTAACAAACATTCACCATCTAACTACCGGCCCATCTCGCTAACCAGCATACCCTGTAAAATATTAGAACACATAATATATTCCAACCTGGCAGGTTTTCTCGAATCTAACTCGTTTTTTTCTAAGTGCCAACACGGTTTTAGGAAAAATTATTCATGCGAAACTCAGCTTGCATCTTTCACCCATGGACTACACACCATTCTTGATCGTTCATCTATCGCTGATTGCATTTTTAGACTTTTCGAAAGCGTTTGATAAAGTATGTCACAAGTTGTTACTTCACAAACTACCAAAATCTTAATCTTGATCCCAAACTTTTATTTTGGCTTGAATGTTTTCTTTTTAACCGGCTCTCAGTTTGTTTTAGCTAATGATAACGTCTCACCCCGAACGAACGTCTTTTCTGGAGTCCCTCAAGGATCTGTCCTGGCTCCCCTGCTATTTCTTATTTACATTAACGACTTACCTTTATCTGTTACATCTCACATTCACTTGTTTGCCGATGATTGCGTCCTCTTTCGTGAAATATCTAATGACAATGACCTATTAACCCTTCAATCCGATCTTAACGCTATTTCAGTGTGGTGCAAAACATGGGTAATGGAAACTTAACACTAGCAAATGCAAGTTTCTTCGCGTATCTAGAACTAACCATTTATTGCCCACTTACTATCCTGAACGATGCTCCTTTGGAATCTGTCAGCACTTACAAATATCTCGGAATACATATTACTAACGACCTCACTTGGTCCTTGCATACAGCGTACGTAATTAATAACGCTAATCGCATGCTCGGCTACGTACGTCGAAATTTCTCACAGGCTCCCTCAACACTAAAACTGACTCTTTACAAAACGCTTATACGTTCCAAACTGGAATATGCTGCATCAGTTTGGGATCCTAACCAAGAAAATCTAACACACTCATTTGAAATGGTCCCAAATAACTCTGTTCGTTTTATACTTTCTAACTACAACCGGACTGCTAGTATAAGCACTATGAAATCCAGCCTCAGGTTACCTTCTTTATCTTCTCGTAGAAAAATCCTTCGCCTTTGTCTTTTTCATAAGCTTTTTCATCACAGCCATCTACGCGACGAACTCATTCTGCCTCCTCGGTACATTTCAGCTCGCATTAATCATGTCCATAAAGTCGGCTTGCCGTCCTGCAGAACTAACTCCTTTTCCCAGTCATTCATACCGCGTACATCACAAGAATGGAACCACCTACCCGCACTGACGGCAACAATTTCTGACCACCAACTTTTTAAAACTGCTTTAGCTAACATTGTATAATCGGAAGCATTGAAGTGCATTGTATTTTCCTGGTTTTGTTCTGTTTATTGTTTTTTTCTGCTCTGTTTTATAATATGTTTGTAACTATTGTAACCCACTCCCCTCTCTAATGCCTCTGGCCCTGAGGGTACCTAAATAAATAAATAAATGTCAGTCAGGGAAGCGACTTGAGGTTGTGGCGTCATTGTAGGGAAAAGTTTCCGCAGCTCCTCCCTCACCTCCGCACGGATGCTGTCGCGTAGTGAGTCGGAGTTAAGAGCGCCGGCACCAATCGTCTCCGAAACCAGCGCATTGATTGGGCGGTCGTAGTGCCTTGTTCGGATTTCAAGCGTCTTCTCCATCGCGGCGGCCTCAGACGCGAATTCGGACGCGGTCTTAGGGGGGTTGCGAACAAGGCACGCGAAGTGCTCTTGCTTCACACCCGCATCAGAAGCCGTAGTTTCTTTTCCTCCGTCATTTCTCGGGTCCGCACGGCGAAAAAGTCGCTTCATCTCCTCGACGAAGATCATGACCCCTTCGTTGGGGTGCTGCGTTCGAGTTTCCAGCAATAGTGCCGCCCGTTCTTTTCTGACCACGGTAATAAAGGTCTTCAGAAACTCGCTTTTGAAGCGAGCCCAGTTGGTCATGGAGCTCTCGTGGTTCTCGAACCAAGTGCGAGCTGAATCTTCCAAGAAAAAAAAAACATGCCGGAGCTTTTTTGCGTCGCCCCACCTGTTGAAGATCCGGACGCGCTCCAATTTCTCCAACCATTCTTCTGGATCTTCTGCGGGGGCTCCTCGAAAGGATGGCGGTTCCCGTGGCTGCTGCAGGACGATTGATGTTGCTTCTTGCACCATGGTGGTGGTTGCAGCGGTCGTTCTTTTGGGTCCGTCTGGCAGGAGACCAAACTCGGGCGGGAGGCCTAGCAGTCGGAGGCTGGCTCTTGTTGGACTGGCTTGGCGCCTTCCAGAGGTTGTAGAGCTCATGAAGGGTACGTGCCCACCACCTCCCCCAGATGTCACGAAGCCAAGGACGACGCAGTTGTTTGGAAAAGAAACAAGCTTATTGGAGGAAACTTGTGCTCCCGTAACAACTCAAAGGAATACAGATGCGGCGAAGCAGCGGTCAACAAAGTGACGTACGTGCGCCGGCGAGTGTCGCAGAATCGAACACCCCGGTGTCTGCTCTGCAGGCTTTTTATCTTTCGGCGCGCGTGGTTCTGGAACCCTCGATTCGCATCGAGAACATTGTAGATGCAAGAAGATTATTCCGGGCTGTTCACGTTAGATCGGAATGCTCTCCCTATCAGAACAGATAACACATGCGGCACAGAAAGAAAGAATGGAACACGCACTTCTCTTGGAACGGAGATAACACAGACCGGCGCAGCCGGGCGGTAAAAGCAAAACCCAAATAAACAAACCCAATGCATGGTTCGCGGCAATATTCCTTGTGTACTAGTATACAATTGCTCCAATGTTTCTTCTGAACTTTCATAAGCTCATTGAAAGTAATCCTACATACAATCTTTACTGTAGAGGTCCAGAGTTGATGTTTTTACCACAATGTACGTGCAGCAAAAACGTCCACCGAGGCTCAACATTCAATTTGAAAAATACAGTGGAAACACTTGTCACTGTTGTTGCACAAAGCCATATTCGTCCTTGTTTACTCGAAAACAATTGTTTGAATTATTCTTCTGAAAAATGGCTTAGGTATCCTGAAAGTAGGCCCACATACATGCATTCTCGATGAATAGGTTGAGAGTTTCAGAAATTTTTACAATATGGCCTGGCTCTGTGGGCTGAGGAATAATGTAAATTTAAAATGCTGCTGCAATCTTGTCGCTTCTGCTTGGCAAAAATATAATTCACGTTCTCGTTTAGGCAACACATTTGCAGAAATTATTCATCTGAAAATGCCTAAACCGTCTCGTACGTAAACAGGCATACAAAAATTTCGATCAAAGAGGTGAATCGCTAAAGAAATTTACAAAAATGAAGTTCAACCATTTATAATCAATGGGGATAACATTTTATTTGAAACACTCGCGGAGTGATTCACGTCGGAATGCACGAAATCGATTGACGGAGTTGTGTACTAGAACAATATCTCAGCAATCATTTGCTTGAAACTCGTGGAGGCTATTTGTGAGTAAACAGGCATACACAAATTCAATCAGATGTGGTGCTGGCCTTAAGACGTCCTTAAAAGAATATTTCTAAGTTCTAAGACTATTTCTAAGTTCAAAATGTAAACAAACAGATAAATTATATAACGCTGATGTGCTTGTACCTCAGCCTAAGGGCGTAGCTGACGTCCTAAATGAATATTTTCACTGGGTATTCTCTCTGCCTGCTAGTGACATTCCGTCATTTGGTGAATCCCTTTTTGATCATGACTTTATTTCTGTGAAAGGCGTCTTTTCACTTTTACTGAATTTAAAAGAAAATTGTTCAGGAGGACCGGATAACATCCCAAATGCTTTTCTGCGCTGATATGCCGCGCCCATGTCACATATCCTCGCCGCCATTTTTCGTTCATTCTTAAAAATGGCTATTATCCCAGATGAGTGGCGTATCGCCCGCGTAGTTGCTGTTCATAAAAAAGGAGACTGTTTACAAAAAAACTGCCGCCCAATATCTCTGACTACATCCTGCCTCAAAATTCTGGAACACTTCATTGTTCATTTCATAGCCGACTTCTTCGAACGTAATAAATTGCTATCTGGTTACCAACATAGATTCCGCAAAACGCTTTCAACGACTACTCAGCATTCTACTACTATTCACGAGATCGCTTCAACCCTTGATATATCTGGGCTGGTATTTATTCACGAGATCGCTTCAACCCTTGGTATATCTGGGCTGGTTGATTTAGTGTTTTTGGATTTTAGCAAAGCTTTTGATCGGGTTTCCCATTGTAAACTTCATGAAACTTCAAATATTTGGCCTCCCCTGCTTTATTATCAATTGGATGAAGCAGTACTTGTTCAACCGAACTCAGTTTGTGGATGTGAATAGGCACTTCTGCGGGCGTTTACCAGTTACGTCTGGCGTGCCCCTGGGAAGCGTTTTAGGACCAATTCTTTTTCTCATGTACGTAAACGATATCACTGCAGCTGTACGTCCTGATGTCGAGATTAGATTGTTTGCAGATGATTGCTTGATTTTTAAAAAGGTGACATGCCAAAGCGATAAAATTTCTTTAAACTCCAGTTTGGCGAAAATAAACGAATGGTGCACAACCTGGTCAATGTCTGTGAATTCTGAGAAAACTGTGCTTCTGCACGTAACAAATAAAAAGCAACCATTCTCCTTCACGTACAAAATTAATAACGATATCGTAACGAAGGGCACAGAATACAAATATTTAATTGTAACAATCACATTTGTACACCAGCCACTTGGAAACTCGGACTTCTTAGACATAAAATACGTAATGCGCCATCCAACGCAAAACTTCTGGCCTATAGATCCTTTGTTTTGCCTAAAATTGAATACGCCAGCGACGTGTGGATCCCAACTATAAAAAAGACAAGCACATACTCAATATGGTACAGAGACGGATGGTTCATTTTATATTTAACAAAAAAAAGAGAACCCATTCCCCGTCATGCCTTATGCTGCTAAATAAGCTTCATTCCCTGGAGCAGCGTAGGAAAATAGCCCGACTTAAATTTTGTTTTTACTTTATCCCAACAAACTGAACGTAAATGCGCGCATATATTCAGCCTTTTCTGACTCGCACATCCAGAAATCGGCATGCACATAACATCTTTCCTTATCAAACTCGCACGAACCTTTTTAAATATTCTTTTTATTCCTAGAACTATTGTTGAGTGGAATTCGTTGTCTGAAAAAATTGTTTCATCGGAATCTGTAAGAGTTTTTGAGAGTGCACTGCTCACTGATCTGGAAACGCAGTAAACAAGTTAATGACCTTGTCACATTTCCTTTGTATTTTGTCTCGTTTGAAAGGGTGATGTTTTATTGATGTCCTGTTATCTGTTGTTAGCATTCAAGTATTCTGCACACCTGGCATTGTTTTCGGAGACTTCTATGGTGTCTTCTTGATGTGATGTGTACTGAACACTTCTGTAAGGTGTGGTATTTTTGTTCCTTGGCTGGTTTAAACCATTTTTCAGTGTTTCTAGTTACGGCGATACGTCTATTCCTTGCGCTCCAAAGGGCTTCTATGCTTGCGCGCCAAGTGGCTTCTACCGTGCCACATAAATTGTCGGCCTGCATCACCATGTTCCCACCTGCATTGTCCTCCGTGACCGCAGTATACTATAAATAAATAAATAAAAATAATCAAAGCCTTACGGAAAGTGAGTTTTAGGTATAATAATCAACACTGCAGAGCAACTGAAACTTGTTCATTCCATCCTTTTTACTCACTCCCTCGTTTACTGGAACACAGTCGCTGAATTTCTTCTTCTCAAACTGCCGTAAAATCTTTGCAAGTAAAACAATGTACAGGCATTAGTACTGAAGTGTTCTATAGTTTCTGAACATTTTACCATCATGTCCTTGCAGCATTTATTGTCATTGAGGCTACACATTGAATTCGACCCAATTTAGTGTTCTTGACACTTATCCATGCACTAAATCCTATCATCGCCTGTGTTTGCTTTAAACACAATCGCTTAAATTATTCTTCTCATAACGTTGTATTCTCCTTGTGAGCCAACCATTAAAAATTTATAGAAGATTTGCAATATTTTAGAAATATTAAAGAAATTTTAGGTGCAGCCGTATGATAAGTCGGGCTAAAGATTTATTGTTAACCACTGCGCAGACTTGTCACTTGTGCATTCAATAATATTCCATGCAATCCCTTGTGTAGTTGTATACATCCATAAATGATTCTACTTAACTCTGGTAAGTTTTTGTAAAACCAACATATAATTTTTCTGGAGAGGTCCATAGTTTGTTTCCACCGAAATGTAATTGCAGAAATCACTTCTTCTTAGGCTCAACGTTGAATTTCAAAAAAAAACAGTGGGGCTATTGTCACACGTGTTGCACAAAACCATACAAGCATTTGTTTACAATAACACATTTGTTGAAATTATTCTTCATAAAAGGCCTTTGGTATCTTTGATGTAGGCCCACGTGCATGCATTCCTGCAGATAAGATTGAGAGTTTCAGAAATTTTACAATATGGCGTTGCTTTATAGGCTGAGGAATCACGTTAAATTTCAAACACTGCTCCAATCTTGTCCCTTCTGCATGCCCAAAATAGCATTCACGTTCCTATTTAGGGAACACATTCGCTGAAATTATTCATCTGAAAATGCCTAAACAGTCTCGTACGTAAAACGCAATACAAAAATTTCGACCAAAGAGTTGAATCTTTAAAAAAAATAACACAATGAAGTTCAACCCTTTCAAATCAATGGGGATAATATTTATTTTAAAAGTCTTGCACTGTAGTCGCGTCTGCATGCACGAAATTCGATTGACGCAGTTATTTAATAGAACAATATATCTGCAATCATTTGTTTGAAACTGGCGGAGGCTGCTTGTAATAAAATAGGCTTAAACAAATTCCTTCAGATGTGGTCTTGGCCTTAAGAAGTTTTTACAAATGGATAATTCAAAGCCTTACGGTCAGTAAGTTTTAGGTGTGAATGTGAACACTGCAGAGCAAACGAAACTTTCATTCCACGCTTTCTATTCACTGCCTCGTTTCCTGGAACACAGTCGTTGACTTTTTTCTTCTCAAACTGCCGTAAATGTCTTTGTAAGTATAATATTTGCACAAGCATTCCCACTGAAGAGGTCCAGAGTTTCTGAAAATTTTACCACGATGTACGGGCAGCATTTATTGTCATTCAGGCTTCACATTGAATACGAGACAATGTAGTGTCCTTGACACTTCTCCGCGCACTTAATCGTATTTTCGCCCGTGTTTACTTTAAACACAATCGCTGAAATTATTCATCTGAATCCGTTTTATTCTTATTATAAGACAAGCGGTAAAAAATCTTTACAGAAGAATAACAGTATTTGAGAAATATTACTGAATTTGAAGGTGCAGCAAATCATCAGTCAGGCTTATATTTTAAAGTTAACCAGAGTAGCAGACTTGACTTTTGTGCATGCAATGATATCGCATGCAATCCTTAGTGTAGTGGTTTACAATTGCTAAAATGTTTCTTCTGAACTCTCATGTGCTCTTTGTAGTAAACTTACATACAATGTTTCTGAAGAGGTCCAGAGTTGATGTTTCTAACACAATGTAAGTGCAGCAATCACTTCCTCCGAGGCTCAGCATTGGATTTGAAAAAAAAAGTGGTGCTATTGTCACACGTGTTACACAAAACAATATTCGCTCTTGTTTATTATAACACAATTGTTGAAATTGTTCTTCGAATAATGACTTTGGTATCTTGGAAGGTGGCCCACATACATGCATTCCGCAGAAGAGGTTGATTTTAAGAAATTTTCACAATATGGCATGGCTTTATAGGCTGCGGAAAAACATAAATATAAACACTGTAGCTATCTTGATGCTTCTGCATGCCGAAAATGTTCAGATTCCTACTCAGGAAACACATTTGCTCAAATTCTTCATCTGAAAATGCCTAAAGTGTCTCGTAGGTAAACAGGCATACAAAAAGTTTGATAAAAGTGGTGAATTTAAAAAAATATACCTTGAAATTCAACCCTTTATAGTCACTGGGGATAATATTATATGAAGGTTGGGTTTAATGGCGCAAGGCCAACTATTGGCAAAGAGCGCCAAAGAAGAAGTTACTGAATTTTGATGAGACCGTAAATATTAAAACATGTGACTAAAAGTAAAGGAAATGCAAAGCAAAAGACAATGGAGATGGCTGGTGTAAAGGGCCAGGATGATTACACGTGATGTGACAAGAGCTGCAGAAAGTTTACCTCAGCTAAAAACTTAAAAACATGTTGACCAGAAAACATTGGTTCGTCGGTTAAAAAGTATGATGGGTGCAAAGGAATGTCTGTAATTCAGGGAAATGTTTGTGTCGTGTGTTGTCAAGTGCCTTGCATGTGAGTAGTATGTGGACTACGGATACGTCCCTTCCACACCTGCTGCACATGGGTCGCGGAGATCCAGTGAGCAGGTGGGAGTGCGTTACATGTGTATGGCCTATCCGCAGCCTAGCAAGGGCCACTTCAGTGTATCTGTTGTGTGAGTCAGTTGTGTAGCGTCCCAATTGTGGTTTTATTACATGTGGTTTGCTGTCTGTTTATTGACTTCAGTTTAATTGCCATGTGTTACGAAGCTGTCGTCTGATGTGTCTTTAGGTCAGTGTAAGGTACGGTTGTAATGTGAACTGTTGCCATGACAGCAGCATCACCAGCTATTTGGTCGGCGGCCTCATTGCCAGGGATTCCACAATGCCCTGTTACCCAACATAAAGTTATTTCAAGATTTGAGGCATAGCAATCATTAGTACCTTGAAAATTGCATTGATCACATAGTTTATATGACCTTCCAAATGACAGTGCCTGTAACACACTTTGAGAGTCTGTGTAGACCATGGACTTTAGAATTTTATGTTCCAGAATGGGATTTGAAACGAGTAAAATGCCAAACGCTTCTGCCGTGTAAATACTGCTATGAAAATTATTGTTTTGCTTACTCTAAAATTTGGTCCCTGCGATGCACAAGAAAGAGTGGAACCAGTTTTCGATGTGTCGCTACAGAATTCTGCACACCTGTACTTGTCCTGCAGGAACAGGAAGTGCTGCAGAATTGCAGTCCTGGGAAACCAAATTTTTCCTACTAGTGGTAATGATAGGTCGCATGATACAGGACGAAGATGCTATGATGGAATAAAATTATGGATGGGTGTCTTGTGCGTGTCTGACAGAGGGACCTTCAGTGCAAAAGCCTCCTCCTTAAGTCTGAGAGTGAAAGGTAAGGAGATATATGGCCTGTTTAAAAGAGTTGTAAATTTGATGTATCCTTCATAATTGGATTAAAAGAATTGTTGGTAAGAGACACGATCTTCGATGCACACAGCAAGTCAACATACTCCCGCTGATGCCCTAGGCACCATTTGTCACACTCGACATACCGACTCTCGACAGGACTAGTGCGAAAAACGCCGCATGAGAGGCGAAGGCCAAGATGCACCACGGGGTCAAGCATTTTGAGTGCTGTCTTTGTTGCAGGCCCATACACGACACTGCCGTAGTCGAGCCGAGACCACACCAAGGCTGTGTATAGGCGCAGCAGGAGTTGTTTGTAGGCTTCTTAAAATTGATGTGAGAGAACCTTGAGAATATTCCTTGTTTTTAAGCATTTGCGTTTGAGCTGTCTGATATGCGGGATGAATGTAAGCTTTTTGTCGAATAAAATACCTAAGCACATGTGTTGCTTGTTGACAGGAATTGACACACTGTTAAGAGTGATGTCTGGGTCTTGGGTGGACCCCCGCTTCCTAGAGAACACAACACAGGAGGTTTTTCCGGGATTCAGTTTGAAGCCATTTTCAGCCCAGCTGGAAAGTTTGTTGACACCCAGCTGGACTTGGCGTTCGCAGATGGACATATTACGTGATTTAAAGTATATCTGGGCGTCATCTACATACATGTAATAAGAGATTGTAGGTGGCAATGCCTTCCCAAGACAGTTCTTCTTTACTATGAAGAGAGTGCAGCTATACACACCACCCTGCGGCACGCCGTTTTCTTGCACGTGAACCTTTGAGAGTGCAGTACCGGCTCTTACTCGAAACGTTCTCTTAGACATGTAACTAATAAGGGTGTTTGATATGTTCCCTGAGACACCGAATGACTTAAGGTCATTATGTTTGCCGTAATGCCAAGCGGTGTCGTAGGCCTTCACGATGTCGAAAAACACTGTAACACAGAACTGCTTGTGTAAGAACGTATCCTTTATTTATGATTCCAATGCAGTCAATTGATCGTTGGTGGATCTCCCCACCCGGAAACCAGCCTGGCAGCTCTCGAGAAAACCATTGTACTCAAGAAAGTACATGAGTCTCTTGTTGATCATCTTTTCGAGAAGCTTGCACATGCAGCTGGTTAGGGCGATGGGTCGATAACTGGCGGGAGAGGAAGGGTCCTTCCCTTCCTTCATGAATTTCTCTACTATGACCAACCTCCAAAAGTGTGGAATCTGCCCCGAAAGCCATATGTATTATAGATGTAGGAGTGTTTCAAGAGTGTCTGGGTGTGGGTTTTGTATCATTGTGTATGGGATTTTGTCGGCACCTGGAGCTGAAGGCTTACATATGGTCAGAGCGGCCTTCAGCTCATGAATTGAAAAAGGAGTATTGTAGGAAGTGTGCTACTTGTTATCACGCAAAGAGTTCTTTTCTGCAGTTGTTTTGTGTTTTATGAAAGTGTTCGTGTAGTTTGCTGAACTGGACACGTGTTCAAAGTGTTGTGCGAGTGCATCAGCCTGGTCTTCAAGTGTGTCCCCTGTTGTATTAACCAGGGCAGGCTATGTGTATATTGTCCTTTAAGTTTAAGTTTTCTTGTTCATACCTTTTAGAGTCTGTGTATGAGTTGATGGAAGTGAGGAAAGCGCTCCAACACTCCCTTTTCGCCTCACGACGCACACGCTTTCCAAAGGGTTTTCTCCTTTAAACGAAATGAGATTATCCGAAGTGGGGTACTGGCGAACGACACCCCACGCTTTGTTCTAGTCCTCTCGCGCCCGCCAGCAGTCCTTGTTCCACCAGGACCTCCATGGGTTGCCGGATGCACTGGAGGCCTGGGGAATGAACTTTTCGGCGGCGTCGAGGATGTGCGCTGTGATGAGTTGGGCGGCTTCCTCCATGTGTAGGTGTTTTATGGATGTGTGGCGTAGTTGAGATGTATGTGTGAATGTGTTCCAGTTTGCTTTTGATTCATTAAACCTTTTATGGGAAGATGGACTGGTCGGGCTTGTACCTTCATACGTTAATGAAGTGGGGAAATGGTCACTACCATATGGGTACGTGCCCATACCCCACTCAAGACACGGAAAGAGAACTGCGGAACCAATAGCCAAGTCAAGATGCGAGTATGTATTGTATCGTAAGTTAATGTAAGTAGGCTGTTTTTTGTTGAAAACGCATGCTCCGGATTAAGTAAGAAACTTCTCTATCAGGCGACCTCGGGCATCTGTTCTGGAGGAGCCCCAAAGTGAGTTGTGCGCATTAATGTCGCCTGTTAGTATGTATGGTTAGGGCAGCTGGTCAACCAGAGCCTCGAAATCAGAGCTCAGAAGTGCAAAATCAGCAAGATGTAAATGGAGCATACTGTTACCAACCTAATAAATATTATTTTACGGATCGCTACAGCCTCGACGACTGCGTGTAAAGAGAAAGGGTGGTATGCTAATTATTTCCGGGCGATAATGGCCACACCGGAAGAGTGGGTGCAGCTAACCCTGTCTATTCTGAATACTATGTACCTATTTAAGAAATCTGTTTGTTTAGAATTGAGGTGAGTTTCCTGGAGACACGTGATACTTGGCTGACTGGCATGCAGCATCTCATACACATCGTCAAGAGTTTTAAGGAGGCCTCTGCAGTTCAATTGGATGATGTTTTTTGTTCCCATCATTTGAATTTAAGAATGACTGGAGTGTGTGTGTGTGTGCGTGTGTGTTCATGTGTCGTCTTTCAGGGCTGTTACTCTTGGATTGGGCTTTTAAGGCCGTTCTGCTGGCTTGGCCGCGGTTCCGCTCCTTGCGGTGCGTTGCAGGCAAGAATGTCGTGACGTTCATTTCGTCCTCAGATGTCCGGGAAGTGCCCGTCGAGCCGGGCCCCCGGACTTGGCCCCCTTTCTTGAGCCCTTCGTTTGAGCCGCCTCCGTCGGGGGTGCCAGAGGTGACATGGGCGGTGCCGTGACGGTGGCAGCCGATGCGGGGCCCGCAGTGTCTATCCCCTCAGCACCCTCCAACGCGCTGGAGGATGGGAAGGTAGAGGCAGGAGCGGCACCGGTTCCGACAGAAGTGGTTTGCACGACAACCGCAGCTGCCTCAGGAAGCGGCATGGTGCCGGGTTGGGATGCGTGAGGCAACCCAGCGGGGGCGGGAGCGGGACCAGGTCAGACTCGCTGAACCCAGGTCCTGCCCCTGTAGACACCAGACGCCGCTCCGCCCCACGGCGCACTGCGTCGGCGTACCTCCCCAGGGGGAAAGAGGCGAACCTCTTTCGCGCCTCTGGGAAGGTTATGTTCTCTGTGACCTTGATGTTAATTATCTTTTTTTCAATTTCAAATTTCTCCCACTTGCAGGAGTATTTCCCAGGTGGCCCCCCGCAGTTCACTTAAGACAGTGTGTCGGATGGACAATTGTCGCTCGGATAATTATGCGACGCGCATTTCGCACACGTCGTTCAGCCAAGGCAAGAGTTTGTACCGGGCTCGAACCGCTGGCACTTAAAAAAGCGCCGCGGGTTCGGAATGTACAGAAGGATGGAACAACGAATAAATCCTGCGTTTATGTGTTGTGAAATAACTGCCGGGTCAAAAGTTAAGATAATGTGCTTGGAGGGAATCTCCTTGTCGTCCCTGCAGATAGTGATGCGTCTCACGGCAGTGACGTCCTGATCAATCAAGCCGGCAAGGAGATCTGCATCCGTTTCGTTCAAGAGATCTGTCTCGGATATCACATCCTGCGAGCTGTTGAGGCTCCGATGGGGTGTGACCCTGATGTCTAGATCAGCCAGGTTAGTCCTGGCTAGAAGCTTCGTGGACTGCTGCTTGTCGTTTATTTCGATTAGGAGTTCACCAGACCTTTGTTTTTGCACTTATATTATTTTCCTATTATGGCTTCAATATATTTTGCAATCAAGAAGACTGACTGAGATGCAAGAGGGTGGGTTGGATTGAGGGACTCCATGACAAGAAATCGAGAGTAATGATCTGGTTCAGGAAATGTTAAAATGGCAATGGGGGAAACGATACTTCGGTGTGGCCCCTTTTAGGGGGCAGATCACGTGTGGGGGGGTTTAAACAATACAATAAAGCATAGTATAAAAGCAGGGTGACGAGGGTACTTTCTCCTTTGACCTTACCCTGTTAGTCAAAGAGGTCCCCGAGCTCCCTGCCTGGTAGACAGGCAGGGAGCCCATCGCCCGGAGCTTGACCAAGGCTCCGACGGCCACCGATCACGGCTTCTAACCCTTCACCTTTCAGCATCTAGCCACGGTAGATAACAGCTTAAGTATGGGGGGCTCGGGGTACGCGGTGTCGCCACTCACCCGCACCAAGATTATTTAGGGTGCCCCGTGTGGGGTGGGGATAATATTTAATTTTAAACACCCCGGCACTGTAGTCGCTTCTGCATGAAAGAAATCAAATTTATGCAGTTTTTTACTAAAAACACAATCTCTGCAATTATTTGTTTGAAACTTGCGTAGGGTTCTTTAAGGTAAACAGATACACAAATTCCTACATATGTGGTGCTGGCCTTAAGACGTTTTTACATGAATATAGTCAAAGCCTTACGGTCAGTGAGCTTTAGGTATAATTGTGAACACTGCAGAGCAACTGAAACTTGTTCATTCCACGCTTTGTATTACCCTCCATGGTTTACTGGAACACAGTCGCTTATTTTTTCTTCTCAAACTGCTGTAAAATCTTTATAAAACAATGTACAAGCATTCCTACTGAAGAGGTCTAGAGTTTCCGAAAATTTTAAAACTATGTACGGGCAGTATTTATTGTCATTATGGCAATAAATGACTGTCAATGACTCTCTGACAATGAATCTCTTTGTCATTGGCGGCGATTTCAATGCGCGCCACACACATTGGGGAGCCAGAGCTGACACATTTCATGGCACAAACCTACTTCGTGCGATGGAGGACAATAACTTCACGCTTATAAACGACATGGACTGTCCCACACGTATTAGTCAACATGACCGTCAAAACGATACAACAACCGACCTTACTTCGACGAATAAGCCCGAATCCATCTCTTGGGAATTAGGTGCGGATACGTGGGGGAGTGACCATTTTCCCATTTTTCTTCGGGTCCGTGGCCACGCCAGACAAACTGCAAAATACGCTACAAGCGTCGTTTATTGGGATAGGTTTCGCGAAACGTTAGAGGCTACACTCCTCGATACTATATACGACGAGCCAGAGGAAACTCGCCTGGATAAACTTCTCGAAACGATTAACAAAGCCTAACGGTTGGCCACACGGCAGTTTTACGTTACGGAGGGCTCCCCGGCGCCAGATGTTCACCTCGCCAATTTATGGAGCCAACGCCTCAATGCACTGCTGAGTACAGAAAGAAAGGAAAACCGTCTCGGCTGCGTCGTCGCCTCAACTGTATATCGGCTGAGGCACGTGATTATGCCGCTAAGCTTGCCTCGGAAAGGTGGCGTGACTTAAGCTCGCGTTTTAATGGAAATATGAGTGGGCCCCAAATATGGCGCCTTTTCCGTAGCTGGCAAGGAAAATCGAAGAAACGAACCGCTGCCCAAGCAGTCGCCCTTCGCCTGCAAATATCAGAAGCGCAGTTGGCCCTCCAGGCAGGCGATGTATTTTTCCCCCAGCCAGCGACTTTGCCTGATCCGAGAATATATTCTACGAACTCAGTACCACAGAAGATTGACGGTCAGCTTTCTACAAGTCTGGCAGACTTAGATAAACCTTTCTCTATGACCGAACTCCACGCAGCTTTGGTAAAGGCGAATCCTCGTAGCACTCCAGGCCTCGACAACGTCACCGTCGCAGAACTACGGAACCTACCAGAATCTTCCTTACACCTTCTGCTAGACGGGATTAACTTGGTTTGGAAGACCGGCACGTTTCCAGATGCCTGGCGTGACTCCCTTGTCAAACCCATTCCAAAGCCCGGAAAACCACCGAACGACCTTGCCAATCTCAGACCCATATCCCTCACGAGCAACCTCTGTAAACTGGTTGAACGCATGGTTCTAGAGCGCCTCAATTGGCACCTTGAGAAAACTTCTACGTTTCACTCGCATCAAATCGGCTTCCGTCAAGGCCTAAGCACGCAGGATATCCTGCTCATGCTGCATCACCAGGTCCTCAGTGCTCAGTCAGCGGTACAGACACGGACTGTGGTGGCGGTGGATGTCCGTAAGGCCTACGACTCCGTACCACACAGAGCTGTGATAGAAAGCGCAGAAGTTGCTGGAGTACGGGGTCGTATGCTTACATTAATCAAAACTTTCCTGTACAATCGAACGTACAGAGTGCAAGTAGGAGAATACATCGGACCATCTTGCTCAAACTGGGTTGGAGTACCCCAGGGTGCAGTCCTCTCGCCTACTCTCTTCAATCTCGTAATGGCACGCCTCCCGCCATTGCTTGAGGAAATTCCGTCATTAAATTTCGCCATCTACGCAGATGACATCACCATTTGGGCTACAACTGGAGCACCTGGCGAACAGGAACAAACATTACAGCTTGGCCTATATGTCATTAACACGTACCTTCAGACAATGG
This sequence comes from Haemaphysalis longicornis, assembly GCA_013339765.2. Classification (NCBI taxonomy): domain Eukaryota; kingdom Metazoa; phylum Arthropoda; class Arachnida; order Ixodida; family Ixodidae; genus Haemaphysalis; species Haemaphysalis longicornis. The sequence goes on along the minus strand of JABSTR010001742.1, from coordinate 141,705 downwards.
GAATGACTGCGTCTGCTGAAAAAAAAACAGAATATGTGGTAGTTCTCAATGGCCCATTCAAGAAAACCGAGGCTATCCGCAACTATTTTTCCCTGTCCATGGCAGGCCAACGGATACTCAGGAAACCCTCCATCAGGGTTCTCGGAGCATATATTGACCAAGACGGTAAAAGCACGACATGGGTATAGATAGTCACCACGCAGTGCAAGTCCTTGCTGCATCTCGTTCGCCGAGTTACAAGTATAAATTGGGGTACGAGAGAGAAGGAGACGCGGCAGCTCGTACAAGCTATAATCAATTCCCGCATTCTCTACTCTTACAACTACCATGTCCTTACCCGCCGGCAGCAAGAGCAACTAGAGAAGATTAACCGGGAGGCCATACGGGTTGTTACCGGGTTGCCGAAATGCACACCCCTAAGTGAGCCTTATGCGCATGGTGGGATGAATTTGCTGACGGAATTAGCCGAGCAAGCCTTCTCATCCCAGAGGTACCGCCTTAGCAGCACTAACTCGGGACTTTCCATCTTAGACGAGCTTGAGATATTACCCACTATGGCTGTTGGGATACCCTCCTCTCTACCTCCATGGGCTTTCATCATTCCCTTGACGAATGGCAAGCCGCTCCCTCGTGGCATGGGATCTCTGCATCGAAATTCAGCAAGCCCGCTTCGATTTGCCAAGGCGCCCAATTTCAGCGTCGTGCACAAATCGCCGGTCACTCACACCATCGTATATACCGGCGTAGCGGTGACTTTGGTTCCTCCACGAAATGATACTGGTGAGGAGGACGAAAGTGGCCTAGCTCACGTTTGTGCGGTGGCCTGGGTTGACACCGCCCATTGCGTCGATAATGCGGGTGTCCTTACCAGTACCGCCAGCCCCCACACAACGTACCTTGCGTTACTTCTCCTCCTCCATGATGCACAGTGGGCGAGGAATACATTCGAACCGAGGGACGTACCCCACAAGCTTTTGCTCTTCACTGATTCGGCTCGCGCATACAACATCTGTACGCGAGTGAGCGAAGCTTCGTCTTCTTATGCGGGAATCCTCGCCGACTTGGTCGCACTTTTCCTAGAGTTACATTCTAACCTCAACATAGCCGCCTCCATTGCTTGGGTACCCGCCCATTCGGGTATTGAGGGCAATGAGTGGGCTCGCAGCGAGGCGCGAGCTGCGGCTGGACAGCTAACCTCCCTGATAGTATTGCCCATCAGTGATGCAAGCCCGCCCGACGTAACTGTCAGGAAAGCACTCGCACAACAGCGACACCGACAGATACTCCGGTGTCTTCGAGAGGTTAGGGAAGACCGCACTGAAGAGCATGAGCGCCCTGTTCCTCCCATGCCGGAGAAGCTACCGCGGGCCACACAGACGTTGGTTCGCCGCCTGGCCACCAACACCGCATTCTCACCTGCGCTCCGCCAGAAATTCTACGGCAATGACCCCGGCGGAGGACTCTGTCTGCAGTGTTGCGTGCCTGCAACGGCCGAACATTTGGTGTGGGAGTGCCAGTGTTGCGCTCTCTTCCGTGCTCGCACGCTCGATACACTCCCTTGAGGACATTCGCCCGACGACGTACTTCGACTGGGTGCTACCATTAACACGAAACATCACCACGCTCACTTTGTTATGGACCTCTCTTGCCGCGTTTGTCTATGCCGACGAGGGTCCAAGAGGCGTATTGGGTACCTACCACAGACACTCCTACCATCCCATCCGCCCTCCCTGATGACTCAACCACCCTCACAGGCCAGCACTGATGCAGACAGCAAGAGTGCTCTCGCACAGGCCTCAAATAAAGAACGTCTTTCTCTCTCACTCTCTCTCTTGTCATTGAGGCTTAACATTGAATTTCAGACAATGTAGTTTTCTTGACACTTCCCCAAGCTGTAATGCTGTTATCGCCCTTGTTTACTTTAAACACAATCGCTGAAATAATTCTTCTCATACCGTTGTAACTCCTTATAAGCCAACGAGAAAAAAACTTTTACAGAAGATTAGCACTATTTCAGAAATATTAACGAAACTGTAGGTGCAGCTTTATGATCATCCAGGCTTAAGATATAAAGTTAACCACTGCAGCCGACTTGTAACGTGTGCATGCACGATATTACGTGTGATCTCTTGTGTAGTGGTATAGAATTGCTGAAATGTTTCTTGTGAACTCTCGTAAGCTCTTTAAAGTAAACCTACATACAATGTTTCTGAAGAGGTCCAGAGTTGATGTTTCTCCCACAATATAAGTGCAGCAATCACTTCCTCTGAGGCTCACCATTGAATTTGAAAAAAAAGAGTGGTGCTATTTTCACACGTGTTGCGCAAAACAATATTCGCCCCTGTTTACTATAACATAATCGTTGAACTGATTCTTCAAAAAATGCATTAGGTATCTTGGAAGTAGACCTGCATACATGCATTCCTGATGAAGAGGTTCAATTTCAGAAATTTTACAATACGGCCCGGCTTTATAGGCTGAGTAATAACATTAAATTTAAACACTGCAGCAATCTTGACGCTTTTGCATGCCGAAAATATTATTCACATTCTTATTTAGGAAACACATTCGCTGGAATTATTCATTTGAACATGCCAAAAGTGTCTCGTACGTAAGCAAGCATACAAAAATTTCATCAAAAGAGGTGAATCTTTTAAAAATTTGTAACAATAAATGTGAACCCTTTAAAATCAATGCAGATTATATTTATTTTGAAACATTTGTACACTGTAGTAGCAATCCGTACCATATATTTCTTAGGTTAATAATGGTATGCTCTATATACATTCCTCCTGATCATGCACTTTCGAGCTCTGACTTCGAGGCACTGGTCGACCAGCTGCCCGAACCGTACATCCTAACAGATGACCTTAATGCACACAACTCTCTTCGGAGCTCCTCTAAAACGGATGCCCTAGATCGCCTGATGAATAAATTTCTTACATACTCAGGACCAAGCCTTCTAACAAAAAACAGCTTACATACCATAAGGACATAATACATACTCACATCTCGACTTGGCTATTGGTTCTGAAATTTTCTTTCCATGTCTTGAGTGGGGCGTGGGCACTGACCCATATTGGAATTGTCATTTCCCACTTCCATAACATATATAGGTAAAGGCCCATGCAGTCCGTCTTCCTATAACAGGTTTAAAGAATCAAAAGCAAACTGGAGTATATTCACAGAAACATTTAAACTACACGAAAGAACACCTACACGTGCAGGAAGAAGCCCAACTCATCACGGCGCACATCCTCGACGGTGCCGAAAAGTTCATTCCCTACGACTTCAGTGCTCCGCGCAACCAAAGGAAGCCATGGTGGAATGAGGGCTGTAGGCGGGCGTGTGAGGCCCAGAACAAGGCGTGGGGTTTCCATCGCCGTTTCCCACGTCAAATAACCTCATTTCTTTTAAACGGGCAAAGGCTGTTGGAAAGCGAGTGCGTTTTGAGGCGAGAAGGGATAGTTGGCGCACCTTCCTCACTTCCATCAACGCATACACTGACAAACGCAATGTATGAACACGAATATGAAAACTAAAAGGACAACAGACACAAAGTCTGCCCCTGGTTAGTACAACAGGGGACACACTGAAAGACCAGGCTAACACACTCGCACAACACTTCCAACATATGTCTCGTTCAGCGCACCACACAAACACGTATAAAAAACAAAAAAACATCCTGTGAGAAGAAGGTCTTGCGAGACAGTAATAAGTCGACCTCATCTTATAACACTCCCTTCTCACTGCATGAGCTGAAGATCACATTTAGTACTTGTACACCCCCCGCACGGGGCACCTTGAGCAATCTTGGCGACGGTGTTGGCGACACCATGGACCTCGAGCCCCCATACTCACGCTGTAACCGTCCGTGGTAATGAGTTTTAAGGTGAAGGGTAGAAACCTCGAACGGTGGCCGTCGGAGCCCAGGTCAAGCTCCGGCGGATGGGCTCCCTGTCTGTTTACCAGGCAGGGAGCTCCGGGGCCTCTCTAGCTAACAGGGTAAGGCTCGAGAAGAAAGTACCCCCGTTCTTTGCTGTATACTGTAGCATAAGCTATATTCTAAACCCCCGCAACCAAACGATCGAGCCCTGAAGAGGGCTCGCAGAGAAAGTAATTGCTTTCCCACAACTTTCGGCTCAATTATTTACAAGACCTGACCACTTCCCTCGTGTTCTGATAATACAGTTCGTTGAGAAAGATGCACCAATTACCCGTAAATCAGTCTTTTTGGTGGCTAAGTTCATAGAGAGTGTATTTGGCGCAAACTACAAGGCTTGAGAGAGAGAGAGAGAGAGAGAGGAAACACTTTTATTGAGTCCTGTGTCTTAGCGATGCGTGGTGGCCGCCGGTTGAAGTCTGGCGGCGATGGTGGCAGCTCTTGTGACCAGGACTGCTTGCACGTCCAGGTCCGAGCTGTCCAGCAGCACGCTCCCACTGCTCCTCACTATTTACGTACTGGAAGGGATCTTGGGGGCATGCCCACATGGAGTGAACAAGTGTGGCGGGGGCGCCACAGAGGAGGCAATTCGGTGAGGGATACTGATCAGGGTACATGAGATGGAGTACTGCCCGACAATAGAGGGTATTCGTTTGCAAAAGTCGCCAGAGGCATTCCTGATAGTTGGTGAGCCCTGGATGAGCGGGGGGGTAGTGCGGCGGGCGAGGCGGTAATGCACGACGATGTCGTGGTAGGTGATAAGTTGGTCCCTCGCGGATCGGACACCATGGTAGGGGGTGAGGCTAGCCCCGGCACGGATAGTGAGCCCTCGTGGCACATTGTGGGCCGCCTGGTTCCCTCCCAGACCAGATGTGCGCCGGAGTCCAAATCAGCTCGACCGGAGAGGTTGGGGGATTTTTGAAGAGGATTTTGGATCCGCGAGGGAAATTAACCCACGGGCAAAATTTTGAATGGCCGTTTTCGAATCTGTGATATAATTGTTGGAGTAGGCCGGGTGGTTAACGCAAGTGCTATTGCAGCCTCCTCCGCCACCGCTGGGGAGGTGGTACGCACGGCGAGAGATGTAACAGGGGGGCTATCTGGGCTGTTGATGGCTGCAAGGGCTTAGCCTTCGTGATGGCGGTATTCGGCCGCGTCGACATACATTATGTCTCGTCGGATGGCGATTTCTTTGCCAGTGCTCGCGCTCGCTCCTCCCTGGGAGCCCTGTGGTACGCGGGGTGCATGTTCCGCGGGAGGGGACGAACGCGGAGACAAGCGTGGGTGGTTCTTGGGATGGGTACCTTCGGGTCGGAGATCTCTGGTGCACGGATGCCCAAACGTTTTAGAATGTGCTCACCAGTAGAGGTAGTGGAAAGTCGGCGGAGTTGATTGATGTGCTGGGCTTCGATCAGCTCCTGAGCCGTATTCTGGAGGCGTAGGCGTTCAAGTCTGGCAGTGGGTGCATTCTGGGGAATTTGCAGTGCTGCCCTGTATGCCTTCCTAATTAGAATGTTAACTTTCGCCATATCCGCATTGGTGACGCGAATGTAGAGGAGGGAATAAGTAATTCGGCTGATGACAAATGTCTGTAGAAGCCGTAGCCTCTCATGTTCTTTGAGTCCATGATTTCGACCGGAAATTCGTTTAAGGAGTCCAATAGTTTGATTTACATGGGAGCTTAATTTTGAGATATATTGCGTGTTGCCTGGGTTGCATTGTACTACGAGCCCTAGCACGTTAAGGGCAGGCACCTCTGGGATCAGGTGACCATCTATTGAAACTGCGACGTTTGGGGGGCTTCGCGATCCGAATTTAGATGGTAGAAGGAGCAGTTCGGATTTGCGGGTGAGCACGCAAGGCCTGCCAGCAGAGCTTTTTCCGCAACTGCTTGGGCCCCTTGCTGCAAGGTGTCCTCGATTTGTGCGTCACTACCGCCTGTTACCCATAGCGTTATAGCGCCCGCATAGAGACTGTATTGAAGGTTGGGTATTACTTCTAGGCGTTTAGGAATATTAAGAATGGCCAAATTAAAGAGTAAGAGTGATAACACGGCCCCTTGCGGGGTACCAATTGAAGGAAGAGTGAAAATTTTCGATTTAAGATCTCCTACTTGGAGAAATGCCGTGCGCGCCAAGAGGAATGCACGCACGTAATTGTAAGTGCGTTGCCCATGGGCCATCGATTCTAGACCGCGCATGATGGTGGCGTGAGAGACCCGATCGAAGACTTTTGTAAGGTCCGGAGCCAATATTGCTGCTGTCTCGCGCTTGGTAGTAGGTGTTATTACGTCTCGAGATAGTTGGAGCAGGATGTCTTGGGTGGATAACCCAGGCCTAAAGCCAATCATTGAATGCGGAAGAGCATCAGTAGATGTAAGATGGAGCGTGAGGCGAGAGAGATATGATGTGCTCAATGAATTTACCTATGCATGAGGTGAGTGAGATGGGTCTGAGGTGATCGATGGTAAGAGGCTTCCCTGGTTTCAGAATGAGGGTGATCTGGGCGCGCCTTCATGCCTGGGGAGATAACCGAACTTCCAAAAGTGGTTAAAGTAATCTGTAAGAGCCGATATTGAGGAGTCATCCAGATTACGGAGCATCTGATTGGTTATTCCATCCGGCCCCGGGGCTGACCCGGGACGGAGAGCAAGGAGGGCGCTGCGTACCTCTGCTTCTGTAATATCTGCATCAAGATTAGTATTGGGTGGTCCTTTATATAGTGGGAGCTGTTGGGTGTCACCAGTGGGGACATCTAGAGAGCAAACTTTGTGTAGTAGTTTTTCATTGGTACGCGGGAAATGTTTTGTGACAATTGTAAGCCGATGGGTCTGCTCGGTCTGCGCACGAGAGGGGCCTAATAGATGCCTGAGGCGGCACCAAGTGCGCTTTATTACGAGGTTTTCCTTCCTTTGATTACAGATTTCATGCCACTGATCTTGGGCAAGCTGGGCGGAGTACTGCTCAATTTGAGCGTTGAGACGGGATAGGTTAGAGCGCAGTTTTTTTTGTGCTTCTGTTTGCGCCATCTACGTTGTATGCTGCGACAGGCAGCCCACAAATGCTGTAGGTGGGAATCAACCACATCTGAAGGAATTTTCGGATCCAGCGCGATACTTGTGTGCCGAGCATCTTCAAGAATTTTCTGAGCCCAATTGTCCTATCCAGAGTTACTAATTTTGGGGGGATCGAGAGTTAGGCGTACTTGCCGGAAGTTGTCCGAATTCAGCAAAAAGCTCTGCCGAGGGCGGCGGCGCACGAAACTAGCTACTGTGACGTCCGTTTGGAGGATGGAATGATCACTTCCTAATGTGCAAGGAGTGGATGCCCAACATGCGTGTTTGACACGTGATAAGTGAGGGTGAGATCGGGTGATGAGTCATTCTGCACGCTTTTGCCTATCCTAGTTGGAATCGACGGGTCCGATTCGGAAGTAAGCCGATGTGCTTGAATCGGATCCCAGAGAAGTCTGCCCTTTCGAGTACAATGGTGATATCCCCAAGCTGTATGTGGCACATTAAAATCGCCTACTATGATGAGCGCATGGGGTCCTACCGTCTGTTTAGCAAAAGTGAAGAGGAGAATAAACGTATGCCCTGTTTCCTTCGGACCGCTGTAAACGTTGAGGATGTACAGCCGCTCAGCATCTTTTTTGCTCGGAAAGAGAGTCACCAAATCGTGAGCAACAGCAATGCCATCAAACAGCGTGCGTTCAGCAGGAAAGTTACGATGAACTAGTACCGCTGTTTTGAGGTTGCCGTTATCCTGAAATGCCTTATAGCCAGGGAGCTTAACTAATGAGCCTACTTCTTGTAACGCGATTACCTTAGGGGGAGTTTCCGTTGCCTGAGTTAGAAGTTGCAGGGCTTGTCGTTTTCGCCGATACCCCCTGCAGTTCCACTGCCAGACTCGAATGGGAAGCGGGTCCTTCTTATTACCTGGAGATGTCATAATTGAGGACGAGGGCCGGATTAGGATTGCTGAGGGTATTAATTTTTTTCACGAGCTCTTGAATGCTGTTGCGCAATTCTAAGCGTAAGACCTCTACGTTAGTATGGACATTGGATATGCTGGCTTCCAGGGCTTGGTGAATATTTGACCATTCGGCTTTTTGCTCCGTCAGCGCCTGCTTACAAGATACCTCAACCTCAGTAATGTGGTTTTGGACTGGTTCGTCTGGTGTAAGGGGAGATTCAGAGGAGGGCGAGTCGTCAGAGACCGCCTTTCGATTAGGGGGAAGAGGGGTGGAAGAATCGCGGGTCCTCTTGCCTAGAGGATATTAGCGACTTAAGAGCTTGGTTTTCCTGCCGCAGAGCCGCATTCTCTTGGCGGAGGAGGGAGATTTCAGCCCGGATAGCATTGAGTTCCCGAAGGATATCCAGTGAGGGACTAAGGTGAGGCGGAGAGGGATTGATTGACGAGCAGTGGGCAGGCGCTACCGGGCAGCTCACCTGGTGATTCAGGGTGGCTTGTTGTTCACCTGCAGGCACGTGCATATGCTTGGCATGAAGTACTTGTGGTTGGCCGGCTGATGGCTTGATGGGGGACCCATTGGTGAGACCTTGGCGGCCGGCGGGTCCGGTTTGCAGCAGTGGTGGGAACTGCTGTCTATCGCTTCGTCCTTGGTTTGAGGAGGCTGGAGCACCCGTTGTGGCGATTTGGGCGTATGTAGGTGCCCGCCGTCGTGGTTGATATCGACATGGGCAGTCAGCCGATCCGGTGATGTGGGGGCCTTCACAGACGATACATCGTGGGGAGCAGTCATGGGGTTCGGCGGGGTTAGTGGCGCCGCAACGGCGGCAGCGGGGGGTGACTTGAGCATTGGGGCAGACATCATGTCGGTGTCCCGGGGACCAGCAGGCATAACACGCTTCCGTCTTGCGGCGAAACGGCTTGCATAGGTAGATCGAAGACCGATACCGAACCCAAAAGGGGACTTTCTGACCATCAAACAGGATCTGGGCCATGTTTGACGAGTTCAGCCGCTCAGCGTCAAGAATTTGGAGGTCCGGATTGTAGCTACATATGCTGTCGAACAATTGCTCGGGCGTGTCGTCTTCTGGGATATTAAATATGACCCCGACTACACCGTTAGCAGGAGCTGCTACGTGAGCAGAGACCTCGTACTGGTTCCCGTGGACCGTCAAGGAGGTCATACTTGCGTACTTGTGGGCACGTTCCTCCGATGGAGCGCTAATGACGATGTAGTTAGCGGATTGCTGCATTCGAACTTGGTCTTCACGGTTTGGCGGAACGTGAGCTTGAACGTGTATTGCATCGGCGAGTGTAGCCTGGGCTAGTGACGCAAGAGCCAGGCCGCCTCGGGGACGTAGGACAACTTTGATATCAGTTTCCGGGAGTGGCGTCGCCGGCGGTGTCCACTGAGCCGGTCGCTTGCGGCGGGATTGCCTCTTGGAGTCGAAATGGAGCGGACTTATTTGCTGTGCCGTTGCCTGAGAAGCCGAACGTAGGACATGCTGGCGGTGTCTGATGGTTGCCCTGATGGTTGTTCGAATTCAGCGGGGTCCACTTCTTCCCCTTCCACGGTGTTCTTAGTGATTGGGTATTACACGGTGGCCGTGCACGCCCCAGAGCGGCCGGTGCACGAGCGCAGCTGCAGCGGCGACGATGAGGCGAGCGAGGGTGCTAGGCCTGTTAGGCCTAGCGAAGCCGACAACGTGGGGTGGACTTGGGGGCTCAAAACTTACCGTCTGGTGGTTCGAAGACCAAGATAATGGTGTCCAGGAGATGCACGTGACTTGCCAGTTACCGTGGTACCACTCTCGATGGCGTGGATAAGGATTACCTAGCGTAAGCAGAACCGAAACTCGGAGCCGATGCGAGGGGCTTGTGCATCTTGCGGCCCCCTAGCGGGAATCTCCTACAAGACGAAGAAGCAAACATCAGGCCACATTTTCGTTGAAGTGCAAACCAAAGAACAATCCAAGAAACTCACGAGTCAGACTGAGATGCATGATATCAAAGTAACTGTCACTCCACACCGAATCTTAAATAGCTCTCAACGTGTCATTTCAGAACATGACCTCTTGAAAGAGACCAAGACCAAGGGGTTTCTGCAGTCAGGAGAATAATGATAAGGCGTGATGGAAATGAAATACGCACAAAGCATGTGATTCTACTTTTGATCGGAGCACTCTTCCCCAGTCAGTCACTGCACGATTCTTGCTCTGCGAAGTTCGACACTACATCCCCAACTCACGCCGATGCTTCAAGTGCCAAAGGTATGGGCACAGTACAACCTCCTGCCGTGGACGTCTGACGTGCCCCAAGTGTGCAGCGCACGATCACCCGTCCGAAAACTGTACATGTGATGAGCTTAAATGTCCCATCTGTGAACAACCGCATGCAGCCTATTCCCGAAAATGAGAAAAGTTCAAAGCAGAAAAAGAAATAATCAATCTCAAAGTAACATAAAACATCTCCAACGAGCAAACGCCGAGAAAACATGCCATATTTTCTCCTAGGTATGCCAGTGCGGCTCGCTGGGGGGCGGGGTCGCGTCTGGTGTCGGTGGCGACACAGTACAGCAGTGCTGACTTGGTACCATCCTCGTCCCCGCTGTGCTGCCTTCGGCAGCCCGAAACATCGTCACACTGCCTGGGGCTGCAGCAGCAGTTGCGATAATGACTTCTGGAGAGGGTGCGGCCACTCCGGGGTCTGATGCACCCACCCTCAGTGTTCCTGGGAGGGTGGGGGACATGGACTCGGGGGGGGGGGGCGGCTCCACCCTCCACGTTTGCCGTGCCGCGTTCTGCGCCTGCAGCGCTCGCGGCCAACAAAGACACCAACCCTCTCCGAGCACGCCCGAAACAGCCTAACCCATCAGCTGCTCATGGGGCGCCCGTTGAGGAAATGGACGTAACGCCGCCCCCGGTGGCCCCAGACCTATCGAGGGAGCGGCGCCCCTCAGTTCAGCGTAGAAAACAAATAACAAGAGTAACAGGTCCACCACGCAATAAATAACCAATCTGAAGTAAACAAACAAGCACAATTATCCCAAAAACGAAATCTATGTTGCAGAAAATTATTCAGTGGAATTGTAGAGGCCGGTTGAAAAGTCTTGACGACATTTATGAAATGTCAGAACACAAGCCAGAGGTAATTTGTCTCCAGGAAACACATCTAAACGCAAAACTAACACACTTTCTGACACAGTACACGGGTTTTAAAAAGGATAGAGATGGCTGCACTCAATCCTCCGGAGGTGTTGCCCTATTCATTCAAAAACGATTGCTTGTCATCAAATAAGCCTGCAAAGAAACCTTGAAGCAGTTGCCATGAGGGCGATTATCTTTAATAAACTAATAACTGTTTGTTCTTTGTATATACCCCCAGATAACCATGTCCAGGCTAATGAATTTGAAACTTTAGTTGACCAACTCCCGCAGCCTTTCACACTGATGGGTGATTTTAATGCTCATCATTAGCTCTGGGGTTCTTCACGTGCCGATACACGAGGAAGACTTATAAAAAATTCTTGCTCTCCTCTGGCAACTGCTTATTTAACAGAAAACAGCCGACCTATTACAACCCAATTCACAACAATTACTCCGCGATCGATGTCGCAATAAGTTCCCCTACCCTCTTTCCATTCGTAGAGTGGAGTGTAACACCAAATATCTATGGTAGTGACCATTTTCCTGTCGCATTAACCAAAATAGATAGCCCCACAATTTCAACACACACACAACGATTTCGTGAAGAGGAAGCCGACTGAAAAAAAAATCAGAGTGATGTCCCAACTGTCGTATGCCTCAATAGAAAACTTAGATATTGATGAAGCAACAGATATAATTACTGCACACATAAGAAAGGCAACACATTCCTCAATTCCCCAAACGTCTGGTAAAAACAACAACAAACGGAGGCCATGGTGGAATGAGACGTGCAAGTTAGCTTGCAAACAACAAAATAAAGCCTGGGCAGCTCTCAGAAGGTGCCCAACTACGGAAAATCTCATTGCCTTCAAGCGCGCAAAGGCAAAGGGCCGCCGAATTAGACGAGAAACGAAAACTGACAGCTGGAAAACATTTCTTTCTTCCATGAACTCTTACACTGATACCCACAAAGTTTGGAAAAAAATCAGTACACTACAAGGAAGAAACACAAACACCCTACCACTTGTTAGCACAGCTGGAGACACACTTGAAGATCACGCCAACGCCCTTGGGCAACACTTTATGAGTGTATCAAGCTCTGCCCACCACACTGCACAATTCTTGGAACACAAAAAGTTAATGGAACAGCAGCCTCTGCGGAAAAAGAAAGACCACATGGGCTACAACTGCCAGTTCACCAAACACGAGTTTGCAGTTGCACTTTCGACCTGTAGAAAACCTGCTCCAGGGGCCGACAAAATAAATTATGAAATGTTAAACCATGTTCATCAAGACACTCAAGCAGCAATTCTTTTTCTATTCAATAAAATATGGCAAGCAGGACGCCGTCCCAAATTTTGTAAAGAATCCATTGTAGTTCCAATATAAAAGAAGGGAAGGATACCTGTTTACTTGCCTGCTACACGCCGATTGCATTAACAAGCTGTTTATGCAAGCTCTTGGAGAAAACGATATACAGACGCCTTGTGTATTTTTAGAGCACAATGGTATTTTAGACAAGTGTCAAGCGGGCTTTTGCTCGGGAAGGTGTACATCGGATGCCCTTGTCGCCTTTGAAGCATACGCGCGTGACGCCTTCGTGCATACGCAACACTGCATGTCTTTTTTTCTTTGACCTAGAGAAGGCCTACGATACTACGTGGCGTTATGGCATTCTAGTCGATCTTTGTTCTTTCGGAATCTGTGCAATATGTTAAATGTCATAGAAGACTATCTTAGCCACAGGACATTGCGAGTGAGAATTGGCCACGTCTTATCACGCGTTTTCATTCAAGAAAATGGTGTACCTTAGGGAGGTGTCTCGAGCTGTTCACTTTTCATCATGAAAATGATTTCTTTAAAGAACAGTCTACCCAGCTCTCTCTTTTACTCTGTATATGTGGATGATGTTCAGATTAGTATCAAATCTTGCAATATGGCCATTTGTGAAAGACAACTCAAACTTGGAGTGAACAGCCTCTCAAGGTGGGCAAATGGGAACGGTTTTAAATTTAACTGTGACAAAAGCAGATGCGTACTTTTTACCATGCAACGGGGCATGTGGCCAGACCAATGTGTGACTCTTGAAGGGAGGCCCATCCCGATAGCAAAAGATCACAAATTCCTGGGAGTGCTGCTGGATCAAAAATTATCCTTTATTTCTCACATAAAACAATTTCGAATAAAATGCACGAAAGCACTAAATATTTTTAAGATTCTATCACGTCAGTCATATGGCATGGACAGAGCATGCGTATTTAAAATTTTCAACAGCCTCGTAATATTGAGGCTTGATTATGTTAGCCTAGTGTATCAGTCAGCCCCAAAAGCTGCTCTGAAACTTCTGAACCCTGTCTATCATTTAGGACTGCGGTTGGCGACGGCTGCTTTTCGTACGAGCCCGATCGAAAGTTTGTATGTAGAATCTGACATGTCGTCATTGGAAAACCAGCGTGCTTACACATCCTTGTTATATGCTGTAAAAACAACCTCAGTCATAAAGCACCCGTCAAACATTTTGATTCATCACACATCCACTGTATCGTTGTTCGTTAAGCGGCCATCACTTCCGCAGCCCTATGCAATAACAGTAAATACTGTAGGCTCCAACTTAGACATTTCCTTCAAAGACACCTACAATACCTCTTTAGCTGTTATAGCCCCATGGAAGGTATCGCCTGTAGCATGCGACATGTCTTTTGCAAACATAACCAAAAACAAAGCACCTAGTGCCTTAATTCAGCAGCACTTTTTTGGTCTCCAGCATAAATATCAATGTGCAAAGTTCTATACAGACGCGTCCAAAACAAACTCTGCAGTATCTTGTGCCGCACTTGGACCGAACCTCTGTGCTTCAAAAACCATTATTCCTTGAAGTAGCATTTTCACAGGTGAAGCCCAAGCCATTGCACTGGCTATAGAACATATATTACAGAACAAAATAGTTTGCTCGGTCATATACACTGATTCTTTCTGTGTGGTGACAGCCCTGACCTTAGCGAAGCCGCATAAGAACGCAGTCTTCGATTCGCTCATACACGCTATCTTGATAGTATATTCGATGGGGCTCAAAATTACTCTCTGCTGGGTTACTGGCCATTGTAGAATAGCAGGAAATGAGGATGCTGATAGGGAGGCAGCTAACGCCGCTTTTCGTAGAGATGTGGACGTAATGTCAGTGCCTTACTACAACCTCAAATCGCTCCTTAACAGAAAACTCCGGGAACGCTGGCAGAAACACTGGGACACACAAACAGAAAACAAACTCCATACAATTAAACCACAAATTGGTAGACACATAACCGAAAAACTTCACACGTCTGTAGAAGTTGCTCTGTGTCGTTTAAGGAGAGGGCACACACATGGCACACATGGATACCTTTTAAATGGAACACCACGACCGACATGTGACAAATGTGGAGAAGATCTTTTGTGCTCCATGTCCTTATTGAATGTAAGTCCCTCGAAACAACCAGACAAAGACACTTCGCTAGTGTATACACACAACACATGCCAATGCACCCTGCGCACTTTCTCTCGGATGAAGCAATATATTCAATTTCAAAAAAGTTTTAGACTACTTGGCCGAGGTTGATTTTTTAGTGAAAATATATTATCCCACATGACCCCAGCTTGTCCGTCAGTAATGAGGACACTGGTGAGGTACTTTTCCGTGACACTCGGGGGAATCATCATTTTTTGCCATAGGAGAAACTTTCCGATACACCCTGAATTTTAGCTCAAATCTTTTTACACTCTCACTAGTTTTATTCACTTTTTACTGACAATCATTCGCCCTATACACCAATTTTACATAACCAACTTTTAACGCGAGCATGCAGCGTATAACTAACCTGCGACATTAACGCACCATTGTTTTGGCGCTCTTTGGACTAGACGCCTTTGCGCCATTAAGCACAATCATCATCATCAGTACTTGTAAACCTTCAGCTCCAGGCGCAGACAACATTATATACATTATGATTCAGCCCTTGCACACAAACACATTTGAAACCGTCCTTCCCCTCTACAACAAAATATTTCTTTCGGGGCACCTTCCAGGGTCATGGAGGGAGGCCATCGTAGTGGCCTTTCTGAAAGAGGGGAAGGACCCTTCCTCTCCCGCAAGTTATCGTACCATCGCCCTCACCAGCTGCCTGTGTAAGCTGTTTGAGAAGATGATGAATAGGAGACTCGTACTTCTTAGAGTACAATGGTCTTCTCGACAACTGCCAGGCTGGCTTCAGGGCTGGAAGATCCACCAATGATGAACTGGTTGCGTTGGAATCGTATGTAAAAGATGCTTTTAAACATAAACAGCTTTGCATAACAGTCTTCTTTGATATGGAAAAGGCCTATGACACTTCCTTGCGGTATGGCATCTTGAGGGACCTCAAGTCGTTTGGTGTGTCCAGCAACATGCTGAACACCCTCGCTAACTACATGTCGGAAAGGACCTTTCGAGTGAGGGTTGGCAGTGCACTTTCCAATGAAAGTGCAGGAAAATGGCGTTCTTGAAGGCGGTGTCCTGAGCTTCACACTAGTCATTCTTAAGATGAACTCGCTCCGGAAGGCATTACCACCAACCATTTCCTGTTCTGTATATGTAGATGACGTCCAAATATCTTTTAAGTCGTGTAACATCTCAATTTGTGAACGCCAAGCCCAGCGTGGGGTGAACAAAATTGCTGGCTGGGCGGACACAAACGGTTTTAAACTGAACCCTGTAAAAAGTACATGTGTTGTGTTCTCCCGGAAGCGCAGGATTCATGCGGACCCTGATATCTCTATTAATGGTGTAGTAATTCCTGTCAGAGGGGAACAGAAGTTGTTGGGGTTAATATTCCATAGTAAACTCACATTTATCACTCACTCTAAACACCTCAAACACAAATGCCTAAAAACAATGAACATTCTTAAAGTCCTGTCACACCAATCTTATGGTGCTGACAAGCAGCTCCTTCTGCGCCTTTATACTGAAGTGGTAGGATCTCGCTTGGATTATGGCAGGGTTGTTTATGGTTCCGTGACGAAGACGGCGCTCAAAATGCTTGACCCGGTGCTTCATTTGGGGCTTCATCTTGCCTGTGGCGCCTTTTGCACTAGCCCCGTTGACAGCCTGTATGCAGAGTGTCACAAATGGTCCCTGTGTTACCAGAGGACGTGCACTAACTTGTTGTATGCCTCTAAAATCATGTCTATGACAAATCATCTTTTAATTCAACCATTCATGATGCATCATCAGAGCAGCGTTTTGCAAATCGTCCATCTATTTCCATGCCGTTCCCTGCCAGAGTGAGAGCAGATCGCTTCTGAGCTGGCTGTGTCATGTTCACACATCCACAAGACACCCATCACTGATTTTATTGTGCCGTGGCAACTCCGGGCAGTTTGTTGTGACTTGTCCGTTCGGCAATTTGACAAAAACAGGGCACCAAGGGTAGCCATTATTAAGCATTTCCTCTTCCTGAAGGAGAAGTATTCATGCGCACAGTATTACTGCGACGCATCAAAGACAGCTACGGCTGTGTCTTGTACTGCGCATGGGCCGAACCTCAACGTGTGTAAAACAATGAACTCCCACAACAGCATTTTTACAGCTGAAGCACACGGCATTTTACTTGCTTTACATCAAATCGTTCAACATCAAATTTCAAAGTCCATAGTGTATACAGATTTTTAAGTGTTGTATGTTCACTTTTGTCAAAAAAATGCTCAAAAATAATGTAATCAATGTTGTTTTTAAGTCCCTTATGTCGGCATACGCCTCATGTCTTGGAATAACGATATGTTGGGTTCCTGGCCACTGTGGAATAGCCGGGAATGAAACCGCAGATCAAATGGCCACTGCTGGTACACTCTTGAATGCAGTGGACATAGCAACAGTGCCGTACACAGATATGAAGCCACACATTAGACACCGACTTCGCAATGCATGGCAAACACATTTGAGTGAACAGACAGATAACAGGTTACACGTAATAAAACCACACTTCGAAGCATACACTACTGACTCACACAACACACACATTGAAGTTACCTTAGCTAGGTGGCGGATAGGCCATACACATGTAACACACTCACACTTGCTCACTGGCTCTCCAAGACCCATGTGTAGCAGGTGTGGGGAGGGCCTATCCGTACTCCACATCTTAATTACATGCAAGGCACTCCACACAACAAGACACAGACACTTCAAGGAACTATACAGACAACACATTCCGCTACACCCTTCCTTGTTTTTGGATGACAATGCCATGGTCTCTGTGCACCGCGTTTTTAAATATTTGTCTGATGTTAACTTTTTAAACCTCATATTCTATCATACATAATCATCACTGGCCCTAAACACCAGCCATCTCCATTGGTTTTTTTTATTTTGCTGTTATTCTGGCTTAGACATTTTAGTAGCCACTGTTTCTGTTGCATGACTTTGTTTGTCGCGCTTTGCCCCAGCTAGAATTGCGCCAAAAAACCCAACCATCATCATCATCATCCTTGTAAGGCACCTGGTAAAAAACGTTTACAAATGGGGAGCAGTATTTCAGAAATATTAACGTAATTGTAGGTGAAGCCTTATGGGCACTCAGGCTTAAGATTTAGTGTTAACCACTGTAGCACACTTGCCACTTGTGCACGCAATGATATTCCATGCAAGCCCTTGTTTACTGGTATACAATTGCTTGAATGTTTCTTCTGAACTCTCGTAAGCTCTTTGAAAGTAAACCCACATACAATTCCTACGCAAAAGATCCACAGTTGATGTTTTCACCTCAATATAAGTGCATTGTCAGGTGGCGGGTTTAAGAGCCAGGAGCCGGAGTAAGGAGTGAAGAAAACGAAGCGGTCGTGCTTGGACCGGAAAGAAAACAAGAGCACGCCGGGAAGGAGGAGAGCGAAGAGGAAGAAAAGGCGGAACGGGGGTAGCAAGTTGAAGGCAGGAGGAACGCGGATCTCGGTGAGTTCTCTGCTGGACGCGAACGCCCAGGAGACTCAGGGCCGACCCACATTACCCTCCTGGCCTTGTGGACTGGCAACGCCGTCTCTGTGGTGGCCTCACACCAGCCTTCTTCCGGTAACTGGGAGCGCACGGGCAACAGCACCGTGTCATCATTTGAGAGTGTAGGAGAAGACGGGGGTGGCACGAACGAGCAGGAAGAACGAGGTTCGGGGAGCGACCTGCCGGATGCCAACGTTCGGGGGAATTCCGCTTCGAGCCGCACCTTCCACCGTTCAAGTACAGACAACTTTCAACCGAAGTTGACGTGTCTTCAATCGGCCGGAGCACCGACCTCAACAAGAACACCGTAGCAGCACACCGAGCCCGGCACACCGGGCCAGCTCACTGACAGAGACCAACACGTGAGCGCGAACTATTTTGGGGCGCGAACTTTGTTGCGTAGGACATTCACTGTCTTGTCTTGATTAGGTTAATGTTGATTTATCTTTTTTGTTAGGTATTTATCCCTTAAATACACGTTGTTCCTGTCCGCAGCCGACAGCCTCGTCCTTCTCAACCCGATCAGATTAACACCTCCCCGTTCGAAAGAACTACCTGCATAACAAAAATGGCGTCCGCGACAGGACTTTCTGAATGTTTTACGGAGAGTTGAGGAGGTTGTAACTCCGGTGGAGAGGAGAGCATTTGGCAGCCGACGTGGAATTAGAATATTTGCTGAAGATCGGAAAAGGGCTAGGACTGGTGGTTTCTGAGCTGACGAAATGGTTGGACAGAGAGGCAAACAATGCTCGTGAATGAAGGGCACACGCGAGAGACGCAAAAGTGCGAAGGCTTCAACTTGAACTGGCTGATCTAGACAGCAAGATTAAGCTTGTAAAGAATGAATCGACGCTCTAGATTGCTGAGTTAGGCTTCGAAATATTAGGCACAAACAGTCGTCTGGGAAAAAATGGATGCAGACGTTAGGGCAATTGACCTCCAGGCTCATGTTAGAAAATTAACGCGGGTCGCCGCCTTCGATAAGGCCACGCGGAAACAAGACAAAGAAAAGGAGTCTGAACAGCCTGCCGCGACGGTGAAACGCATGTTCGACACACAAAGTGTTTCACGTGCTGAGTTTAGCACACAGGCAGACGAGCCGCGTGCTGACACGCCTACTGCGACTGGACCGAGTGAGGTCAGCGTTGTGCAGCCGTGTGCCGAGCTGTCTGACATGTTTGGAACGGGCTCTCAGACGGAACAATTCTATGTCGACCACGAAGAGCGAGTAATAGAATCGGGTAGAGATGGTCTGCTGGAGTTCATGTTCCCGGGCAAATATCTTTTGCCTGACCAGGGTGGCCAATCTTTAACTGGCGATTTGGAGAGAAAGCATGCACCCTCTAGAATACCTGCGAATATGCGGGAGTCAAAATGGTCAAAGCCTAGTGTTGTTGACAGAGGTGAGAGTTGACCTGAATTTGGGTACAGGCCAAATGAACAATGCGAGGAAGTAATGCACCGAAAGAAACAGACGTGCAGAAGACGCTTTGCCATTGATGGAACCAATACTTATCCGCCGCAAAAAGCGCAGTCTAGAGAATTACTACCTGATGTGTCCCGCCACTTGCGATCTCACAAATGGGCCCGAAGAATCCCTCGCAAGGGCAAAGTATCCTGCGAAATCGGGAAGCAGTGGTTTCGAGCGAAACAAATTGACCCGCTTTTGTTTATCAGGCCCATCAGCGAAGTGAGCACCGCCGTCGTTCAGAGCCAATCGGAGAACGCAGTGAAAGGTGCTGAACGGAAGCACCGCAAAAAAGTGAAAATGTAGCCGAAATTAACGAACCGGTATTAACTCACGCCATCAACTTGGTCAGAAATCGGATGCCTCAGGGAAAAGGACAGATTTCAAAATAATTTGTTTTAGGAAAGAAAAGTGGGAGATTGTTGTGTAATATGTCCAAAGGTTGTACTCTGTCAATTGGGTGCTGGCTACTTCACCTCAGTTGAACCAACGCCAATCGTCTGGAGTGTGGAATATTTTCGCACAGTGGCAACTTTGTTGTGTGATATAGTTAAAAAATCTGTTATTTGGTTAGCTTAGCACAATCTTTGTTCTGTTAATGCTTAGGTGATACTTTTGTGGACGGTGCGGTTTAAAGTGACAGCAAGTTTTCACATTCCTAAGCAGCGGTATTTTCAGTTTGTGTTTGTGTGCTTGTTAAGTTGATTATTCTATAGACCGCTGGTATGCGCTCGTTAAGTGAACCTGTGTTGGGGACTTTAGTGGTAGGTGGTGCAGTGGTTGTTCAATGACCGGACACTTTAGTGTGACTGCAGAAAACCTTCTCAGTGGAAGTGGTTTTACCCGAAAACACTTCTTCTGATTGGGGCAATTTTGAGGAGGCGCGTTTAAGAGCCAGGAGCCGGAGTAAGAAGTGAAGACAACGAAGTGCTCGTTCTGGGAGCGGAAAGAAAAAAAAGAGCACGCCGGAAAGGAGGAGTAGGAAGAAGAAGAAGAGGCGGAATGGAGGTAGCAAGTTGAAGACAGGAGGAACGCGGCTCTCGGCGAGTTCTCTGCTGGATGCGAACGGCAAGAAGACTCAGAGCCGAGCCACATTTCCTTCCTGGCCTTGTGAACTGGCAACGCCGTCTCTGTGGTGGCCTCACACCAGCCTTCTTCCGGTAACTGCGAGCGCACGGGCAACAGCGCCTTGTCATCATTTGAGAGTGAAGAAGACGGGGGTGGCACGAACGAGCAGGAAGAACGAGGTTCAGGGAGCGACGTGCCGGACGCTAACGTTTGGGGGAACTCCGCTTCGAGCCGCACCTTCCCCGTTGACGACCAGACAACTTTCAACTGAAGCCGACATGTCTTCTAACGGCCGGAGCACCGACCTCAACAAGAACATCCTAGCAGTGCACCGACCCCTGCACTCCGGGCCAGCTCACCGAAGGAGACCAACACGTGAGCGCGAACTATTTAGGGGCGCGAACTTTGTTGCGTAGGACATTCACTGTCTTTTCTTGATTAGGTTAATGTTGATTTATCTTTTTTGTCAGTTATTTGTCCCGTAAATACACGTGGTCATTGTCCGCAGCCAACAGCCTCTTCCTTCTCCGCCAGATCAGATTAACACCTCCCCGTTCGAAAAAAGAACCTGCATCACAAGCAGCAATAACTTTCTCCGAGGCTCAACATTCAATGCGAAAAATTAAGTAGTTTACTTGTCACTTCTGCTGCACAAAACCATATTCGCCCCTGTTTATTAGAAAACGATTGTAAAAATTACTCATCGAAAAATGCCTTTGGTATCTTTGAAGAAGGCCCACATATATGCATTCCCGCCGAAGAGGTTGAGTTTGAGAAATTTTCACAATATGGCCTGGTTTTACAGTCTGAGAAATAACATAAAAATGAAACAGTGCAGCAAACTTGAGGGTTAGGCATGCCCAAAATATTATTCACATTCTTAATTAAGAAATACATTCGCTGTAATTTTTTATCTGAAAATGCCTAAAGCGTCTCGTACGTAAACAGGCAGACAAAAATTTCAATAAAAGAGGTGAATCTTTAAAAAATTTTAAGAATAAAGTACGAGGCTTTATAATCACTAAGGATAATATTTATTTTGAAACACTCGTGCACTGTAGTCGCTTCTGCATGCACAAAATCCCATTTATACAGTTGTCTACTAAAACACAATCTCTGCAACTATTTGTTTGAAACTGGCGGAGGCGACTTTGTAACTAAACAGGCATACACAAATTCCTTCAGATGTGGTGCTGGCCTTAAGAAGTTTTTACATGAGTATAGTCAAGGCCTTATGGACGTTGAGTTTGAGGTATAAATGTGAACACTGCCGAGCAACTGAAACTTGTCCCTTGGACCATTTCTATTCACACACTCGTTTGCTAAAACACAGTCTCTGAACTTTTTCTTCTCAAACTGCCATAAATTCTTTGTAAAACAATGTACAAGCATACCTACTGAAGAGGTCCAGAGTTTCTCAAACGTTTACCTCGATGTTCATGCAGCATTTATTGTTATTGAGGCTAGACATTGAATTTGAGACGATGTAGTATTCTTGACACTTGTCCATGCACTAAATCCTATTATCGCCCGTGTTTACTTTCAACACAATCGCTGAAATTATTCATCTGAAGCCGTTTTATTATTCTTGTAAGCCAACCGGTAAAACATTCTTACAGAAGATTACAGTATATGTAGTACTGCACCTACCGAAATTGTAGGTGCAGCAAATGATCATTCAGGCTTATGATTTTTTGTTAACCACTCCAGCAGACTTGACTTTTGTGCATGAAATGATATTCCATGCAATCCCTTGTGTATTGGATTACAATCGCTGAAACGTTTCTTCTCAACTATCGTACGCTCTTTGTAGTAAACTTACATACAATGTTTCTGAAGAGGTCCAGAGTTGATGTTTCTTCCACAATGTAAGTGCAGCAATCGCTTCCTCTGAGGCTCAGCATTGAATTAAAAAAAAGTGGTGCAATTGTCCCACCTGTTGCACAAAACAAAATTCGCACTTATTTACTATAACACAATTGTTAAAATTATTCTTCGAAAAAGGCATTTGGTATATTGGAAGTAGGCCCGCATACATGCATTCCCACAGAAGAGGTTGAGTTTCAGAAATTTTCACAATATGGCCTGGTTTTATAGCCTGAGGAATAACATAAAATTTAAACACAGCAGCATTCTTGACGCTTAAGAATGCCCAAAATATTATTCACATCTATGTAGATAACACATTCGCTGTAATTATTTATCTCAAAATCCTAAAGCGTCTCGTACGTAAACAGGAATACAAAAAGTTCCATCAAATAGGCCAATTTTTAGATACAATTACAACAATGAAGTTCAACTTTTTATAATCACTTGGGATAATATTTGTTTTAAACACTCGTGCACTGTAGTCGTGTCTGCATGCACAAAATTGAATTGACGCAGATGATTACTAGTGCAATATCTCTGCAATCATTTGTTTGAACATGCCGTAGGTTTTTTGTAAGTAAACAGGCATACATAAATTCCATCAGATGTGGTACTGGCTTTAAAAAGTTTTTAAATGAATTTAGTCAAAGCCTTACAGTCAGGGAGTTTTAGTATAAATGTGAACACTGCAGAGCACCTGAAACTTCTTCAATCCACGCTTTCTATTTACTCCCTCGTTTACTGGAACACAGTCGCTGAATTTCATCTTCTAAAACTGCTGTAAAATCTTTGTAAAACAATGTACAAGCTCATTGGACCACAGACGTCCATCCAACATCCGTTGGACATCCGGTGTCGGACATTTGGACGTCCGTCAGACATCCGCAGAAAGCCAGCGGACGTTTTACAGACGTCCGTGGGATGGTCCGCTGCAAAAGAATTGGTCATTTTATAAACGTCCGACAGACGTCCCAGCCGGATTTTCTGACATCCGGTGGATGTTCAAAATTGGACATTTCTAAACCGAAATATACAGGGGACGTCCAGGGGATAACAAAATGCGGATATTGGATGTCCGCCAGACGTCCGCTTCTAGTCCTAATTTTTTCGAATCTGGTAGAACCTGTACTCGCTGTAAACCTCAGCGCTTTTTGATAACATCCCTTAAGCACCACTCCAGCTTTACGAATACTTGATACCAAAACCTCTTCTGTAGGTTGTTTTGGCACAACCCTAATTATAAATACTTGCGCCATGCACTTTGTGTTCAGACAACCCCACAACCTATTCACATTTCCCTTGCCAAGAGTGCGAACAGTGATGTTACAGAAGCATAATACAGTGGAACGTTGCAAGCTTATCGTCATGACTTTTGAATAAGGACTATGCATACACTTCAGGCTGTTGTGTCAACGTATATAAATATGGTTAAGTTGTAGTAGGCAGTTACCACCTCGGTGAACAGGATGCTTCAACCTGACAGCCCGCAGTTTACACATGGTTCCCTACTGAAAAGCGGTTATGATAATGGGCTCGCACTGTTCCACGGTATTATGCTACGGCAAGCATCACTGCTCCCACTGTTGCCAATAAAAATATGAATAGGGTGTGGAGTTGTCAGTTCACACATTGTGTGGTACAAGCATTTATAATTAGGGTTTTGCCAAAACAATCTACAGAAGGGGCTTTTGAATTGAGTATTCTTAAAGCTGGAGTAGTATTTCAAGGCTTGTTATCAATAAAGCACTGATATTTACAGCAAGTACAGGATTTCAAGTTGACTGGATAACTGAAACTTACACTTTTAGGCTTTATGAATCCATACCGAGTATGTTTAGGATATTTGCATTAAATTGCTAAAGACAGAACTTCCACCAAAGCGCCGCTAAAGAACAAGTTAGCTTGAAAAAGTGAAGTATTGAACAGTTATGCGGGCGGCTGAAAACAAATATACTGAATGAAAAAGATTACATGTTGGCATGCAAAACAGATGAGACAATGTCGGAAAGCTTGAAATTTTTTTAACGCCTAATAACCTCCAATGTAAGTACAAACTTTCATGTACCCATCACGCTTCATGCCAGGAACATCTCTGCTAAAACTTTCCCCAACTTTTCGCTCAGCACCTGCAAAACCAAAAGCAACAATTGCAGGTTCCTTTTTGGAGCCACCCGACAGAAGAAGTCAAATACATGTAAATTCAAACTTCGTGGTTTATTTTGTTCTATATATGGCTACATTATTAGAGAGACAAAAATAATTTTAGCCTGCTTTTGAACTATTTTGGGTTGGCTCGGATGTACAGCTAATGCAGATTCGAGCAATTTTCGTCACAGCAACAGGAAATGAAATCAGCACCACTTTTGTTGCTCCTTTCGCAAGTGTGAATGGGCCTTTATACACAATACATTCACACAGTGACTGGCAGCTGCGGAGGGACGTAACTTTGCGCACCGAAAGCCTGTTTGGCCAAACTTAATGCCTGCCCCCTCCCCCCAAATTTTAATATTTGTAATCACCAAGTAGTCTAACTCCAAGCTTTGCAGAGTCAGTGGGGTTCGTTTAGATACGAAGCATGCTTTTCACCTACGCGCTTTGACGGCGTCCATCAATATGAGGAGTGCGCGCCGCAGTGGAGGATGAATTTTGACCATCCGGATGAATTTTGACCACCTGGTTATCATTACGTGCGGCTAAATGTCGTACACACGGGCGTTTTTTTCTTTCGCCTCCATCAGAAAAGCTGCCGCCGCGGCCGAAAATTGAACCCGTGTCCTTGGGCTCAGCAGCACTACAGCTTAGCAGAGACACCGCGGCGGGTATTGATACGTGCGTCTACAAGTGCATATGCAAGCACGGCAAATATATTAGTGCACGCTCCATGCTAACACCAGCAAAATGCGTTTACTTCACCATGTTCGCCGGCGCGAGCCACACAAAAGGGCACCTCGGCGTAAACACTGCGGCCGCGTCCCCTCTGGGGTCGTGAAATCACCCCCATACCTCGTACGCACCGTGCGGCTTCCTACACGTTTCGTGACACGTGCCTACATTTCGCCTCAAGGCCAATGCATAACGCATCGCCGCAACGAGCTCACACAGGAAAAATTCTTGCAACCCTTTCCGTTAACCTGAGTGAACGTAACAGTAGCAACTGCGCACACTACGTCGTAGGTAGCGCCGGGCTGAATGCGAACGCGGACATGCTCAACGACTTTCAGCTTTTAGGAAACGGTATAACTAATTTGTCGCGCCTATGTTTGCGAAGAAAAGGTTATTCCCTGAGCGCGTTTTCACACTGTCATTCAAAACGCTCTAATCTAGTCATACCTAACTTCGGAACAACGTACGGCAGGTACGGCGTTTGCTGTACACGAAAAGCTGAAGACGATTTCCTCGCCCTCTCCCCACTCACCGGCACTTATAAAAACGTCTTACCTTTTGTTGAGGACGCAAAAATATGTCTAGAAGAAATCAGCAGGGTTTTTTGGTTATGCGAATGGCTATGGCTGTACGGCTCGACGTGTCTTGATCAGTGTTTGCTTTGCATCGCAAAAAAGGAAAAAAAAAACTTTAGTGACGCAAAAACTACTTTTTAGCCTAATTACCGCAAATTCAATCGGTACAACATTGTATATCAACCAAACTGTTTTTATAAAACTTTACGAGATCTGCTGTCGTTTTTTTTTAATTCATTCAGTCCGCAACGAGTTACTTGTGTCTGAACGAAAAAGGCGCGAGGGTTACATATATTGCAAATATTTTCTGAGCTTACAAATTGTTTGCCTCCCGCTGTAGGCAGCAAGAGTATAGATAACATAATCACGCGAGGCTAATTACGATAAGTTACAAACATGGTCGAGGACTAATTGCTTCAACCATACAGACGTACGATGGGCGTCCAGTGGACGTAATTGATGAGACCATAGTAAACGTCCATGCACAAACGTAGCTCACACGTCCGTCGGACTAAATTGAATGGACCTTCACGTTTCCCAGAAAAATAAATCCAAAGTATGTCCACCAGACGTCGAGTGTGGGACGTCGACGTTCGGCTGTAAAACGAACCTCCTACGGATATCTGTGGTTCAATGGGAGCATTCCTACTGAAGAGGTCTAGAGTTTCGGAAAATTTTACCGCGATGTACGCGAAGCATTTATTGTCATTGAGGCTTGATATTGAATTTGAGACATTATAGTGTTTTTGACACTTCAAAATGTACTAAATCCTGTTGTGCCCCTGTTTTCTTTAAACACAATCGCTGAAATTATTTATCTGAAACCATTGTATTCTTCTTGCAAGGTTCCGGAAAAAATTTACAGAAGAGGAGCAGTATTTCAGAATTATTAACGTAATTGTAGGTGCAGCCTTATAGACACTCAGGCTTGAGATTTATATGTTAATCTCAGCAGCACACATGTCACTTGTGCATGCAATGATATTCCATGCAAGCCCTTGTGTACTGGTATACAACTGCTGCAATGTTTCTTCTGAACTCTCGTAAGCTCGTTGAAAGTAATGCCACATACAATCTTTACTGTAGAGGTTCAGAGTTGATGTTTTTACCACAATGAACGTGCAGCAAAAACTTTACACGAGGCTCAAAATTCAATTTGAAAAATACAGTGGTGCACTTGTCACTCCTGTTGCACAAAGCCATATTCGTCCTTGTTTACTAGAAAACAAGTGTTGGAAATATTCTTCTGAAAAATGGCTTAGGTATCTTGAAAGTAGGCCCACATACACGCATTCCCGACGAAGAGGTTGGGAGTTTCAGAAACTTTTACAATAGGGCCTGGCTCTATAGGCTGAGGAATAACGTTAAATTTAAAACGCTGCAGCAATCTTGTCACTTCTGCTTGCCAAAAATATAATTCACGTTCTTGTTTAGGGAACACATTTGCAGAAATTATTCATCTGAAAATGCCTAAACCGTCTCGAATGTAAACAGGCATACAAAATTTTCGATCAAAGAGGTGAATCTCAAAATAAATTTACAACAATGGAGTTCAACCCTTTATAATCAATGGAGATAACATTTGAGTTAAAACACTCGCGGAGTGATTCGCGTCGGAATGCACAAAATTCGATTGGTGGAGTTGTTTACTTGAAATATATCTCTGCAATCATTTGTTTGAAACTGGCGGAGGCTATTTGTAAGTAAACAGGCGTACACAAATTCCATCAGATGTGGTGCTGGCTTTAAGACGTCTTTAAAAGAATATTTCTATGTTTAAGAATATTTCTAAGTTCAAAATATAAACAAACAGATAAAATATATAACGCTGATGTGCTGGTAACTCAGCCTCAGGGCGTAGCTGACGTCTTAAATTAATATTTTCACTGGGTATTTTCTCCGCCTTGTAGTGACATTCCGTCATTTGGTGATTCCTTTTTGATCATAACTTTATTTCTGTGGAAGGCGTCTTTTCACTTTTACTGAATTTAAAAAAAAATGTTCAGGAGGACTGGATAACATTCCAAATGCTTTTCTGCGCCTGTGTGCAGCACCCGCGTCGCATATCCTTGCCGCCATTTTTCTTTTATGCTTAAAAATGGCTATTATCCCAGATGATTGGCGTATCGCCGGCGTGGTTGCAGTTCATAAAAAAGGAGTCCGGTTACAAAAAGAAAACTGCCACCCGAGATCTCTGACTTCATCCTGCTGCAAAATTCTGGAACACATCATTGTACATTTCAAAGCCGACTTCTTCGAACGTAGTAAATTGCTATCTGATTACCAACATGAATTTTGCAAAGCCCTTTCAATGACTACTCAGCTTACAACTACTATTCACGAGATCGCTTCAACCCTTGATATATCTGGACAGGTTGATTTAGTGTTTTTTGGATTTTAGCAAAGCTTTTGATCGGGTTTCCCATGGTAAACTTTATGAAACTTCAAAGATTTTGCCTCCCCTCCTTTATTATCAATTGGATAAAGCAGTACTTGTCCAACCGAACTCAGTTTGTGGATGTGAATGGGCACTTCTCCAGGCGTTTACCAGTTACGTCTGGCGTGCCCCAGGGAAGCACCTTAGGACCAAACCTTTTTCTCGTGTACATAAACAATATCACTGAAGCTGTACGTCCTGATGTCGAGATTATGTTGTTTGCAGATGATTGTTTGATTTTTAAAAAGGTGACCTGCCAAAGCGATCAAATTCCTTTTAACTCCAGTCTAGCGAAAATAGACGAATGGTGCACAACCTGGTCAATGTCTGTTAATTCTGAGAAAATTGAGCTTCTGGGCGTAACAAATAAAAAATACCATTTTCTTTCAGGTACAAAATTAATAATGATATCGTAACAGAAGCCATAAAATACAAATATTTAGGTGTAACAATCACGTGGTCTTCGCACAATAAAAACATTTGTACAGCAGCCACTCGGAAACTCGGACTTCTTAGACATAAACTACGTAATTCGCCATCCAACGCAAAGCTTCTGGCCTATAGATCCTTTGTTTTGCCTAAAATTGAATACGCGAGCGTCGTGTGAGATCCCTACTATCAAAAAGACAAGCACTGACTCGATATGGTACAGAGACGGTTCGTTTTATATTTAACAAATGTAAGAGAACCGATTCCTCGTCATGCCTTATGCTTCTAAATAAGGCTCCTTCCCTGGAGCAGCGTAGGAATATACCCCGACTTAAATTTTTATTTTTACTTTATCGCAACAAACTGAACGTAAATGCGCGCGCATGTATTCAACCTTTCTTGAGTCGCACATCCAGAAATCGGCATGCACATAACATCCTTCCTTATCAAACTCGCACGAACCTTTTTAAATATTCATTTTTCCTAGAACTATTATTGAGTGGAATTCGTGGTCTGAAAAATTGTTTCATCGGATTCTGTAAGTGTTTTTGAGAGTGCAATGCTCACTGATCTGGAAACGCAGTCAACGAGTTAATTACCTTGTCACATTTCCATTGTATTTTGTCTCTTTTGAAAGGGAGACTTTTTTTTTGATGTCCTGTTATCTGTTGTTAGCAGTCAAGTATTCTGCACACCTGGCATGGTTTTCGGAGACTTGTATGGCGTCTTCTTGATGTGATGTGTATTGAACCCTTCTCCAAGGTGTGTTATTTTTGTTCCTTGGCTGGTTTAAACCATTTTTAATGTTTCTAGTTATGGCAATACGTCTATTCCTTGCGCGCCAAATGGCTTCTATGCTTGCGCTCCAAGTGGCTCGTACCGTGCCACATAAATTTTCTGCGTGCATCCCCATGTTCCCACCTTCATGGTCCTCCATGACCGCAGTATATTATAAAAAATAAATAAATAAATAAAAATATTCAAAGCCTTACGGTCAGTGAGTTTAGGTATAAATGTCAACCCTGCAGAGCAACTAAAACTTGTTCATTCCACGCTTTTTTCTCAATCCCTCGTTTACTGGAACACAGTCGCTGAATTTCTTCTTCTCAAACTGCCGCTAAAATCTTTGCAAGTAAAACAATGTACAGGCATTAGTACTGAAGTATTGTAGAGTTTCTGAAAATTTTACCGTGATGTCCGTGCAGCATTTATTGTCATTGAGGCTACACATTGAACTCGACACAATGTAGTGTTCTTGACACTTCTCCATGAACTAAATCCTATTATCGCCCGTGTTTACTTTAAACACAATCGCTGAATTTATACATCTCATAACGTTGTATTCTCCTTGTGAGCCAACCATTAAAAGTTTATAGAAAATTTGCAATATTTTAGAAATGTTAAAGAAATTGTAGGTGCAGCCATATGATAAGTAAGGGTAAACATTTATGTTAACCACTGCAGCAGACTTGTCACTTGTGCAGTCAATGATATTCCATGCAATCCCTTGAGTAGTTGTATACATCCGCAAAAATGATTCTACTTACTCTGGTAAGTTCTTTGTAAAACCAACATATATTTTTCTGAAGAGGTCAGAGTTTGTTTCCACCACAATGTAATCTCAGCGGTTACTTCTTCTTAGGCTAACAGTTGAATTTGAAAAACAGTCACACGTGTTGCACAAAACCACATTAGCATTTGTTTACTATAACATAATTTGTTAAAATTATTCTTCAGAAAATGCCTTCGGTATCTTGGAAGTAGGCCCACGTGCATGCATTCCTGCAGAAGAGATTGAGAGCTTGAGAAATTTTACAATATGGCTTCTTTATAGGCTGAGGAATCACGTTAAATTTCAAATACTGCTCCCATCTTGTCCCTTCTGCATGCCCAAAAAAGCATTCACGTTCCTATTTAGCTAACACATTCGCTGAAAATATTCATCGGAAAATGCCTAAAGAGTCTCGTATGTAAACAGGCATACAAAAATTTCGACCCAAGAGGTGAATCTTTGAAGAAATATACAACAATAAAGTTCAACCCTTTAAAATCAATTGGGATAATATTTATTTTAAACAGTCACGCACTGTAGTCGTGTCTGCATGCACAAAATTCCATTGACGCATTTGTTTACTACAACAATATCTCTGCAATCATTTGTTTGAAACTGGCAAAGGTTGTTTGTATTAAAATAGGCCTAAACAAATCCCTTCAGATGTGGTCTTGGCCTTAAGAAATTTTACAAATGTATTATTCAAAGCATTACGGTCAGTGAGTTTAAGGTATAAATGTGAACACTGCGAGAAAACGAAAATTTCATTCCACGCTTTCTATTCA
Organism: Haemaphysalis longicornis; assembly: GCA_013339765.2. NCBI lineage: Eukaryota > Metazoa > Arthropoda > Arachnida > Ixodida > Ixodidae > Haemaphysalis > Haemaphysalis longicornis. The sequence goes on along the minus strand of JABSTR010001742.1, from coordinate 110,579 downwards.
CTGCCTCGTTTACTGGAACACAGTCGTTGAATTTCTTCTCAAACTGCCGTACAATCTTTGTAAGTAAAATAATGCACAAGCATTCCTACTGAAGAGGTCGAGAGTTTCTGAACATTTTACGACGATGTACGGGAGGCATTTAGGGAGACAATGTACGGGAGACAATGTAGTGTCCTTGACACTTCTCCATGCACTAAATTGTATTTTCGCCCATGTTTACCTTAAACAGAATACCTGAAATTCATCTTCTGAATCCGTTTGATTCTCCTTGTTAGCCAACCGGTAAAAAATCTTTCAAAAAGTATAACAGTATTGCAGAAATATTACTGAATTTGAAGGTGCACCAAATGATCAGTCAGGCTTATGATTTAATGTTAACCAGACTAGCAGACTTGACTTTTGTGCATGCAATGATATTGCATGCAATCCTAATTGTAGTGGTTTACAATTGCTGAAATGTTTCTTCTGAACTCTCGTATGCTCTTTGTAGTAAACTTATATACAATATTTCTGAAGAGGTCCAGAGTTGATGTTTCTAACACAATGTAAGTGCAGCAATCGCTTCCTCTGAGGCTCAGCATTGAATTTGAAAAAAAGAGTGGTGCTATTGTCACACGTGTTGCACAGAACAATATTCGCCCTTGTTTACTATAACACAATTGTTGAAATTATTCTTCGAAAAGTGTCTTTGGTATCTTGGACGTAGGCCCACATACATGCATCCTGCAGAAGAGGTTGAGTTTCTGAAATTTTACCAATATGGCCAGGTTTTAGAGTCTGTGGAATAACATAAAATTTAAACACTGCAGCAATCTTGACGCTTGAGATTGCCAAATATAATATTCACATTCTTATTTAGGAAACACATTCGCTGAAATTATTTATCTGAAAATGCATAAAGCGTCTCGTACGTAAACAGGAATACAAAAATTTCGATCAAAGAGGCCAATCTTTAGAGACAATTACAACAATGAAGTTCAACTTTTTATAATCACTAGGGGTAATATTTATTGTAAACACTCGTGCACTGTAGTCACGTCTGCATGCAAAAAATTCAATTGACGCAGATGTGTACTATAGCAATATCTCTGCAATCATTTGTTTGAACATGCCATATGCTTTTTGTAACTAAACAGGCATACATAAATTCCATCAGATGTGGTGCTCGCCTTAAGAAGTTTTTACATAAATATAGTCAAAGCCTTACGGTCAGTGAGTTTTAAGGGAAAATGTGAACAGTGCAGAGCAATTGAAACTTCTTCATTCCACGCTTTTTATTTATTTCCTCGTTTACCAGAACACAGTTGCTGAATTCTTCTTGTTAAACTGCTGGAAAATCTTCGTAAAACAATGTACAGGCATACCTACTGAAGTCGTCAAGAGTTTCTGGAAGTTTTACCACGATTTATGCGAAGCATTTATTGTCTTTGAGGCTTGACATTGAATTTGAGACATGATGGTGTTTTTAAGACTTCAACATGTACTAAATCCTGTTGCGCCCGTGTTTACTTTAAACACAATCGCTGAAATTATTCATCTGAAACTGTTGTAATCTCCTTGTAAGGATCAGGTAAAAAAATTTATAGAAGAGGAGCAGTAGTTCAGAAATATTGCCATAATTGTAGGTTTAGCAAAAGATCAGTCAGCCTTATGATTTAAAGTTAACAACTGCAGCAGACTTAACATTTGTGCACGCAATGATATTCCATGCAATCCCTTGTGTAGTGGTTAAAAATCACTGAAATGTTTCTTCTGAACTCTCATGCGCTCTTTGTAGTAAACCTAAATACAATCTTTTGAAGAAGTCCAGAGTTGAAGTTTCTACCACAATGTAAGTGCAGCAATCACTTATCACCACCACTCGTCCACTCTTTTTTCAAATTCAATGATGACATTGAATTTGAAAAAAAAGAATGGTGCTTTTGTCCCAACGGGTTGCACAAAACAATATCCGCCCTTGTTTACTATAACACAATTGCTGAAATTATTCTTCGAAGAACGCCTTTGGTATCTTGGAAGTTGGCCCACATACATGCTTTCCCGCAGCAGAGGTTGAGTTTCAGAAATTTTCACAATATCGCCTGGTTTTATAGTCTGAGGAATAACAAAAAATTAAAACACTGCAGCAATCTTGAGGCTTAGGCATGCCCAAAATTATATTCACATTCTTTTTAAAGAAACACATTCGCTGAAATTATTTGTCTGAAAATGCCCAAAGCGTCTTCGTAAGTAAACAGGCAGACAAAAATTTTAATAAAGGGGTGAATCTTTTAAAAAATTATAAAAATGAAGTACAACCCTTTATAATCACTGGGGATAATATTTATTTGAAACGCTCGTGCACTGTAGTCACTTCTGCATGCACAAAATCCCATTTATGCAGTCGTTTACCCAAACACAATCTCTGCAACTATTTGTTTGAAACTGGCGGAGGCTACTTTGTAACTAAACAGGCATACAGAAATTTCTTCAGTTGTGTTGCTGTCCTTAAGACGTTTTTACATGAATATAGTCAATGCCTCACGGTCATTGAGTTTTAAGAATAAATGTGAACACTGCAGAGCAACTGAAACTTGTTCCTTGCACCATTTCTATTCACAAACGCGTTTGCTAGAACACAGTCAGTGATTTTTTGTTCTCAAACTGCCGTAAATTCTATGTAAAACAAAGTACAAGCATTCCTACTGAAGAGGTCCTCAGTTTCTCAAAAGTGTACCGTGATGTTAATGCAGCATTTATTGTGATTGAGGCTAGACATTGAATTTGAGACGATGTAGTATTCTTGACACTTCTCCATGCCCTAAATCCTATTATCGCCCGGGTTTCCTTTAAAAACAATCGGTGAAATTATTCTTCTGAAACCGTTTTATTCTTCTTGTAAGCGAATCGGTAAAAAATCATTACAGGAGATTACCAGTATGAGTAGTACTGCACCTACCGAAATTGTACGTGCAGCAAATGATCATTCAGGCTGGTGTATATTGTGTAACCACTGCAGCAGACTTGACTTTTGTGAATGCAATGATATTCCATGCAATCCCTTGCATAGTGGATTACAATCACTGAAACGTTTCTTCTGAACTATCGTACGCTCTTTGTAGTAACCTTACATACAATGTTTCTGAAGAGGTCGAGAGTTGATGTATCTACCACAATGAAAGTGCAGCAATCGCTTCCTCTGAGGCTCAGCATTGAATTTGAAAAAAGAGTGGTGCTATTGTCACACGTGTTGCACAAAACAAAATTCGCCCTTATTTACTATAACACAATTGTTAAAATTATTCTTCGAAAAAGGCATTTGGTATTTTAGAAGTAGGCCCGCATACATGCATTCCCACCGAAGTGGTTGAGTTTCAGAAATTTTCACAATATGGTTTGGTTTTATACCCTGAGGAATAACATAAAATTTAAACACTGCAGCAATCTTGACGCTTAAGCATTCCCAAAATATTATTCACATTCTTATATAGGAAACACATTCGCTGAAAATATTTATCTGAAAATGCCTTCAGCGTCTCGTGCGTAAACAGGAATACAAAAATTTCGATCAGAGAGGCCAATCTTTAAAGACAATTACAACAATGAAGTTTAACCCTTTAAAATCACCTGGTATAATATTTGTTTTCAAACACTCGGGTACTTTAGTAGCGGCTGAATGCCCAAAATTCAATTGACGCAGATGTTTACTAGAGCAATACCGCTGCAATCATTTGTTTGGACTTGCAAGGGCCTTTTTGTTACTAAACAGGCATACATATATTCCATCAGATGTGGTGCCGGCCTTAAGAAGTTTTTACATGAATATAGTCAAAGCCTTACGGTCAGTGAGTTTTAGGTATAAATGTGTACACTGCAGACCAACTGAAACTTGTTCATTCCATGTTTCTATTCACCCCCTCGCTTACTGAAACACAGTCGCTGAATTTCTTCTCAAACTCCGTAAAATGTTTTTATAACAATGTACAAGCACTCCTAGTGAAGGCGTCCAGGGTTTCTGAAAATTTTACACGATGTACGCGAAGCATTTATTGTCTTCGAGGCTTGACATTGAATTTGAGATATAATAGAGTTATTGACACTTCAACATGTACTAAATCCTGTTGCTCCTATGTTTATATTTACACAATCGCAGAAATTATTCATTTGAAACCGTTGTATTCTCGTTTAAAGGATCCGGTAAAAACATTTTACGGAAGAATAGCATTGTTTCAGAAATATTAGCATTATTGTAGGTTTAGCAAATGATCAGTCAGGCTTGTGATTTAAAGTTAACCACTTCAGCAGACTTGAAATTTGTGCCTGCAATGATGTTCGATAGAGTGCGTCGTGTAGTGGTCTACAATCGCTGAAATGCATCCTCTGAACCATCGTACGCTCTTTGTAGTAAACCTACATACAATGTTTATGAACAGGTCCAGAGTAGGTTTCAACCACAATGTAAGTGCAGCAATCATATCCTCTGAGGCTCAGCATTGAATTTGAAAAAAAGGAGTGGTGCCATTGTCACACGTATTGCACAAAACAATATTCACCCTTATTTACTATAACACAACTATTGAAAATATTCTTCAAAAAAATGCCTTTGGTATCTTGGAAGTAGGCCCACATACATGCATTCCCACAGAAAATGTCGAGTTTCAGATATTTCCACAATATGGCCTGGTTTTAGAGTCCGAGGAATAATAATAAATTTAAACACTACAGCAATCTTGACGCTTAGGCATGCCCAAAATATTATTCACATTCTTATTTCGGAAACATATTTGGTGACTATATTAATCTGAAAATGCCTAAAGCTTCTTGTACGTAAGCAGGCATACAAAAATTTCGATCAAAGACGCGAATCTTTAAAGAGAATTACAACAATGAAGTTAAGCCCTTTATAATCACTGGGGACAACATTTAATTTGAAACACTTGTCCACTGTAGTCGCGCCTGCTTATACAAAATTCGATTGACGCAGATGTATACTAGAGCAAAATCTCTGCAATCATTTTTTTGAACATGCCAAGGCTTTTTGTAACTAAACAGGCTTACATAAATTCCATAAAATGTGGTGCTGGCCTTAAGTAGTTTTTACGTGAATAAAGTCAAAGCCTTACGGTGAGTGAGTTTTAAGTAAAAATGTGAACACTGCCGAGCAACTGAAACTTGTTCATTCCACGGTTTCTATTCACCCCCTCACTTACTAATACACAGTCCTTGAATTTCTTCATCTCAAACTGCCGTAAAATCTTTGTAAATTATTGTACAAGCATCCCTACTGAAGAGGTTCAAATATTATGAACATGTTACCACGATGTACGCGAAGCATTTATTGTCTTTGAGGTTTGACATTGAATTTGAGACATTATAGTGTTCTTGACACTTCAACATGTACTAAATCCTGTTGCGCCCGTGTTTACATTTGTATCGGCAAGCCACAGTGCCAGCGGCAGCAGCGTGACGCAGGCCCATGAGCGCGCTCACCCGCCGGAGGGCTCGCGCTCCCCTGGCATCAGGAGATAGAGACCCCACGGCGTTCGGAATAAAACCGGCCTTGCTACGTGGTCCGGTCGTCTCTCTTTCAGCGCCTCCGTGGCATGCGCTCTACAGTTGGTGACCCGGACGTGATATCTCTCACAGCGTAGTTGTAGAGCCATGTCCCGCAACGACCCGAACCAGCGAGCACCGCAAGCAGCCGGCAACGAGATCACCGCCCTGGCTTTTCACTTCCCGCCGTATTGGGAACAGAACCCGGCCATCTGGTTCCTCCAGTCCGAGTCACAGTTCGCGCTGTCCGGCATCGTCTCCCAAGAAAGCAAGTTTCACTACGTCGTCATAGGTCTACCCGCGACTGCTGCAGAAGATGTTGTGGACATTCTCGCCTCCTTCATACGCAACCCTCCAGCAACGGCCTACGACCAGCTCAAAGCTGCGCTCCTCAAACGTACAGCAGCATCTGAGCGCACGTGCCTACAGCAGCTACTTTACACCGAAGAGCTTGGCGACCGCAGACCGAGCCAACTCCTGCGGCGCATGACCCAACTCCTCGGCTCACGTGCCCATGCCATGGACGGCGCATTGCTCCGCGAGCCCTTTCTGCAGCGCCTGCATGCGAACGTGCAAATGGTCCTCGCAACAGCGTCATCCATGGATCTCCCTTCGCTCGCGTACCTGGCCGACAAGGTAATGAAAGTAGCCAGCACAGCTTCACCTATTTCGGCTGTGACCACGACGCCAGCATCACCCGCCCCTCGCACGACGCCAGCTCCTGCCGTCGATGGTGCGTCTGCGTCGCCTGCCAGTGTCGATCACCTGTGCGGACGACTGGAGCAACTCGTTGTCGCGGCGACGAGGCGAAACAGCTCAACGCATTCCGCTCGCCCATCACGCCGACGCGACCGCTCGTCTTCCCGACGCCGCGATGCCGTTCGTGGATGCAGCCCCACATCAGTCCCCGGTGTATGCTTCTACCACCGCCGTTTCGGCGCAGACGCTCGCCGCTGCTCTTGCCATGCTCATGGACGGGAAACGGCCCGCAGACCGCTAGCGGCGACGAGTGGTTCTGGCTCCATTGAAGAATTGAAATTGAAATTTCAATCGAAAGAATCCGTTGAAATTTCATATCGTTGATCGACCACCGGACAAAAGTTTCTCGTCGACACGGGAGCGCAAGACAGCGTCTTGCCAGCCTCACGCCACGACCGCACCTCCAACGCAGTTTTCTACCTCCAGTCAGTGAACGGCACGCGCATTCCGGTTTTCGCGCAGCGATCCCTGACTTTGAACCTGGGTCTTCGCCGACATTTAGGTGGATTTTTGCGGTCACGGACGTTAGTTCTGCCATCCTCGGTGTGGACTTTATTACCAAACATAGCCTCCTAGTCGACGTCAAGCGACGGCGACTTCTCGACGCCACAACCCTCCTCTCAGTTCAAGGCATCGTAGCGACAGCAGCTGCTGACGTAGCGCCTTTCTGCGCTACAGTTGCTGAAGAGCCGTTTGCCGCCCTGCTAAAGGAACTCCCCACCGTCACGTCACCACCCGACTGGACTCAGCCTGTGAATCACGACGTCCGTCATCACATCACCACTACTGGACCACCCGTTTTCTTTCGTCCACGACGTCTCGCTCCCGATAGGCTCAAGATCGCCCGTGCAGAGTTCGAGCACGTGCTGGTACTTGGCATCGTCCGACCTTCTTCCAGCCGCTACGCATCAGCCTTGCACATGGTACCCAAGAAGAACGGTGACTGGCGACCTTGTGGCGACTACCGGTTCTTGAACCTCTCCACCATCTCAGATCGACACCCTCTTCCCAACATACAAGATTTCACCGCCAGTCTGCACGCTGCCACCATATTTTCAAAAACCGACCTTGTCCGGGCGTACCACCAGATCCCCGTCGCTGAGGAGGACATATACAAGACGGCCATCCCAACATTTTTCGGCCTTTTTGAGTTCCTCCGAATGCCGTTCGGCCTCAGGAACGCTGCCCAAGCGTTTCAGCGTTTCATCGATACAGTGACGCGTGGACTGCCCTTCGTCTATGCTTACGTGGACGATCTGCTGGTAGCAAGTACGTCCCTTGAGGAGCATCTTCACCATCTCCGCATTCTCCTCGAACGCTTAGCTTCCCATGGCGTTGTCATCAATGCAACGAAGAGCGAGTTCGGTGTTCCCGCCCTCGACTTTCTCGGACATCGACTGGATGCGACAGGCATTCGGCCCCTCTCCAACAAGGTTTAGGCCATTCTTGACTTCCCAACACCAACGTCGTTCACCAAGCTTCGCCTGTTCCTGGGTCTGGTAAACTTCCACCGTCGCTTTATCAGGAACTGCGCCACTCTGCTTGAGCCCTCGACCGCCTGCTTTCCGGGAAGCTTTCCACCACTGAATTGGACTGGAACGCAAGTGCTGAGGCAGCCTTTTATGCCATCAAACGTGCACTGGCAAACGCCGCTCTCCTCGCTCACCCAAACGCAGGACGTCCACTCGCGCTGATGACGGACGCCTCGAGTTCAGCTGTGGGAGCTGTCCTCCAACAGCACGTAAATGGCGCGTGGCAGCCCTTGGCCTTCAGAGAGAGATCAGAGATCAATCACTTTATTCCAGTTTTTTTACAAGGAAAAAAAACTGAGGATGGCAAGAAAAAAGCAGTCATTAACGACTGCTTGACGAGCCTCGCCACCCCTACATGTCAGCGTACGCAACAACACTTTGCACTTTTAAGAAAAAACAATGGTCATTCTTTAGAGGAAATAAAAACAGCACGATTAATTGCAGGCATTCTAAACATTTGTTCACAACCAATATGTACACATCAGAAGCATTTGTTCATACAAGCATATCACGAAATACAAGGCGATGTAACAACGGATACACTGGCTAAAGACGCAGTTAAAAAGTTTGAAAACTTTAAAAGCAAGAAACAAGACGCTTCGGCTTCCCTACCGAAACTTTGTTCACAGACGGGCTTCCGGCTTCATAAAATGTAAGGTGCTTTCCTTAGGAAGCAATGACAGTCAATTTTATACAAAAATGTACTGACACCTGATACAAACCTTACAAACCTCACACCTTATACTCACCCCTTATACACCTTACTCACATCCTATGTTACAAAGGTATTTCGAAGTGCAGTAAATGACATGCGGGTCACGTCCTCGTACAATGGCGTGTTGAGATAGGTTGGAAGAATGTGCGCTAGCATACTGTAGCCATAATTTGTTCTGCATCGTGGTAAGACAAATTTATTTGTTTTGCGAGTCGGGTACGGATTGTGATAATGTGTGAGCGTTACGGAACTCAAAAAAAGGGGTCATTTCGGCTGACTGCTTTCTTTTAGAAGACAGCAAATTTGTAGTCGAACATGCGGTCAATTTTCACAATTTTATACTGCTGGTACAAAGGAAAAGTTGGGGAATCATACGACACGTTTGCAACCGCACGAAGTAGTTTCTTCTTGTAGACTTACAAGTTTTTGTATATTTGTTACCGTGGTGTTCCTCATACTAAGAAACAGTAACTGACATGGGAATAAAAAAAGGCATAATAGAGATCCAATTTGGTTTTCGCAAGTAAAAGATCTTTGTTGCGCCAAATTATCCCATTAACCCTCGAAAGTGCGACACAGGTTTCAGCTTACGTGGGCGTTCAACGACGTCGTGGCAGCAAACACTACGCCAAGTGACGTAAAATTGACAACATATTCAATGGCAGTATTCTCTAAAAAAGACGAGGTGGGTTCAGGACATGTTTTCCTTTTGGATGAAATATTATAGCCTTAGTTTTTCCCCTATTTATTTTTATGGAATTAAGGAAAGACCATTCTGTTAGTGATGTCAATAACCTATTGGCCGCACTTGTTAGTTCAAGAATATCGCGGGAAGAGAGGAATATGCTGGTGTCGTCCGCATAAATTATATATTTCACGGCCTTACTAATGTTGCAAGTATTATTTAAACACACGTTAAAAAGAAGGGGTCCTAGAAGGCTGCCCTGGGGTACACCATTTCTAATCTTCAGGTTTTCAGAGAGACAGTGGTTTAATACAACGTATTGTGAGCGGGAACTGAGGTAGGATGTAATAAGTATGAGGGCGTGCCCACGAACACCATAGTGCTCCACTTTTTTTAAGAGGATCTTATGATTCTAACAATCGAACGCTTTACGGAAATCGACGAAAATGCCTAAGGTAAGCAACCGCGATTCAAAATTTTCTAAGATGTACACCTTTTGATCAAGCAATGCGTGCTCAGTAGACCTGTTTCTGGTGAATCCGTACTGGCAATCAACCATTACAGAGTATTTTAAAAGGAAGTTATATAACCGTCGATGGATTAAGCGTTCGAGCCCCATAGAGAAAAATGGAAGCACAGATATTGGCCTACATTTTCCAGGTACATTTTTATCGCCTTTTTTGTAAATTACGGCTACTCTGGCACGTTGCATTCCAACAGGAAATTGTCCCAACTTGAGTGCTAAGTTATAGATGTGCAAGAGGCAATGTACAATTAAAGGCAGCACGTACTTTACCGGCCGGCTTTGAACATTACATGAATCAGGGCTTTGGGTATCTTTCAGACTACTGCACACTGAAAAAACCTCGACTTCATCGGTAGGTTCAAGAAACAGAGATGGTCCCACCCTGTCGCCCAGAAAACTGTAAAAACCAGGGTTGTAATTACTGTCGCCAACTTCACAGAAAATTCTTTGAAAACATTGGCGAGACAGGAACCTGTCAGTTCCCTGCCGTCAATGTTCAGACTTTTGATTTTCTGGGAAACTGTGTTTCTGTTTAGAAGTGCTGCTAGCCTCTTCCATTTTTCTTTTGGGTTGCAAGTGAGGTTTTTATCGAACAGGTGCTGGTAGTAGGCAACCTTCGATAACCGAATTTCTTTGTTTAGCAGGTTTCGCACAAACTTGTGTCGAACTAAATCCTTGCGGTTCTTTACTCTTCAGGAATTTAGCGAACAGATTGTTTTTCTTTTTTACTTGTCGAATAAGGCGCGCAGTCATCCATGGTTTACGAGCATTTTTAGCGGGCAAGATATCGACTATCGGAAAACATTCATGGTAAATAGGGAGAAAAAGTCTGAGAAATTCATCATAAGCATCGTCAGCTGTGGCTTCCTGAAAAACAGATGACCAGTTGACTAGTGCAATGTATTTTTAAATTGGTGAAGACGTGTGCTGTCGGCGTGCTTTTAATTTATGTTCGGGGCTAGATTCCTTTTCAATAAGAGCAACAATAGGTAGGTGGTCGCTAATATCTACTCTAATACGACCGGCGTGAAACATGTTTTCATCGTTTGTTAGAAATAAGTCCAGGCTAGTAGAAGTACTAAGGGTGACACGTGTGGGGCCCCAAATATTATTACGAAAACTTGCCGACTGTAGAGTAATTAGCAATTGTTCTTGCACGGGACTGCTTGCGCTCATGTTTATATTAAAGTCGCCTCCTATATATGTCAAAAATGTTCAGAAAGAAAGGCCAATTCACGCTCAAAGCGGTGAAAAAGTCCAGGCTAGTAGAAGTACTAAGGGTGACACGTGTGGGGCCCCAAATATTATTACGAAAACTTGCCGACTGTACAGTAATTAGCAATTGTTCTTGCACGGGACTGCTTGCGCTCATGTTTATATTAAAGTTGCCTCCTATGTATGTCAAAAAATGTTCAGAAAGAAAGGCCAATTCACGCTCAAAGCGGTGAAAAAACATGCCTAAGTTGCCTTGAGGAGGACGGTAAACGACACAAAAAGCTAGGTGGCCGGAACTAACTGTCAGCATTTCAATATTTGTATCACTGAAACAGTTCTCAGATAACACATGGCAGGAGTACGCATTTCGAACAAGCAACGCAACTCCTCCACCGCGCTTTGTAGGGCAATTAAGAAAAAATGATTCATAGCCAGGAAGGCGGATGACGTCGATATCCGAACGATACCACGTTTCTGATAAGAGAACAAGATCGAAAGAGCTGGTAAAGCCATTTAAAAGGGATTGTAGCTGGTCTGTCTTGTTCACAGCTGATTGCATGTTGATATGTATAATCTGCAACCACGGACTGTGGTTTTGAGATTGAAATTCGTTAAACTGGGTGGGTGTGAAAAGCGGTGTGACTTCCATTGAACAAGTGCGGCTTAGGTTGCTTCTTGTGGGCTGGGAGACTGCGTTACTGGCACCATTTTTCAAAAGGTCGGCCTCGGAATGGATGCGAACAGTTTTAGAGTTTTCATTTCGACGAGCAAGAATCGCACCATCTTTGGTCCACACGAACTTCCATGCCACTTCCTTTTTCCTTGCTACTGCAGCGCCAAGAAGCCTTTTGTTTTGCGGTGTTAGGTGCTCATTTACATATATCGCAGTCGAGTCATCAAATCCAAGGTCCTCGTTGGTTAATCGCATCTTTTTTGCCTTCTGCAAGGCTACATCTCGCTTCGCACGTGACCTGAACTGAACTACAATGTTTGATTTATCGGGGTGCCTGGTTGGTACTCGGTGGCAGCTCTCAATATCGGATTCGCTGATAGATTCTTGAATGGTATCCCCGAGCTTAGCAAGAATACCAGCCACATTTTCGCCCTCTTGCTTTACGACGCCTTGAATCTCTAGGTTAGAACAACGCGAGTACTTCTTGGCTAGATTAAAGCGCTTCTCTAGTTCTTGGTTGCTTTTATCTAAAGTGGTGCATTTTGCTCGAAGTTCCTCGTTTTCCTTAGCCAGTTTGAAATTTTTCTCTATCTCGTCTTCCAGTCGTTTTCCTAGGTCAGCAAGAACCGCATGCGCGTGCTCAATGCTGCGAGCCATTTCTCCCTGCTCGTTTCAGCACTTCCCTAATGTCACTTCGAATGTCCCGTTCAAAGGATTCTCGCGCTGACTTCAATTCTAGTTTCAGTTCATCTTTTAGTTTGGAGAATTCAGCTTGCATGTCCTCCTTTATCTTGGTTACGTCCTTAGCCATTTGCACAAGGGGTACAAATACACTTCAACTCAAAGCTTGGAAGCAGCGACGACAAAATTAGCAATCGAAGAACGTGTGCATGCACGCATTACCGACCTGCAGAAACGAGCAGAGGAGCGTGAGGTGCTGCTAGCACTTCGTCGTCGCCGCTGCCAAATGCCGGTGACAGCCAGCAGTAGGTCCTTTATAGCTTGGGTGGTGGCGCGTCACTGCTGCAGGGGCTGCAGACCACGAACGCCTCTGACAGAAGCCGCCTCCTGGTGCCGGATGTCCGTTATCTCTGCGCGTTCGAGGAAGCGCGCTGCTCCGGAGCGTATCGGGTGGTCTGTACAGCTGCGCGCAGGTTCGATCTGCAGAAACGAGCAGAGGAGCGTGAGGTGCTACTTGCACTTCGTCGTCGCCGCTGCCAAAACGGCTTCTCAAAACTGCTCAAAACGGCTAACCTCACCGCAAACCCGGTACAGTGTCTTCGGGCGGGAACTTTTGGCAATGTATCTGGCTGTGCGTCATTTCCGACATTATCTTGAGGGTCGCCAGTTCACCATCTTCACTGACCATACACCCTTGACGTACGCCATCAGCCGGCCCGACAACCATTATACGCCACGAGAAGTGCGGCAGCTTGCCTACCTGTCCGAGTACACGTTGGATATCAAGCATGTCAGTGGCGTTGACAACACAGCTGCGGATGTTCTAAGACTCGTGGATGCCATTGCCTCCACTACACCGTTTTTAATTGCACCCGACCTCCGCCGGCTGGCTGCTGACCAAGGAGACGACACGGAGCTGCTGCGTCTTCGCACATCCCCAACTGCGCTCCGGCTCGTAGACGTGACACTCGACGGACAGCAGATCGTTTGCGACTTGTCGACCAGAAAGCCACGACATTTGGTACCCAGAACCTACCGTCGCGAGCTCTTCGACGCCCTGCACAACATGGCCCATCCTGGGACTCGTGCCACGCAGAAACTCATCGCTTCCAATTTGTCTGGCATCAAATGAACGCCGATATTCGCGACTGGGTCCACGCGTGTGCACCATGCCAACGCGCAAAGGTTCACCGGTACCCAGTTCCGCCGGCAAAGACGTTTTTACAACCTGAGGAGCGCTTCGCCGTCGTGCACATCGACCTCGAAGGTCCCTTACCCCCTTGCCAAGGCTACCACTACCTACCAACTTGTGTGGACCGATTCACACGCTGGCGTGAAGCCACACCGCTATCCGACATCTCCGCGCCCACGGTAGCGTCAGCATTCGTGTCGACGTAGGTAGCGCGCTTCGGATGCACATCATCCATCGTCACTGACCGCGGACGGCAGTTCGAGTCTGCTTTGTTCGCCGAGCTCCTTCACCTCCTCGGCACGACTCGTTTGCGCACGGCAGCGTATCGCCCACAAACAAATGGACTCGTCGAGCGCTTTCACCGCCAACTTAATGCTGCGCTCACTGCACACGACTGCCCAACACAGTGGGTCCAGCACTTGCCCCTCACACTTCTGGGCATACGTACCGCCTTCAAAACTGACCTGACGTGTTCTTCGGCTGAACTCGTTTTTGGAACCCAGCTTCGACTACCAGCCGACCTGTTCGGGGTACCGTCTCAAGCATCTTCCGCTGCGGACTACGTGAAATCTCTGAGATTGATCCTCGCTGACCTTCGACCGCAGCCTACACGTAAACCAAAACCCAGAGGACCTTATGTTCTTCCGGACCTCGAACAGGCAACACATGTGTTTGTGCGGTACGGATCCGGGTGCCGCCATTTGCAACCACACTACGTCGGCCCTTTCCCAGTGGTAGAGCGACACTCGTCAACATAAGTCATCGACATCAATGGCGCTCACGACAACATAGCCCTAGAGCCCCTCAAGCTGGCATACGTCACCGCCCCCGACATCAACCCTACGAGTCTTCCCACTGTGGCCGCACGCAACCATGACCATCAGGTACGTTGGGTTCATCAGAGCGTCGAACCAGCTCCTCTCTTGAGGGGAGCCCTGTAGCGGCAAGCTACAGTGCCAGCGGCAGCAGTGTGACGCAGGCCCAAGAGCGCGATCACCCGCCAGAGGCCTCGCGCGCCCCTGGCATCAGGAGATAGAGACCCCACGGCGTTCGGAATAAAACCGGCTTTGCTAAGTGGTCCGGTCGTCTCTCTTTAAACGCTTCCGTGGCATGCGCTCTACACATTAAACGCAATCGCTGAAATTATTCATCTGAAACCATTGTGTTCTCCTTGTAAGGATCCGGTAGAAAACTTTACAGAAGAGGAGCCGTATTTGAGAAATATTACCGAAATTGTAGGTTCAGCAAATGATTATTCAGGCTTATGATTTAAAGATAACCACAGCAGCGGACTTGACTTTTGTGCATTCAATTATATTCCATGCACTCACTTGTGTAGTGGATTACAATCGTTGAAATGTTTCCTCTGAACGCTCGTACGTTCTTTGTAGTAAACTTATATACAATGTTTCTGAACAGGTCCAGAGTTCATGTTTCTACCACAATGTACGCGCAGCAATCACTTCCTCTAAGGCTAAGCATTGCATTTGAAAAAAAAAGAGTGGTGCTATTGTCACCCATCTTGTGCAAAACAATTTTCGCCCTTGTTTACTATAACACAAAGGTTCGAATTATTCTTAATAATGCCTTTGGTATCTTGGAAGTAGGCCCCACATACATAGATTCCTGCAGAAAAAGTTGAGTTTCAGAAGTTTTCACAATATGGCCTGGTTTTAGAGTCTGACGAATAACAAAAAATTTAAACACTGCAGCAATCTTGACGCTTAAGGATGCCCAAAATTTTATTCACATTCCTATTTAGGAACACATTCGCTGTAATTATTTATATGAAAATGACTAAAGCGTCTCGTACGTAAACAGGAATACAAAAATTTCGATCAAAGAGGCCATTCTTTAGAGACAATTACAACAATAAGTTCAGCCCCTTAGAATCACTAGGTACAATATTTATATCGAAACACTTGTGCACTATATTCGCGCCTGCATATACAAAATTCGATTGACGCAGATGTATACCAGAGCAATATCTTTGCAATCATTTGTTTAAACATGCCAGAGGCTTTTTGTAACTAAACAGGCATACATACATTCGATCAGATGTGGTCCTGGCCCTAAGTAGTTTTTACGTGAATAAAGTCAAAGCCTTACGGTCAGTGACTTTTAAGTAAAAATGTGAACACTGCAGAGCAACTGAAACTTGTTCATTCCACTCTTTCTATTTATTCCCTCGTTACTGATACACAGTCGCTGAATTTCTTCTCAAACTGCCGCAAAAACTTTGTAAAACAATGTTCAAGCATTCCTACTGAAGAGGTCCAGAGTTTATAAAAAGTTTACCACGATGTACGTGCTGCATTTATTGTCATTCAGGCTTGATATTGAATTTGAGACGATGTAGTGTTCTTGACACTTCTCCATGCACTAAGTCCTATTACCGCCCGTGTTTACTTTAAGCAAAATCGCTGAAACTATTCTACTGAATGCGCTTTATTTTCTTTGTAAGCAAACCAGGAAAAAATTTACAGAAGATTAACAATATTTCAGAAATATTACCAAAATTATAGGTGCAGCAAATGATCAGTCAGGCCTATGATTTTATGTTAACCACTGCAGCAGGCTTGGCATTTGTGCATGCAGTAATATTCCATGCAATCCCGTGTGTCGTGGTTTACAATCGTGAAATGTTTATTCTGAACTCTCGTAAGCTCTTTGTAGTAAACCTATATACAATGTTTCTGAACGAGGTCCAGAGTTGATGTTCCTACATCAATGTAAGTGGAGCAATCACTTCCTCTGAGGCTCAGCTATGAATTTGAGAAAAAGTGCTGCGATTGTCACACGTGTTGCACAAAAGAATATTCGCCCTTGTTTACTAAAACACAATTATTGAAAAAAGTCTTCGAAAAATGCCTTTGGTATCTTGGAAGTCGGCGCACATACATGCATTCTGCAGAAGAGGTTGAGTTTCAGAAATTTTCACAATATGGCCTGGTTTTATAGTCTGAGGAATAACAAAATCTAAACACTGCACCAATCTTGACGCTTAAGCATGCCCAAAATATTACTCACATTCCTATTTAGAAAGCACATTCGCTGAAATAATTTATCTGAAAATACCTAAAGCATCTCGTACATAAACAGGCATACAAGAATTCTGATCAAAGAGGCCAATCTTTAAAGACAAATACAACAATAATGTTCAGCTCCTTAAAATTACTGGGGAAAATATTTATTTTGAAACACTTGCGCACTGTAGTCGCGTCTGCATGAACACAATTCAATTGACGCAGATGTTTACTGGAGCAATATCTCTGCAATCGTTTGTTTCAATATGCCAGAGGCTTTTTGTAACTAAACAGGCATACATAAATTCCATCAGATGTGGTGCTGGCCTTAAGAAGTTTTTTCATGAATATATCAAAGCCATACATACAGTTTAGGTACAAATTAGGAATGCTTGTATATTGTTTTACAAAGATTTCACGGCAGTTTGAGAAGAAGAAATTCAGCGACCGTTTATCAGTAAGCTAGGGGGTAAATAGAAAGCGTAGAAAGAAGAAGTTTCATTGCACTGCAGTGTTCAAATTTATAATTAAAACTCTCTGACCATACGGCTTTGACTGTATTTATGTAAAAACGTCTTAAGGCCCTGCACCACATCTGATGGAATTTATGTATGCCTGTGTGTTACAAAAAGACTTTGCCACGTTCATTCCACGCTTTCTATTCACCCTCTCGCTTACTGATACACAGTCGCTGAATTTCTTCTTCTCAAACTGCCTTACAGTCTTTGTAAAACAATGTACAAGCCTTCCTACGGAAGAGGTCCAGAGTTTCTGAAAATTTTACCACGATGTACGTGAAGCATTTATTATCATTGAGGCTTGACATTTATTTTGAGACTATATAGTGTTCTTGACACTTCAACATGTACTAAACCCTGTTGCGCCTGTCTTTACTTTAACAGCAATCACCGAAATTATTTATCTGAAACCGTTGTATTATCCTTGTAAGGATCCAAAAAAACTTTACAGAAGAGGAGCAGTATTTCAGAAATATAACCGAAATTGTAGGTTCAGCAAATTATCAGTGAAGCTTATTATTTAATATTAACCACTGCAGCAGATTTGACATTTGTGTATGCAATATTATTCTATAAATCCCTTGTGTGGTGGTTTACAATTGCTGAAATGTTTATTCTGAACTCTCGTACGCTGTTTGTAGAAAACCTAAATACAATGTTTCTGAAGAGGTCCAAAGTTGATGTTTCTACCAAAATGTAAGTGCAGCAATCACTTCCTCTGAGGCTCAGCATTAATTAGAAAAAAAAGAATGGTGCTATTGTCACATGTGTTGCACAAAACAATATTTGCCCTTGTTTACTATAACACCATTGTTGAAATTATTCTTCAAAAAATGCCTTTCGTATCTTGGAAGTAGGCCCACATACATGCATTCCCGCAGAAAAAGTTGAGCTTCAGAAATTTTCAGAATATGGCCTGGTTTTTATAGTCTCAGGAATAACATAAAATATAAACACTGGAGCAAGCTTGACGCTTAAGCATGCCCAAAATATTATTCACATTCTTAATTAGGAAACACATTCGGTGATATTATTTGCCTAAAAATGCCTTCAGCATCTCGTACGTAAACAGGCATACAAAAATTTCGATCAAAGAGGCCAATCTCTATAAGAATACTATAACAATTAGTTCCACCCTCTATAATCACTGAGGATAACTATTTATTTGAAACACTCGTGCCCTGTAGTAACGTCAGCATGAAAGAAATACATTTGATGCAGATGTTTACTAAATGAATATCTCTGCATACTTTGTTTCAACATGCCAAACACTTTTTGTAACAAAACAGGCATACATAAATTCCATCAGATGTGGTGCGGGCCTTTGGAAGTTTTTACATGAATTTAGTCAATGTCGTACGGTCAGTGAGTTTAAGTGTAAATGTGAACACTGCAGTGCAACTGAAACTTGTTCATTCCACGCTTTTTATTTATTCCCTCGCTTACTGATACACGGTCGCTGAATTTATTCTTCTCGAACTGCCGTAAAATCTCTTGTAAAACAATGTACAAGCATTCCTACTGAAGAGGTTCAGATTTTCTGAAAATTTTACCACTATTTACACGAAGCATTTATTGTCTTTGAGGCTTGACATTGAATTTGAGACGTTATAGTGTTCTTGACACTTCAAAATGTACTATATTTATTTAGTTATTTATTTACCATACTGCCAGTCTCCAAAGAGACCATAGCCGGTGGGCACTACAATATACAGTTACAACAAGCACTTAACACTTTCAGGATCGTAAATAGGTAAATAGTATGTAAAAAATAAAAATCAGCAACTTTGAAGCATAAAGACAGCAGTTATGCACCTCATACACAAAGGGCTACAGGTACAAGAAAATTTTCATGGAAAAAAAATAACAATGGTAGTTTAACATTATGCACGATATGCACAACTATACACACCAAGTACGAGTGAATGCTGGTTTTCATGTCACAGAAAAGCAGACATATGAATGACGCTAAGATACTTTTTTCTTCAATTCTTGATAAAAAATCGCACAATGACTGGGCATTAGTGGTGAAAGGGGTTAACAAATTCCATTCGTGGATGGCAACTGGAAAAAAGGAGTATTTAAAGGTATCATTGTTACATTTATATTCTAATAGAGTATTTGTATGTTTGTGCCGGGTAGCTCGTGTTTGCGAATATTCGACGTACTTTGAAACGTCTATTTTGAAATAATTATGTAGGAGTTGATAAAGAAATTTTAAACGTGCCTGCTTCGCCCGTGTTTCGAGCGTGGGAAGCCCAGAAACAGCTAGAAGGGTAGTGGGTGAATCAGCCAGTTTAAATTTGTTATGTATGAATCTTATGGCCTTCCTTTGTACCGTTTCTATTTTCTTTATGTTAGTCATGGTATGAGGGAACCATAGAGTATTTTCATATTCAAGGATTGGCCTAATGAATGTTTTGTAGGCTAGTAGTTTTGTTGAGGTGGGTGCCAGATGAAGCGATCTGCGAATAAAAAATAGTTTTTGCATGGCAGAAGAAGTAACATTATCAATGTGAGCGTCCCATCTTAGATGTGATGTTATTGTTAAGCCTAGATATTTATGTCTCTGTACATTCGTGAGAGCAGCACCATTTATGTTATAGCGAAAGTTAGAGGGTTCTTTTTTTCGTGTTATCGTCATACATGCAGATTTTTTTATGTTGATTGTCATCTGCCAACGTGAGCATCATTCTGCAACGGTGTTAAGAGACTTGTTAAGTGAAAGGTGATCTTTTTCTTTGTTAATTTTTCGATAAATATTACAGTCATCTGCAAATAACTTTATTTTACAATCTATATAAGTAGTCATATCATTTCTAAAAACGAGAAATAACAAGGGTCTAAGCGCCGAGCCCTGGGGCACTCCTGATGTCACTGGTACTGTGTCTGATGCAAAATGTTCGAAAATAACAAACTGGGATCTATTAAACAAGAAATCTCGAACCCAAGCAATAATTTATCCATCTCCGGTAAGGCTTCTTAATTTAGTTATTAGCTTTGTAATGACAAACGCAATCATATCCCTTGGATAGGTCGAGTAGGATTATGTCGGTTTGGCCGTGATTTGTTAATGCCTAGCGCGAGGTCGTGTATCACTTCGGTTAACTGTGGTATGGTGGATAAACCCTGGCGAAAACCGTGCTGGTTATTGGACAGAATGCCTTCTTGTTCAAGAAAAACGGTTAATGTTTTAGAATGATATGCTCGAGTAGTTTACATGCCGTGCTGGTTAGCGATATTGGTCTAAAATTTGATTCAACGGATTTATCTCCTGATTTGTGTATCGGAATAATTTTTGCTGTTTTCCAATCTTCCAGTAGTATGGATGTTGAGAGGCATTGCCGAAAAATAAGCCCAGGTATCTGCTGCATCACTGTGCGTATCTTTAGAAAATTGATTTGGTATATTGTCCGAACCAGAGGCTTTTTTGGTGTCTAGGCCAATCAGGAGATTAAGAACACCGGCGTCTGTGACAACGAGTGGCTCGATAGTGGAACCAGGCCGCGGATGTAAGTTCGGCATGACACCATTATCTTTAGTGAAGACAGAACGGAAGAATTGGTTGTATCTGTTCGCTTTATCTTTTTTTCACTGGACGAAAGCTTAGTTGTGAGTGTGTTTTTTTGGCGGAAGGGGTTCCAAAATCTATGTGGGTTATTTTTCAAGAAGTTGGGGAGTACAGTGTTGAAATATTGACTTTTTCTTCTCTGGATTTCTGTTTAAAATTTTTTGCTGCAAGTGCTAGCCTAGAAGCGTTATATAGGTTTGTGCCTGCTACCTTGTTTGCCCTCCGAATCCTTTTGAGTTGGCGTTTTGCATGTATTACTTCACGTGTAATCCATGGGTTATTTTTAACGGTTTTTTTTAACCGCACAGGAATAAAATTTGTTACACAGTGCGACACTATGGCTTTAAAACACAACCAGACATCGTTTACATCAGACAAGGGATCTGAGGCCAATTCCAAAAACACTGGGAATTCATGAGCCACGTAGGTTTGTATGGAAGCGTCATTCGCTTTGTCGAAATTTATTATGGTTTGCGCTGCCGTTTGCATCGGTATTGAGCAATCTAGCGGTAATACACACATCGGTATTCTGTGATCTGATATTTCTTCAATTATTTCAACCTGCGTCTGTTCTAGAAGGAAGGTATTACTCAGCAAGATTAAGTCAAGTACACTGCGACACTCGCCTTGCACCCTTGTGGGGCATTCCACAATCTGGCGCAGGATAAAACTTAGCATCATATCGACAAGTGCTTCTGAAGCCTTTGTCGTGTACTGCATGGTAGCCCAGTTAAAGTCGGCAAGGTTGAAATCCCCCATAAGAATAACCCGGCACTTTCGAGCATGTTGCTGCGAATATTCTTGTATGGTGGTTATGCATTCGTGTCGAGTTCCGGGGCTTCGATAGATGCAGCCAACAACTATACTTGTGCTTTTGGTATTATTTTACAAAAAACTGCATCAGCGTCTGCTACTTCTAGAAGAATAATTAGTGGGATTGATTTCTTTATTGCATTAGGTGTCTAACTTCTAACAAGTACATATTTTTGGGGAGCAACTTCATGACTCGAGATGGATGCCGATAACCACGTTTCGGTAACTGCCACTATATCGGGTTCTCGATCGAGTAGTTGGCTTTCAAATGGCGGTACCTTATTCAAGATACTGCGGACGTTTATGTTCAATAACGTTATTTTTTTCTTGCGCTGGCTTTGGCGCGTTGCGGACCGGTTTCCTTCGTTTTTTCTTTGTTCCACTTTGTCGTACTTCTCCATTTCTACCCTTTCGTTCTTTTCATCATCGCAGATGAACACACGGCTATTAATGAACAGCTTATTATATGCTAACATCACTTTGACCTTATTTTCGCGGTTTTGCTTAGCACTGTCCCAGAATTTTTTTTCTGGTTTTTCTGAGTTTTCGGCAAAAATCCTCTCCTATCGAGAAATCTGCGCCGTTCAGTTTGAAGCCGTTTTTCAGTACCGCAGTTTTTTCTCTGGCATCAAGTAATTTAAGTATGACTGGCCTTGTTTTCTTTGGCCTAACTCTTCCTAAACGATGAATGCGCTCAATGGCCACAGGTTCAAGTTCAAGAATTTTTGTAATGATTCCATCATTTACTGCCTCTTCTAGGGTTTCACTTGTTTCTCCTTCCGTTTCTGGTATGCCTTAAACGATCAGGTTTGACCTCCTGCTGCGGTTTTCAAACTCGTGTATTCTTGCTTCAAGGCCCCTGATTACCCCCTTCATACAAGCCATTTCTTTGTGGCACGCCGCGACTTCAGCCTCAAGTTTTGTAATTACGTCAAGCTTGTTATCAATATCCGACAGTCGCTTTTCTTTGATATCTTTAATATCTGCAGCGATTTCCGTCAGTTGTTTAGAAATCTTTTCGAGCTCGGGGCCGGGATTGCTTTCGATATCTCCACCCATTAACAGTAGTTTCTTGAAATATGTCATGCATGATTCACAGACAGCACAATACTGCCATGGACACGGCAACACCAGCAAGAAACGGTCACTTGTGCGGATGCATTTTACATATTGGTTTCTCACCTGAAAAATGTAGACGAACGGGCAATTTGTCAGCTGCATGTCGACGGTGCCACTGTGCCCAGTGACAGGGGGTTCCCTGAGGAACGTATATATAGTCCCGGACAGCACAGACACTGGGTGGCGCTCCAGAGCAGATTGGTGGATGCATGTGCCGTTAAGCTGATGCAGCCGATAGTCGAAAAAATCCGTGTCAGCAGCGTCGGCACGTGGTCGCTCTTTGCCCGTTGGTCGAGCGCAGTCGCAGTCACCCCGGTTGTTCCGAGGCCCACATCGCCTGCGTTGAGCAGCAGGCCGAAGACGAACTGAAAAATGTAGACGAACGGGCAATTTGTGAGCCGCATGACGACGGTGCCACCGTGCCCATCTTGTTGCGCCCGTGTTTATTTTAAACAAATTCGCCGAAATTATTCATCTGAAACCGTTGTATTATCCTTGTAAGGATCCAAAAAAATTTTACAGAAGAGGAGCAGTATTTCAGAAATATTACCGAAATTGTAGGTTCAGCAAATGATCAATGAAGCTTATTTTTTAATATTACCACTGCAGCAGATTTGACATTTGTGTGTGCAATATTATTCTATACAATCCCTTGTGTAGTGGTGTACTATTGCTGAAATGTTTATTGTGCACTCTCGTATGCTGTTTGTAGTGAACCTACATACAACGTTTCTTAAGAGGTCCAGAGTTGATGTGTGTACCAAAATATAAGTGCAGCAATCACTTCCTCTGAGGCTCAGCATTGAATTAGAAAACAAGAATGGTGCTATTGCCACACGTGTTGCACAAAACAATATTCGCCCTTGTTTACTATAACACAATTGTTGAAATTATTCTTCAAAAAATGCCTTGCGTATTCTGGGAAGTAGGCCCACATACATGCATTCCCGCCGAAAAAGTTGAGTTTCAGAAAGTTTCAGAATATGGCCTAGGTTTTATAGTCTCAGGAATAACATAAAATTTAAACACTGGAGCAAACTTGACGCTTAAGCATGCCCAAAATATTATTCACAATCTTAATTAGAAAACACATTCGGTGAAATTATTTATCTGAAAATGCCTTCAGCATCTCGTACGTAAACAGACATACAAAAATTTTGATCAAAGAGGCCAATCTCTAAAGACAACTACAACAATGAAGTTCAACCCTTTATAATCACTGGGGATAATATTGACACGATCTTGATGGATGGAATGGGTTTATTTACAGTGGTGTGGTCCGAGAAGAGCCAAGCGAACAGATCGGGAAGCGGCCGGCACGGTCACCACCTCAACCACCTCTTCTACCAAACCACAGTGAGCTTGGTCAATCTCTTCCATTAAAAACCCGGGAGACAATGTCCTTCGTAGAAACTGCGCTGTAACACTTCCCCGGGGCAAGACGAAGCTCACTGAGCGAGTTGAAGTTGTCGGGGTTGGCAAGGCTTCAGGCGGGCGACGTGAACAACTTGAGTTTCGCAGGATCGACGATCTTGTGACATCACTGTAGCGATTTCATAATTCAGGTCGCTTAATTTTCGCACAACTACAAACGGGCCGGTATAGGTCGATAAAATATTCTGACACAAACCACGTTTGCGTAGCGGCGTCCAGAGCCAGACAAGGTCACCGGTTAAGTACGAAGCTGGTGCGTGTCGTCGGTCATATCGCGCCTTAGTCTTCGCCTGGGACGTCAAAGTCTTTTGTCGGGCAAGGCTACCTGCCTCTTCAGCACGACAGAGAGTCTGCGCTATAGGAATATCTTCATGGTGAGAGAAGGGCAGGATAGTGTCGAGGAAGCTGCTGGGCAGTCGCATGTATAAAAGAAAGAAAGGTGCGTATCCCGTGACCTCGTGCTTAGCGGTATTGTAAGCGTATGTGATAAAAGGTAACACATCGTCCCAGTTTTTGTGATCTGAGGATACGTACATGGCCAACATGTTTGTCAGTGTACGATTTGTTTGCTCGGTAAGGCCATTGGTTTGTGGGTGATATGGCGTGCTAGGTCGGTACTGTGACCCACTGAGACCAAGGAGCTCTTCGACGATATCCGCTGTGAATTGTCGTCCGCGATTCACTTATTACAACACGGGGGGCACCATGCCGCAGTATGATGAAGTGCAGAAAAAACTGTGCGACTTCGGAAGCTGTAGCGGATGGCAGAGCAGTCGTTTCCACATATCTTGTCAGGTAATCGACACAGACAATTATCCATCGATACCCGGCTACCGACTTTGGAAACGGGCCGAGCAAGTCAACTCCTCCTTTTTCGAAAGGTGACGTTGGTGGACGCACCCGATGCAAAGGCCAGGAAGGGGGAACTGTGGGATGCTTGTAGCGCTGGACACACCTGACATCCGGCGACGTACTGCTTCGTCGTCTTTCGGAGGCGAGGCCAGTAGAAACATTGACGGAGTCGGTAAAGCGTGCGGGCAAAGCCAAGAAGTCCTGAGGTGATGTCGTGCATAGCATGCAGGACGACAGGCCGGAGGCTCTCAGGCACGACAAGCAGAAAACGAGCCCCATCAGACGAATAATTCCGTCACCAGAGCGCGCCATCTCGGTCGACGAACAGTGAATTCGACGCTTGAGACGCCCGTGCGGAGACAAAAAATGGCTTCAAGCTGCTGTCTTTGTGTTGCTCTCCCTGAAACACGAGTGCATCGGGGAGCGTGGTCGAGATGGGAGCTAAGGAATCGGCATGGTGTTCTTCCTCAAATAGCTGCGCTTGTTGAGGCAGGCGTGACAAACAGTCATCGTCTGTGTGGCGGCGCCAGCTCTTGTACACAACAGCGAAATCGAATTCCTGAAGCCGTAAAGACCAGCGAGCGAGTCGACCCGAGGGGTCGCGTAGTCCGAAGAGCCAGCACAGGGAGTGATGGTCTGTTACAAGGGTAAAATGACGTCCATAGATGTAGGGTCTGAACTTTTGAATGGCGAAAATCATCGCAAGGCATTCTAGTTCTGTCACAGTGTAGTTGCGCTCTGCTTTCGAGAGGGTACGACTTGCGTAGGCGACAGCGCTATGCGCACCTCCATGCGGTTGGACCAGCACAGCCCCAACACCAATGGCGCTGGAGTCTGAGTGGATCTCAATGGGGACCGAGGGGTCGAAGTGGCGCAACACAGGACCGGATGTCAACAAACGCTTCAACTGATGATGATGATGATGATGGTTGGATGTTTATGGCGCAAGGCCAACTGGGGCAAAGAGCGCCAAAACAATAGTCATATATGAGGGGTGAAACCTTAAACACTAAGTAAAGTCAGTAAAAACAAAAGTGAAATCACGAAACGACAATGAGCATGGCTGGTGTATAGGGCCAGATTTCATGATGCGTGATAGGAAATGAGGTTTAAAAACTTGACCTCTGACAAATACTCAAACACACGTTTCATAGAAACAATGGCATCGTCACCTAGAAAAAACAATGGATGTAGGGGAATATGTTGTCTGTAGAGTTCTCTGAAGTGTTTGTGTCGTGTTGTGTGAAGTGCCTTGCATATGATTAGTATGTTCACTACGGATAGGGCCTCTCCGCACCTGCTGCACTGGGGTCTAGAAGATCCCGTCAGCAGATAAGAGTGCGTCGCATGGGTGTGCCCTATCCGCAGCCTGCCCAAGGCGACTTCCGTGTGTCTGTTGCGTGAGTCAGCTGTGTATCGTCCCAAGTGTGGGTTTATTACATGTAGTTTGTTGTTTGTCTGTTCGTCCCAGTGTGTTTGCCATGTTCTGCGCAGGTGTTGTCTTATGTGTGGCTTGAGGTCTGTGTAGGGCACGGTTGTTATGTCTACAGTGTTCCTGAGTGCAGCAGCAGCAGCCCTCTCGTCTGCCAACTCATTCCCAGCGATCCCAGCGTGTCCTGGAACCCAGCAGAGGAGCAGCTGATGCTTCTTTGCATACACAGACATGATAGTGTTAAATACAAGATTAACTATGTGGTTTTTGGGGGGTGTATGCGATGACAGTGCGCGAACAACACTCAAGGAGTCTGTGTAGATGATAGACTTTGGAATTTGATTTTCAAGTATGTGTCGTACAATCAGTAAATCAGTAAAATTCCTTACGCTTCTGCTGAAAAAATTGTTGTGTGCACGCTCATGGTTCTCGCTGCATTGAAATTTGGACCATGAGCAGCGCACGACACCATAGTGGAGGTTTTAGAAGCGTCACTATAAAATTCT
This sequence comes from Haemaphysalis longicornis, assembly GCA_013339765.2. NCBI lineage: Eukaryota > Metazoa > Arthropoda > Arachnida > Ixodida > Ixodidae > Haemaphysalis > Haemaphysalis longicornis. Next base: position 83,798 of record JABSTR010001742.1, on the reverse strand, counting down.
GCACATGTGTATTTAAACTGCAAAGACAGAAAGTGTTGCAGTATTGCAGCTCGTGGTACCCGATTTTTGTCAAGTGTAATAAAAGAAAGGTCGCACGACACAGGGCGAACTTGCCAAGGCGGTAAACTGTTTGAAAAGGATGACCTGTACACATCTAAAAACGAAGCACTGAGATCCGAGGCTCGCTCTTTCACTCTAAGTGAAAAGGGCAGAGGAACGGATGGGCGCTTTACAAAGAGCAGAGATGTTGATGTATCGTTAAAGATAGGATAAGAAGGATGATTATTTAGCGATGAAATTTTAAAAGCATAAAGCAAGTCCATGTATGTTCGTTGGTTCTCAAGGCTCCACTTATTACACTCAACATAAAGACTCTCAGCAGGGCTAGTGCGAAAAGCACCATACGAAAGACGAAGGCCCAAGTGTAGCACTGGGTCAAGAATTCGCAAGGCTGTCTTAGTCGCCGACCCATACAACACACCGCCATAGTCCAAACGAGACCCAACCAAAGCAGTATACAAGCGAAGCAAGAGTTCTTTGTCGGAACCATAGGATTGGTGGGAGAGAACCTTAAGTATATTCATTGTTTTGAGACATTTATTTTTAAGTTCCTTGATGTGGGGAATAAATGTGAGTTTGTGATCAAACACCACACCTAAGAACTTGTGCTCCTTGTTCACAGGAAGCGACACGCCATTAAGATGAATGTCTGGGTCTGGATGGACCCCACGCTTCCTGGAGAACACAACGCAAGAACTTTTTGCAGGATTCAATTTAAAACCATTTTTGTCTGCCCAGCCGGCAAGTTTCTTGACACCAAGCTGGACTTGACGTTCGCAGATTGACATATTACATGACTTATAGGATATCTGGACGTCATCTACATACATGGAATAAGAGATTGTGGGTGGCAGTGCCTTACCAAGAGAGTTCATTTTTACTATGAAGAGAGTGCAGCTTAACACACCACCTTGTGGCACGCCATTTTCTTGCACGTGAACCCTTGAGAGTGCACCACCGACTCTCACTCGAAACGTTCTTTCTGACAGGTAACTGACAAGAGTGTTTAACATGTTACCTGAGACACCGAATGACTTTCGGTCACTGAGGATCCCGTACCGCCAAGCGGTGTCGTAGGCCTTCTCGAGGTCGAAAAATACAGTTACACAATACTGTTTATGAACGAAGGCATCCTTTATATACGATTCAAGAGATATGAGTTGATCGTTCGTGGATCGCCCCGCCCTGAAGCCGGCCTGGCAGCTGTCGAGAAGACCGTTGTACTCAAGGAAGTACACGAGCCTGCGATTTATCATCTTCTCGAGAAGCTTGCACAGGCAGCTCGTCAGGGCAATAGGACGGTAACTTGAGGGGGACGACGGGTCCTTTCCCTCCTTCAGGAAAGCTACAACTATAGCCTCCTTCCAAGAGTTTGGAATGTGCCCCGAAAGCCACATCTTGTTATACAGGTGTAAGAGTGTTAGAAGAGTGTCTGCGTGCAGGTATTGTATCATTGTATATGTGATGTTGTCTGGGCCTGGAGCTGAGGGTTTACACGTGCTCAGAGCAGCCCTTCAGCTCATCCAGTGAAAAATCTGAGTTATAAGAAGATGTTGACCTATTGTTATCTAGTATAGGCTTCTTTTCGGCCGTTTGTTTGTGTTTCATGAAAGTGTTTGTGTAGTGTGCTGAACTGGACACGTGTTGGAAGTGTTGTGCGAGTGTGTCAGCCTGGTCTTCGAGTGTGTCCCCTGTTGTGCTGACCAGAGGCAGGCTGTGTGTTTGTTGTCCTTTCAGTTTGCGTATTCTCGTCCATACTTTCCGTGTGTCTGTGTAGGAGTTTATGGATGTTATGAAGGAACGCCAACTCTCTCGTTTTGCCTCACGGCGCACGCGTTTTCCTAACGCCTTGGCCCGTTTGAACAAAATGAGGTTACCCGACGTGGGGTACCGACGAAGGACACCCCACGCCTTGTTCTGGGCCTCTCGCGCCCGCCTACAGTCCTCATTCCACCACGGCCTCCGCTGGTTGCGCAGGGCACCAGAGGCGTGGGGAATGGACTTTTCGGCGGCGTCGAGAATGTGCGCCGTGAGCAGTTGGGTAGCTTCTTCAACGTGTAGGTGTCCTATGGATGTGTGGTGTAGTTGGGATGTCTCTGTAAATGTATTCCAGTTAGCTCTTGCTTCATTAAACCTTTTATGGGAAGATTGACTGCTCGGGCCTGTACCTATATACGTTAATGAAGTGGGAAAATGGTCACTACCATATGGGTCCGTGCCCACACCCCACTCAAGACATGGAAGGAGAATTGCAGAACCAATAGCCAGGTCAAGATGTGAGTATGTGTTGTGACCTATGTTATGGTATGTAGGCTGTTTATTGTTGAAAAGGCATGCTCCAGATGATGTAAGAAATTTCTCTATCAGGCGGCCTCGGGCATCCGTTCTGGAAGAGCCCCAAAGAGAGTTGTGAGCATTAAGGTCGCCTGTAAGGATGTATGGTTCGGGCAGCTGGTCAACCAGCGCCTCGAAGTCGGAGCTCGTAAGTGCAACATCAGGAGGAATGTATATGGAGCATACCGTTATCAACCTATTAAATATTATTGTGCGAACGGCTACAGCCTCAAGGACGGTGTTCAAGGTGACAGGGTGGCATGCTAAGGATTTGCGGGCGATTATGGCCACACCGCCAGAAGAGTGTGTGCAGCCACCCCTGTCCTTCCTGTATACCAGGTTTATTCAAGAAGTTTGTGTGTTTGGAATTCAGATGTGTTTCCTGGACACACATTAAACTTTGGCTGATTGGCATGCAGAATCTCATACACTGAGTCGTCAAGATTATTTAGAAGGCCTCTGCAGTTCCATTGAACGATATTTTCTCTTCCCATTATGATGTATTAGAGCTACTGGAGTGTGACTATTTATGTAGGGTCTTTCGGGGCTTGGACTCTTGGACGGGTTTTCTTTACCTCCTCTGGAGGTTTAGATGGGTGGACCCGCTCCTTCCGCTGCAAAGCAGACAGGAAGGGTCCCACATCCACCTCATCATCTGATTTGGAAAGGGTACCCGGCGTACCGGACCCCCCGGACTTGGCACCCTTTGCGGTGCCCTTCGTTTTGGCCGCGACCGCCGAGGGCGTCAGGAGCGCCCCGGGTGGCACAGGCGGCGCGGCGGAGGTGGGAACTGCTGCGGTTTCCTCCGTCTCCATCTCCTCCGGGCCCTCGCGTGAGCTTTGGGCAGGTGGAGAGGACGAAAAAGAGGGTGCAGCATCACTCCCACCGGACGTGGATGCCACCACAGCCGCTGCTGGCCCAGCGAGCGGTGCGGAGGCGGGTTGGGCTGCCTGAGGCAACCCAGAGGGGGGCGGGGGCGGGACTAAGTCCGACTCGCGGTACTGGGTCCCCGCCGAAACAAGACGCCGCTCCGCCCCCCGGCGAGCTGCGTCGGCCGTACCTCCCCGGAGGAAAAGAGGCGAACCTCTTTCGCGCCTCAGGGAAGGAGATGTTCTCGGTTACTTTCACGTGGATTATCTTCTTCTCCTGTTGAAACTTCTCACAGCTGCGGGACCATGCCGCATGCGGCCCCTGACAGTTTGCACAGGTGAAGGTGGTAGAGTCACAGTTTTCAGTGGGGTGGTCGTGTGCGGCGCATTTCGCGCAGGTCGTTTTGCCGCGACAAGAAGTTGTAGCGTGCCCGAACCGCTGGCACTTGTAGCAGCGGCGCGGGTTAGGTATGTACGGACGTACACCACACCTAATGAAGCCAGCATTGATGTGCTCAGGAAGTTTTGATTTGTTGAATGTCAAGATTATATGCTTTGTGGGGATTTCCTTATTGTCTCGTCTGATGGTGATACGCCTCACTGCAGTTACACCCTGATCTTTCAGGCCTTCCAACAGATCAGCTTCGGTCTCATTCAACAAATCGGTCTCCGAAATCACACCCTGAGAGCTGTTGAGGCTACGATGGGGAGTGACTCTGATGGCCAGATCTGCCATGCAGGTTTGCGACAGGAGGTTAGTGGCTTGTTGCTGCGTCTTGACATTGACTAGGATTTCACCGGTACGGAGTTTCTTAGCATCAAACGATTTTCCGAGGATGCCTTCCAGGAACTTAGTGATCAAGAATACGGACATGGAAGAAACAGGGTTTGTTTTGTCAACTGCCTCGATAACCAAGAGTCGAGGATAGTTGTCAGGTTTCGGAATGTGGATTGTTGGAAGGGATGGAAAGGAAACTTCGGTGCGGCCCCTTTTCGGGGGCCGATCACGTCTGGGGGGGTTTTGATTTATCCATATGGCATAGGAAAAAGCAGGGAGACGGGGGTACTTTCTTCTTTGACCTTACCCTGGTAGCCAAAGAGGTCACGGAGCTCCCTGCCTGGTGAACAGACAGGGAGCCCATCCGCCGGAGCTTGACCTGGGCTCCGACGGCCACCGTTCGTGGTTTCTAACCCTCCACCTATAAACACATCGCCACTGTTGGATCCAGCTTATGTTTGGGGGATCGGGGTCCGCGGTATCGCCAGTACCGTCACCAAGATTGCTCAAGGTGCCCCGTGCGGGGAAACGCTTCAACTCCTTGAACGACGAGTCACATTCGGGAGTCCACACAAAGGGCGTGTTTTTACGGAGAAGAGCTGTGAGGGGACAGGCGATCTTGGCGAAGTCTTTGATAAACCGACGAAAGTAGGAGCACAGTCCAAGGAAGCTCCGCAGGTCCTTAAGTGATCGGGGTTTTTGTATATCACGAACCGCAGCAATCTTTTGTGGGTCAGGCCTGATTCCATTGGGGTCAACAAGGAAGCCGAGCACAAGCGCCTGGCGCTCTCCGAAATGGCACTTCTTCGAGTTCAGGACCAGGCCAGCCTGCGCGATGCGCTGGAGAACATCCTCAAGCCGCTGGTTATGCTCGTCGAACGTCCGGCCGAAAATTTTGACGTCATCTAGATAACACACGCAGACTTGCCACATCAGGCCCCGCAGGACAGAGTCCATGAACCTTTCGAATGTTGCAGGCGCGTTGCACAGGCCGAATGGCATAACATTAAATTCGAACAAGCCATCTGGTGTGACGAATGCTGTCTTTTCCTTGTCGTCCGGGTGCATAGGAATCTGCCAGTAGCCCGATCGAAGATCAACCGACGAAAAGTAGGAGGCAGAATGCAGACAATCTATGGCGTCGTCAATCCGCGGAAGTGGGTAGACGTCCTTCTTCGTCACATTATTAAGTCTACGGTAGTCAACGCAAAATCGCCACGTGTTGTCCTTCTTCCGGACCACGATTACAGGAGCGGCCCATGGGCTGGTAGATTCCTGAATTACACCGTTCCGGAGCATTTCCTTAGTCTGCTCATTTATAGCGCTGCGCTCAGCAGGAGACACGCGGTAAGGTTTCTGCCGGATAGGTGGTGCATCGCCGGTGTAAATTCGATGTTGCGTCCGAGACTCTGGCGGCGCAGGAGGATATTTACCCTGCACAAAATCGAACACCGAAACGTGCCGAGCCAGCAATTTTTGCAATGCGTGCCTTTGCTCAGACGGCAACGATTTGTTAACCATTTTGATGACATTGGCGGTATAGTCCGATTCCACATTAGTCGCAGGGCCAGCCAGAGAAATAGCGTCCAGTGAAGTATCTAAATTATTGGCATAAGTGGCGAGCGTGAGGCCCTGAGGGAGAAGTACGGGTTCTGAGCTTGCGTTCACTGTCCACACGTGAGTAAAGCCACCCTCCTCATGAACCAAAGCCCAAGGTACGAACACATTTTTCTTCATCACTGTGTTCAGTTCGGGCTCAACTAGCGCCACACAGGGGCTACCCTTGCTCATATGGCTGTACTTCACGGGAACGAACATGGCTGACATAGGAGGCAATAGCGTATCATCGGCAACAGCGAACACTCCTCGGCCGGTTTCGGTGGCTTGCTCGATACAGACAGGCAATACACTTCGCAATGAAATCTCTCCAGCACCGCAATCTAACTTTTACCCACATTCTTTCAAAAAGTCGATACCAGAATGACATCGTGCGTTGCGTACTCTAATACGGTAAACTCAGTTCTGAAGGTGTCTCCGCCAAGCACAACGTCTGCCGAGATAATTCCAACTACCCGCAAAGGCTCACCACCGACCCCATGGAAATGTCTAGTTCCATCCCACTGAAACATAACTTTATGTCCGAGGCGATCTTTAAATGACAAGCTCATCACTGACACACTAGCACCAGTATCCACCAAAGCAGTTGCGTTCACACCGTCGACACAAATACACCTTGTTCTCTACCATCACTACTGACAGGGGATTTGGTAAAATCGACCGTCCCGCGACCTCACCCCTGTCGGCCGCACCAGCTAGTTTCCCAGCGGTGGGGGCACGGACCGGCGGCGAGGCGACGGCGACCGGCCCTGGCGAAGCGGTGGCGTGATGCTACGGTCAGATACGGCGGGAGACGCATTGCGGTTGGTGAGCGGAGCCGTGTGGTGGAAAAGGGGATCCTGGTGGATTGCACCATCCCGCCGGCTGGGTAAAGAAGGAGCAAAGAACCGCGGAGCTTGCTGCTGACGACGGGCGACAGAAGCGAGCGATGTGCCCACTGACGCCACAGAAATAGCAAACAGGTGGTTCCCGATAGTGGTCTTGGTCGCCTTGTTGCCGGTAGCGGGCTGGTTCGACTTGCTGGCGTGGGTAGCCAGCGACAACTCTACGGGATTCGTTCTCGTAGCCGAGTCGCCTGGATGGCGCTCTGAAGCTCTGAACGTTGACGCCATCTCGAGGAAACGTACCGCAGGGCTCTGTGTAGTGGAGTTGTGGTCTGGGTGCTGGTACTTGAAGGCAAGGCTCGTGAACGGCGCACTGGTGGAACACGCAATTTGCAGGAGGCCCCGAATATGCAGGCGGACCGGCGGTGTACTCTTGAACTTGATACCCGAGTTCTTCCCGTATAATACGGCGAACAACGGATGCGATATCCTCAGATGGACCAGTGTCCACGCTAGCGACAGTGGGAACGTTTGGAAGACGGCCATATTAGGGGCAAATCCGCCGAAGCTTGAGAGCTTCAAATGTGCGGCAGTAGCTGGCCACGTCTGCTGCAGAGGCTAGGTTTTCCTTTGCAATCAAGAAGTAGTATACGTCTTCCGCTATACCTTTTAGCAAATGGCCCACCTTGTCCTCCTCAGTCATGGTCGGGTTTACAAGAGAGCAGAGTTTAAGGACCTCTTGTATGTATGCCGTACAAGTCTTCGCCCGCTACCTGTGCTTGCTGCGCGAGCGTCTGCTCGGCCTTTTTGTGGTGGGAAATGGGTTCTCCAAAAGATTTCCTCAGCTCCTCGACGAAGATCGCCCATGTCGTGAGCTTTGCTTCATTGTTTTCGAACCAGGTCAAAGCTGTTTCGACGAGATACACCACTACATAGGCTAGTTGCGCGGCTGTGTCCCAGCGATTGTATTTGCTCACCATTTCGTAGTGTTTGAGCCATTCCTCGACATCGTCGTCATCGTTCCCAGTGAACGAGCGTGGTTCCTTGTAGTGCCAACCGTTGACCACCACTGGGGAAGAGATTTCACCATTCCGGGGCGGCGCCATTTCAGCGGGGTCCAAGGGCAAGCCGGTGATTCGCCTACTCCGACGGAGAACGCACGATTTCGCTGGGTCCGCAGGGTCCAGGACGTCCGTACCCCGCACCTCTACCACGTGACACGGTCTTGATGGATGGAATGGGTTTATTTACAGTTGTGTGGTCCGAGAAGAGCGAAGCGAACAGATCGGGAAGCGGCCGGCACGGTCACCACCTCAACCTCCTCTTCTACCAAACCACAGTGGGCTTGGTCAATCTCTTCAATTAAAAACCCGGGAGACAATGTCCTTCATCAAAACTGCGCTGTAACAATATTTATTTGAAACACTCGTGCCTTGTAGTAACGTCAGCAGGAAAGAAATACATTTGATGCAGATGTTTACTAAAGGAATATCTCTACAATCTTTGTTTACACTGCCAAAGACTTTTTGTAACAAAACAGGCATAAATAAATTCCATCTGATGTGGTGCTGGCCTTTAGAAGTTTTTACACGAATTTAGTCAAAGCCGTACGGTCACTGTGTTTTAAGTGTAAATGTGAACACTGCAGTGCAACTGAAACTTGTTCATTCCACGCTATTTATTTATTCCCTCGCTTACTGATACACGGTCGCTGAATTTTTTCTTCTCAAACTGCCGTAAAATCTTTGTAAAACAATGTACAATCATTCCTACTGAAGAGGTTCAGATTTTCTGAAAATTTTACCACGATATACGCGAAGCATTATTATCTTTGAGGCTTGACATTGAATTTGAGACGTTATAGTGTTCTTGACACTTCAAGATGCTACTATATCTTGTTGCGCCCGTGTTTACATTAAACACAATCACCGAAATTATTTATCTGAAACCGCTTGTATATTCCTTGTAAGGATCCAAAAAATTTTACAGAAGAGGAGCACTATTTCAGAAATATAACCGAAATTGTAGGTTTAGCAAATGATCAGTGAAGCTTATTATTTATATTAACCACTGCAGCATATTTGACATTTGTGCATGCAATATTATTCTATACAATTCCTTGTGTGGTGGTTTACAATTGCTGAAATGTTTATTCTGAACTCTCGTACGCTGTTTGTAGAAAACCTAAATACAATGTTTCTGAAGAGGTCCACAGTGTATGTTTCTACCAAATTTAATTGCAGCAATCACTTCCTCTGAGGCTCAGCATTGAATTAGAAAAAAAGAATGGTGCTATTGTCACACGTGTTGCACAAAACAATATTAGCCCTTGTTTACTATAACACAATTGTTGAAATTATTCTTCAAAAACGCCTTTGGTATCTTGGAAGTAGGCCCACATTAATGGATTCCTGCAGAAAAAGTTGTGTTTCACAAGTTTTCACAATATGACCTGGTTTTATAGTGTAGGAATAACATAAAATTTAAACAGTGCAGCAATCTTGATGCTTAAGCATGCCCAAAATATTATTCACATTCCTAATTAGGAAGCACATCTGGTGACATAATTTATCTGAAAATGCCTTCAGCGTCTCGTACGTAACAAGGCACTACAAAATTTCGATCAAAGAGGCCAATCTTTAAAGACATTTACAACAATGAAGTTCAACCCTTAGAATCACATGGGGATAGTATTTATTTGAAAAATCGTGCACTGTAGTAACGTCAGCATTCAAGAAATACATTTGATGCAGATGTTTACTAAAGAAATATCTCTGCAATCTTTGTTTGAACGTGAAAAGTCTTTTTGTAACAAAACAGGCATACATAAATTCCATCAGATGTGGTGCCCGCCTTAAGAAGTTTTTACATGAATATAGTCAAAGCCGTACGGTCAGTGAGTTTAAGTATAAATGGGAACACTGCAGTGCAACTGAAACTTGTTTATCCCACACTTCTCTTTTCACCCCCTCGTTACTAATACCCGGTCGCTGAATTTCTTCTTCTCAAACCGCCGCAAAATCTTTGTAAAACAGAGTAGAAGCATTCTAATTGAAGAGGTCCAGAGTTTGAGAAAAGTTAACCACGATGTACGCGCAGCATTTATTGATATTGAGGCTAGACATTGAATTTGCCACGATGAAGTGTTCTTGACACTTCTCTATGCAATTAATCCTATTATCACCCGTGTTTACTTTAAACACAATCCCTGAAATTATACTTCTGAATCCGTCCTATTCTTCTAAGCCAAACGGTTAAAAATCTTTACAGAAGATTACCAGTATTTCAGAAATATTACCGAAATTGTAGGTGCAGCAAATGAACAATCTGGCTTAGGATTTAATGTTAACCCCTGCAGCAGGCTTGACTTCTGTGCATACAATGATATTCTAAGGAATTTTTTGTGTAGTGGTTTACAATCGCTTAAAATGTTTCTTCTGAACTATCGTATGCTCTCTGTAATTAATGCACATACAATGTTTTTGAGAAGTCCAGAGTTGATGTTTCTACCACAATGTAAGTGCAGCAATCGCTTCCTCTAAGGCTTAGCATTGAATTTGAAAAAGAGTGGTGCTATTGTCACAGGTGTTGCACAAAGCAGTATCCGCCCTTGTTTACTATAACACAATTGTTGAAATTATTCTTCCAAAAATGTCTTTGCTACATTTGGAAGTAGGCCCACATATACGCATTCCTGCAGAAAAGGTTGAGTTTAAAAAATATTTCACAATATGGCATGGCTTTATAGTCTGAGGAAAAACACTAAATTGAAACACTGCAGCAATCATGACGCTTCTGCATGACCAAAATATATTCACATTCTTATTAGGTAAACACATTCGCTGAATTTATTTATCTGAAAATGCCTAAGCGTCTCGTACATAAACAGGCATACAAAATTTCTATCAAAGAGGCCATTCTTTAAAGACAATTACAACAATGAAATAAACGCTTTATAGTCACTGGGGATAATATTTATTTTTTTTAAACTCGTGCACTGTAGTCACGTGTGCATGCACTAAATTCAATTGACGCAGGCGTTTACAAGAGCAATATCTCTGCAATCTTTTGTTTGAACATGCTAAAGGCTCTTTGTAACAAAACAGGCATACAAAAATTCCATCAGCTGTGGTGCTGACCTTAAGAAATTTTCCATGAATATAGTCAAAGCTTTGTGGTCAGTGAGTTTTAAGTAGAAATGTGAACACTGCAGAGCAACTGAAACTTGTTTCTTCCACGCTTTCTATTTATTCCATCGTTTACCAGAACACAGTTGCTGAATTTATTCTACTCAAACTGCCGTTAAACCTTTGTAAAACAATGTACAAGCATTCCTACTGAAGAGGTCCAGAGTTTAAGAAGAGTTAACCATGATTTACGTGCAGCATGTATTGTTTTTGAGTCTAGACATTGAATTTGAGACGATGTAGTGTTCTTGACACTTCTCCGTGCAGTAAATTCTATTATCGCCCGTGCTTACTTTAAACAAAATCGCTCAAATTATTCTTCTGAATCTGTTTTATTCTCCTTGTAAGCCAACCGGTAAAAATCTTTACAGAAGATTGACAGTATTTCAGAATATAACCCGAAATTGTAGGTGCAGCCAATGATCAGTCAGACTTATGATTTAATGTTAACCACTGCAGCAGACTTGACATTTGTGCATGCAATAATATGCCATACAACCCCTTGTGTAGTGGTTTACAATCGCTGAAATGTTTATTCTGAACTGTCGTACGTTGTTTGTAGCAAACCTAGATACAATGTTTCTTAAGATGTCCAGAGTTGATGTTTCTACCACAAGTGTTAGTGCAGCAATCCCTTCCTCTTAGGCTCAGCTATGAATTTGAAAGAAAAGAGTGGTGCTATTGTCACACGTGTTGCACAAAACAACAATCGCCCTTGTTTATTATAACAAAACTGTTGAAATTATTCTTCCAAATTGCCTTTGGTATCCTAGAAGTAGGCCTACATACGTGCATTCCGCAGAAGAGGTTGAGTTTAAGAATTTACAATATGGCAAGGCTTTATATTCTGAAATAAACCATTAAATTGAAAAACTGCAGCAATCTTGACGCTTCTGCTTTCCCAAAATATTATTCACATTTCTATTTAGGAAACACATTCGCTGAAATTATTTATCTGAAAATGCCCAAGCGTCTCGTACGTAAAAAGGCATACAAAAATTTCGATCAAAGAGGCCAATCTCTAAAGACAGTTACAAAAATAATGTTCCACCCATTAAATCACTGGGGACAATATTCATTTGCAACACTCGTGCACTGTAGTCGCGTCTGCATGCAGAAAAGTCAACTGACGCAGATATTTACAAGAGCAAAATCTCTGCAATGAGAGAGAGAGAAAGGGTAAAGGAATGGCAGGAAGGTTAACGAGGCTACGGCCTAGTATGCTATCCTGCAAGGGGGAAAGGGCAACAATGAGGAAAAACATGAAACTAGAAAAAGAGGGGGAAAGGGACAGGCATAGCTTAGAGTGGTGCGCCTAGAGGTAGGACCCTATAAACAAACAAGTTCAGTGAATTTATAGCGGGTAGTCTTTTGCGCTACAGTCTTTCGTGCAATTCCGTTGTTTTTAGAAAACGCAAAAGCGCTTTTGTCGCCTTTCTGCAGACGAGGGAGAACGCCAGTGGCCCAGTATTGTCTCCTCAGAGAACGGGCGCCGAGAGTCTAACTTTCGTAGAGCCGCAGACAGCTGGCTTCGTTCCGATGAAAACCGTGGACAATCGCAGAGGACATGTCGGATTGTCTCAGGTGTGTCTCTGATTTCGCACGCCTCACTGGCTGCCATTCCGATCAAATAAGAGTAAGCATTTGTGAACGCGACTTTAAACCAGAGACGACGAAGTATGGTTGCATTACATCGTGGGAGGCCTAATGGAAGTGGGCGCTGAAGACGGGGGTCCAGGGCATGAATACGAACGCTGGTGAACTCTTGGGTGGTCCATTTAGATAGCGTGGTCTCGTGAGCAAGCTTGCAAAGAGACCTAGCGGCGTCCGTACTGGATAATGAAAAAGATGTGGTCTGCGTTTTTTAATGTGCCATGGGGGGGGCTGCGTCGAACTTTATTTTCCAACAACGCCGCAATGACTGGGAAGCCACTGAAAGGCAATGTCATGGCCCGCTTGGGTGGCATGGTCGTACAGTAGTCTTATCTCAGCCAGCACTGTTCATGAGGTCAACGGCACAGGGGTGACTGGAGCGATTGAAGCGCAGGCTTTAGGTCGCAGAAGATCGCCCATCTTAGGCATGAAGTTTCGCTCAACGGTGTGAAAGGCACAATGAATGGCAGTAATTTCTGCAGCCGTGGAGGTGGTAAGATGGGATATTTTGAAATGTGTGTACATGGACAGTCGTGGTATAACAATGGGGCTGGCAGAACTAGATGTCGTTACAGAACCATCAGTGTAAATATGAGTGCGGTCACTGTATCTCTCGTGTAAATAAAATGAGACTTAGCTGCTGTAGTACCAGTGTTGGAAAATCTAGCTTGTTTTTAAGCCTGGGATAGTGAGGTATGCTCGAGGCTGCGTCGTACACCAAAGTGGGAGGGGCAGCCTCATCGCAGGCGTATAGTTTGATGGCATGCTGGTGATTTTGGAAGCTACAACCTTTGCGAAAGACGAATGGGGGCGTTATAGATGGCAGAGTAGCAAGGTGATGACCCGGCAGCCTGGTTAGGTGCCTAATATGCGCCCTGAGTGTATCAATTGTCACGTAAGTGGGTAAGGGGTGATCACGAGCCACAGCAATGGTTGCAGCTGTTTACGTGCACCGTGGTAGCCCTTGGCAAGTTTGCAGGGCCTGCGCTTGTATGCCTTGCAGTTGCTGAATATTGGTACGGCACGTACCTGAAAGTACAGGCAGGCTATACCGTAGGCAGCCCAAGAATAGTGCGTTGTACAACGGAAGCATTGACTTCATGGGTGCTCCACACGTCTTGCCGCTGAAGAACTGGAGAATGTGGGCCACTGCGGACAGCCTCTTATTCAAACAACGAACGCGGGGAATCCAAGAAAGGTCCCTGTCGATAACCACGCCGAGAAACTTGTGTTCCTTCACATGAGATACCCTTTCGCCATAACTGTCAAAAGGTATGCGTACATAGGCTTCCGTGAAAACGTAAGCACTGCGCATTTGCTGGAAGACACTTCCAACTCTTGCTTGTGCAGATAGGTGTTCGTCAAATCTGCCGCCGTTTGCAGGCCCGCACGTACGTGCTGTCGAGTCACTCCATCTGCCCAGATGCAGATATCGTCCGCGTAAATCGACAGATGAACGTTCTTGGTAGGGAGCTTGTAAGGCCTATGAGTGTCAGGTTTAACAACGTGAGGCTCAAGACGCCTCCCTGGGGGACACCGCGTTGGGTATAGTGTGTTCACATTGGGCCATCTTGAGTCATTACAAAGAATGACCTCCCCGAGAGGTAACTTCGCACCCACTGGTAGACGCGGCCCCCAAGCCCCACTGCCTCCAGTGCTTCAAGAATGGCATCATGCTCCACGTTGTCATACGCTCCTTTTAGGTCCCGAAAGAGTGCAGCGCATATGCGCTTAATGCGTCGCTGCTGCTGCACAACGGTCACCAGGTCGATAACGCAATCGATAGAAGGACGCCTACGACGGAATCCAGCCGTGACTCTAGGGTAGATGTTGTAGCGCTCCAGAAACCACTCCAGGCGTGCAAGGATAACTCGCTCCATAAGCTTGCCAACGCAACTGGCAAGTGCTTTGGGTTAGTATGCCGCCGGGTCCAGCAGAGATTTTCCAGGTTTCAAGATCGGAACAAGGCAACTAGACCTCCAATTTTCAGGGACTATGCCGTCACGCCATAGCTCGTTGAAGTACTTCAAAGGGGCGTGGCGGGCGCCGTTGCCAAGGTGACAGAGAGCAGCATAGGTGACTCCATCCGGCCCAGGCAATGACGATCGGGTGCAGAGAGCTAATGCCGCCTCGAGCTCTTCCATAAAAAACGGCACGTCCATCCGAGAATCCGGCGAAGCGAGAATGTCAGTGGCAAGTGATGAAGCAGCAGGGCCTGTTCCTCTGGCGATCCGAACGCAGAAGTCCTCTGCTACTTCGAGCTCCCCGCGTTTCTGGTGAAGAGCCAGAGCCTTGAATGGGTAGCGCTGTTGCACGGGGGTCATTAGCCCTCGTACAGTTCTCCAGATCCCAGACAAAGACGTCCGAGGGTCGAGTGATTCACAAAAGTACTTCCAACGCTGTGCTTGCACTTGGATAATGCGGCGTTGGATCTTCTTCTGCGTCCTTCTCGCATCTCTTAAATCTTGGAGAGTCTTCATACGTCTGTATCTTCGTTGGGCGCGCCGGCGAAGAGCTCTAAGGCGTTCCAACTCTATGTCGAAATCTGTGATTTTAGGACACAGCCGGGCGGAATGTTTGCAAGCCACTAGCGTGCTTCCAATGGCAGACTCCAGATCTCCAGGCTCGTCACTCCCGCCAAAATCTTCCATCTTGAATTGAAATTGTGGCCAATAAGTCACCCCAATAACGTTGGGGTCGAAGCGACTTTGGAGACCATGAATCTTTAAATAGGTCGGAATATGGTCGCTTCTATGGGTTTCCGTCTTAAAATTATTGTGTACGCCCGGATAAGCATCGCGACACAAACGTTAGCTCCAAGCAACTGCCGTAGTTCGTGCCACGTAAAAAGTAGGACTTTCATCGTTCAGTAAGCACAGGCCATGGTCTGAGGCAAACGGAACCAGGCTCCGGCCTTTGCTGTTATTTCCTGAGCTTACCAAAAGCAAGTGGTGGGCATTAAAATCCTCAGTAATGACCCATGAACCAGTCGTTGTGCTTAGTATGCCCTCCAGCCTCTTGCGGTCAAAACGAGATGTTGGGTGTATGTAGGCACCCAAAAGTGCGAAGGTGAGCTTGCGTTTCCTGATTGTCACGCAGACGTACTCGTTACCCCTGTGAGGCTGCAAAGAATGGTTGAATATGCCAGAGGCTTTTTCTAACAAAAGCCATACATGAATTCCATCAGATGTGGAGCTGGCCTTAAGAAGTTTTTACATGAATATAGTCAAAGCCTTACGGTCAGTGAGTTTTAAGTAAAAATGTGAACACTGAAGTACAACTGAAACTTTTTGTTCCACGCTTTTTATTCACCCATCGTTACTGATACACAGTCGCGGAATTTTTTATTCTCAAACTGCCTAAAAATGTTTGTAAAACAATCTACAAGCATTCCTACTGAAGATGTCCAGTGTTTCTGAAAATGTTACGAAGATGTACATGAAGCATTTATTGTGATTAAGGCTTGACATTGAATTTGAACATTAAAGCGTTCTTTAAACTTCAACATGAACTAAATTTTGTTGCGCCCGTGTTTTTTTAAACACAATCGCTGAAATTATTCATCTGAAACTGTTGTATTATCCTTGTAAGGCATCCAGTAAAAAAGTTTAAAGCAGAGGAGCAGAATTTTAGAAATATTAACGTAATTGTACCTGCAGCAAATGATCAGTCAGGCTAACGATTCAAAATTAACCACTGCAGCAGACTTGACATTTGTGCATGCAATGATATTCCATGCAATCTCTTGTGTACTGGTTTACTTGTTAATGTTTCTTCTGAACTCTCGTATGCTTTTTGTAGTAAACCTACATAAAATATTTCTGAAGAGGTACAGAGTTGATGTTTCTACCACAATGTTAGGGCAGCAATCACTTCCTCTTAGGTCAACTATGAATTTGAAAGAAAAGAGTGGTGCTATTGTCACACGTGTTGCACAAAACAACAGTCGCCCTTGTTTACTATAACAAAACTGTTGAAATTATTCTTCCAAAATGCCTTTGGTATCGTAGAAGTAGGCCTAAATACATGCATTCCGCCGAAGAGGTTGAGTTTAAGAATTTACAATATGGCAAGGCTTTATATTCTGAAATAAAACCATTAAATGGAAACACTGCAACAATCTTGACGCTTCTGCAGGCCGAAAATATTATTCACATTCCCATTTAAGAAACACATTCGCTGAAATTATTTATCTGAAAATGCCTAAGCGTCTCTTACGTAAATAGGCATACGAAAATTTCGGTCAAAGAGGCCAATCTCTAAAGACAGTTACAACAATAATGTTCAACCCATTAAATCACTGAGGACAATATTCATTTGAAACACTTGTGCACTGTAGTCGCGTCTGCATGCAGAAAACTCAACTGACGCAGATATTTACTAGAGCAAAATCTCTGCAACGAGAGAGAGAGAGAAAGGGTAAAGGAATGGCAGGAAGGTTAACGAGGTTACGGCCTAGTATGCTATCCTGCAAGGGGGATAGCGAAGCAATGAGGGAAAACAGGAAACTAGAAAAAGAAGGGGAAAGGGACAGGCATAGCGTAGAGTGGTGCGCCTAGTGGTAGGACCCTATAAACAAACAATTTCAGTGAATTCATAGCGGGTAGTTGTTTGCGCAACAGTCTTTTGTGCAATTCCGTTGTTTTTAGAAAACGCAGAAGCGCTTTTGTCGCCTTTTCTGCAGACGAGGGAGAACGCCAGTGGCCCAGTATTGTCTCCTCAGAGAACGGGCGCGGAGAGTCTAACTTTCGTAGAGCCGCAGAGAGCTGGCGTCGTTCCGATGAAAACCGTGGACAATCGCCGAGGACATGTCGGATGGTCTCTGGTGTGTCTCTGATTTCGCACGCCTCACTGGCTGCCATTCCGATCAAATATGAGTAATCATTTGTGAACGCGACTTTAAAACCAGAGACGACGAAGTATGGTTGCATTACATCGTGGGAGGCCTAATGTAAGTGGGCGCTGAAGATGGGTTTCGAGGGCATGAAAACGAAGGCTGGTGAACTCTAGTGTGGTCCATTTAGATAGCGTGGTCTCCTGAGCAAGCTTGCAAAGAGTCCTAGCGGCGTCCGTCCTGGATAATGGAAAAGATATGGTCTGCGTTTTTTGGTGGGCCATGCGGGTGGCAGCGTCCGAACTTTCGTTTCCAACAATGCCGCAATGACTGGGAAGCCACTGAAAGGCAATCTCATGGCCCGCTTGGGTGGCATGGTCGTACAGTAGTCTTATCTCAGCCAGCAGCTGTTCATGAGGTCAACAGAACAGGGCTGACTGGAGCGATTGAAGCGCAGGCTTTAGGTCGCAGAAGATCGCCCATCTTAGGCATAAAGTTTGCTCAACGGTGTGAAAGGCACAATGAATGGCAGTAATTTCTGCAGCCGTGGAGGTGGTAAGAGTGGATATTTTGAAATCTGTGTACATGGACAGTCATGGTATAACAATGGGGGCCGGCAGAACTAGATGTCGTTACAGAGCCATCGGTGTAAATATGTGTGCGATCACTGTATCTCTCGTGTAAATAAATGAGACTTAGCTGCTGTAGTACCAGCGTTGGAAAATCTTGCTTGTTTTTAAGCCTGGGTTAGTGATGCATGCTCGAGGCTGCGTCGTACACCAAAGTGGGAGTGGCAGCCTCATCGCAGGCGTATAGTTTGATGGCATGCTGGTGATGTTGGAAGCTACAACCTTTGCGAAAGACGAATGGGGGCGTTATAGATGGCAGAGTAGCACGGTGATGACCCGGCAGCCTGGTTAGGTGCCTAATATGCGCCCTGAGTGTTTCAATTGTCACGTAAGTGGGTAAGGGGTGATCACGAGCCACAGCAATGGTTGCAGCTGTTGACGTGCACCGTGGTAGCCCTTGGCAAGTTTGCAGGGCCTGCGCTTGTATGCCTTGCAGTTGCTGAATATTGGTACGGCACGTACCTGAAAGTACAGGCAGGCTAATACGTAGGCAGCCCAAGAATAGTGCGTTGTACAACTGAAGCATTGACTTACATGGGTGCTCCCCACATCTTGCCGCTGAAGAACTGGAGAATGTGGGCCACTGCGGAGAGCCTCTTATTCAAACAACGAACGCGGGGACTCCAAGAAAGGTCTCATCGATGACCACGCCGAGAAACTGTGTGTTGCTTCAACATGAGATACCCTTTCGCCATTACTGTCAAAAGGTATGCGTACATAGGCTTCCGTGAAAACGTAAGCACTGCGCATTTGCTGGAAGACACTTCCAACCCTTGCTTGTGCAGATAGGTGTTGGTCAAATTTGCTGCCGTTTGCAGGCCCGCATGTAGGTGCTGTCGAGACACTCCATCTGCCCAGATGCAGATATAATCCGCGTAAATCGACAGATGAACCGTTCTTGGTAGAGAGCTTGTAAGGCCGATGAGTGTCAGGTTGAACAACGTGGGGCTCAAGACGCCTCCCTGGGGGACACCGCGTTGGGTATAGTGTGTTCACATTGGGCCATCTTGACTCATTACAAAGAATGACCTCCCCGAGAGGTAACTTCGCACCCACTGGTACACGCGGCCGCCAAGCCCCACTGCCTCCAGTGCTTCAAGAATGGCATCATGCTCCACGTTGTCATACGCTCCTTTTAGGTCCCAGAAAGAGTGCAAGCGCATATGCGCTTGATGCGTCTCTGCTGCTGCACAAAGGTCACCAGGTCGATAACGCAATCGATAGAAGGAACGGCCCACGACCGGAAACCAGCCATGACTCTAGGGTAGACGTTGTAGCGCTCCAGAAACCACTCCAGGCGTGCAAGAATAACTCGCTCCATAAGCTTGCCAACGCAACTGGCAAGTGCTATGGGTTAGTATGCCGCCGGGTCCAGCAGAGATTTTCCAGGTTTCAGGAGCGGAACAAGGCGGCTAGACCTCCATTTTCAGGGACTATGGCTGTCACGCCATAGCTTCGTTGAAGTACTTTCAAAAGGGCGTGGCGGGTGGGCGCCGTTGCCAAGGTGACAGAGAGCAGCATAGGTGACTCCATCCGACCCAGGCAATGACGATCGGGGGCAGAGAGCCAATCCCGCCTCGAGCTCTTCCATAAAAAACGGCACGTCCTCCGAGAATCCGGCGAAGCGAGAATGTCAGTGGCAAGTGATGAAGCAGCAAGGGCCTGTTCCACTGGCGATCCGAACGCAGAAGTCCTCTGCTACTTCGAGCTCCCGCTTTTCTGGTGAAGAGCAGAGCCTTGAATGGGAGCGCTGTTGCACGGGGGGTCATTAGCCCTCGCAAAGTTCTCACAGTTTTCTCCAGATCCCAGACAAAGACGTCCGAGGGTCGAGTGATTCACAAAAGTACTTCCAACGCTGTGCTTGCAATTGGATAATGCGGCGTTGGATCTTCTTCTGCTTCCTTCTCGCATCTCTTAAATTTTGGAGAGTCTTCACACGTCTGTATCTTCGTTCGGCGCACCGGGGAACAGCTCTAAGGCGTTCCGACTCTATGTCGAAATCTGTTATTTTAGGACACAGCCGGACAGAATGCTTGCAAGCCACTAGCGTGCTTCCAATGGCACACTCCAGATCTCCAGACTCGTCACTCCCGCCAAAATCTTCCATCTTGAATTGAAATTGTGCCAATTGGTCACCCCAATAACGTTGGGGTCGAAGCGACTTTGAAGACCATGAATCTTTAAAAAGGTCGGAAATGGTCGCTTCCATGGGTTTCTGTCTGGAAAATTGTGTGTACGGCCGGATAAGCAATCGCGACACAAACGTTAGGTCCAAGCAACTGCCGTAGTTCGTGCCACGTAAAAAGTAGGACTTTCATCATTCAGTAAGTACAGGCCATGGTCTGAGGCAAACGGAACCAGGCTCCGGCATTTGCTGTTAATGCCTGAGCTTACCCAAAGCAAGTGGTGGGCATTAAAATCCCCCATAATGACCCATGAACGAGTCGTTGTGCTTAGTATGCCCTCCAGCCTCTTGCGGTCAAAGCGAGATATTGGGTGTATGTACGCACCCACAAGTGTGAAGGTGAGGTTGCGTTTCCTGATGGTCAGCAGACGTACTCGTTACCCCTGTGAGGCTGCACAGGATGGTTCAGCATGCCAGAGGCTTTTTGTAACTAAACAGACATACATAAATCCCATGACATGTGGTGCTGGCCTTAAGAAGTTTTTACATAAATGTAGTCAAAGCCTTACAGTCAGTGAGTTTTAAGTCTAAATGTGAACACTGCAGAGCAACTGAAACTTGTTGATTCCACGCTTTCTATTTATTCCTCGTTGACCAGAACACAGTTGCTAAATTTCTCTTCTCAAACTGCCGTAAAATCTTTGTAAAACAATGTACAAGCATTCCTACTGAAAGAGGTCCAGAGTTTAAGAAATGTTTAACAAATTTACGTGCAGCATGTATTGTCATTGAGGCTTGACAATAAATTTGAGACCATGTAGAGTTCTTGACACTTCTCCATGCAGTAAATTATATTATCCCCCGTGTTTACTTTAAACACAATCGCTGAAATTATTCTTCTGAATTCGTTTTATTCGCCTTGTAAGCCAACCGGTAAAAAACCTTTACAGAAGAATAACAGTATTTAAGAAATATTACCGAAATTGTAGGTGCAGCTAATGATCAGTCAGGCTTATGATTTAATGTTAACCACTGCAGCAGACTTGATATTTGTAATGTAATGATATTCCATGCAATCAATTGTGTACTGGATTACAATCGCTCAAACGTTTCTTCTGAACTCTCGTAAGCTTTTTGTAGTAAACCTACATACAATGTTTCTGAAGAGGTTCAGAGTTGATGTTTCTACCACAATGTAAGTGCAGCAATCACTTCCTCTGAGGCTCAGGATTGTCTGAGGCTCAGGGTTGAATTTGAAAAAAGAGTGGAGCTATTGTCACACGTGTTGCACAAACCAATAATTGCGCTTGTTTAGAATAAAACAATTCTTGAAATTATCTTCGAATATAGACTTTGGTATCTTGGAAAAAGGCCCACATACATGCTTTCCGCAGAAGAGGTTGAGTTACAAACACAGTGGCCAGGGCAAAAGACAGCGTGTATTGTCCGGCTTGGGTTTTATAAGAACGAAAGGTAAGGGAAGGGGGAACAGGGAGATAAGATTGAAGGCGCGCCCATGCGTAGACTGGCAGCGCTTGTTTAGCGGTGGCCAACAGTTCGTGGCAGATTACAAGTGCCTTTAATAGTTTCCCTGATCGGTGCGGGGGAGGAACAGCAAGTGTACCATTGCAATTCTCGTCTGCGTGGCTCCGCTTCGTGAGACAATGTGCTTCAGTGTAGCCTTTCAAAGTTCCGCGTTTAAATCGACCAGCGTATGTGGCGCAATAACCTCAGCAATACCAAGCCCTTCCTCCGCCTCCCTGTGCACACACAACCACAAACTTTCTGGCTGTCAACGGCCTAATGTGCCTGCAAAGAAATGGCAATGCGGGCAACAAGGCTTAGTAATGAGTCGCTCGTGTAGAAGAATATTATGTGGACGTAATTATTATTTTATCCAAGAAAGTTCGGCTTTTTGCAGGGAGCACTTGTCGCACGACAGAGCCCACCCCGCCGGGGAGCTTCGGGGCAATGTATGCAACATTTCTCCCGGCAGTGCCTTGTCCCAAATAGAGCCAAGGCGGCCGCTAGTTTTACATCACGTTGGTTAGAAGTTTCCGAAAAAAGCATCGGTGTTCGTTTCAACTCCGTAGTGGGAAGATGAGGCGGTTTTCTCACCCACCGAACATCGCAAATCCGTCATTTCGGTGCTCCAGAAAGCAATTTTCGTTCTGTGATGGGTTAGATAAGGAAAAAACTTAGAGTGAGGCTTTTATATTACCATAAATGAAATGCCTCAGCCTGCGCCACCATTTATCGCAGGCTCAAACCATTTGCACATGAAAAAAAAAGGAATGTGGCCATCACTGGCAAAAAGGGGGAAAGAAAAATGTTCTTGGGTAAGAGAAAATGATTGGAGAGAAAGAACGAGGTGGAAGTTTAAGAGGAAGAATTAGGTGATCTACCAGAGCGAACCACAACTGCCGGAGCATGCACATCATCGGTTTTATTTTCCGAAAAACTGTTAATATATTCTTGAACAAAACCAACTTCGAAAGAAAATTACCTTTGCGGTTATTGCCTGTGTAACTTCTTTCGCGAATACTTCTCTTTTTCTATTGTCAACTTGTTGACATGGTCTCTTATTTATCTTTTCTTTAGTAATTGGAAAAAAATTCTCGTAAATGATGGTCAAAACCTACAAATGCTCTCCTGACGTGTGAATGGAGACGTCCGCGTATTCATAAATCTTTTAAAGTTTGAATGGGAAGCGCCCGTGGCGTTTTGCTGCTTCTGGGGAGTAAATGCCTCCGGCAAAATATTCCTAAATTAGTGTAACATTGTTATTCAAACTGTATGAATGGCTTCGTTTACCTAGCTTATTTCATGTGTATTGTTCCGTTCTTCATGTCCTTTCGCATATAGTTGTTTGGAGATGAATGATATCGGTATTGGAAGAAACGTTTCCGCTCCAATTGCAGCTGCTTCCTTTGCATACCCATCTGCTAATTGGAATTACTTTGTTAGAAATATTAGCTTTAACATTACAGAATTTCAAAGATATCAACCATTTGTCGTTAAGTGCAGGTTTAACTTCATTTCTCATAGTGTTGGTATATAAAGGGTTTCTTATTGCCTGTGGTGCTGAACAATCGTCAGTAAGGGGTTGATATTTTTATTTTCCGTTTTTACCTAATGTACATTTTATGCTCCCTTTATTGCTATTCCGCAAATTTCATCCGAATTCGGAAACTGAACTTGTAGTACTCGAAAAGCTGAAATAGAGTAAATATAATTCCTTATCCTATAGTAATTTTCAATGATAATAAGGAAATATTTAAATTTGCCATTATAACAGAAGTTATAGGTTACTCAAAATTCCTGATGAAATTACAATTGTCAAATTTATGCGAGGAATCACAAAAAGATTGAATGGGAAAAATATATTTTGGGGGTCAAATTCTCCCAACTTCAATATTAGGAGCTCGGGCTCCTTTGGATGAAAAAACTCCCAGAAAGGAGGGGAACAAAATTCTACACATTTACGGCGCGCACGGTCGCCATTTTGGTGGCCATGAGGCGCAGTTAGTTAAAACCGCTGCGAATGCAAACACGGGTCAATCGAATGAGGTAGGAGCAGTAGAATTGAAAAACACGCGTCGCCGTTGCTTGTTACGCTTAGTTGTGCTTAGTTTTTGGCGGATCTTGCTTGTCTTGTTGTGTTGACACATTTTTCGGGGGCTGTGGAAGGGCAGCAATCTGTCTCAGCGCATTGAGCTTGCTTTTATTTTCTTTACTAATAGCCGTGAAAACACTACTGTGCGCATGAATTTAACTCAAACATAAAAAAACGTTAATTGCCAAGCGAGTGTGGCACACCCTAGTTTTTCTTTTTTGTTTGTTTGTTTGTTTTGTTTTGTTTTTTTAACTTTGTCGCGGTTCTCGCTCTCTCGCCGCTCGGTGGCGGTCTTCAAAACGTGCCCGGGCCATCTTTCGACCACTGGCTGGACAGAATATTTCTCGCTCTATGGGGCCATTGAAATGGGTTTTTTTGTGCGACCAAGGAAAACCAGGCCAGCGCCACGACACTGACGCGGCGCGTCCGAAACTGTCGGCACGAAGACTTCTTGCTGAGGTTTGAACGCCAGTATTGCCCCTCATCGTGGTACTCAGACGGCCCGAACGGGTAGCCGCGGCATATATAGAGGGGCCGACGAACTGCCGAAAGAAAAACGAAATCAACAATCAAGAGCACTACTTACAGGGGCAAAATATCAGCAAACGACGCGAGGAATTTTGTTATGCCGATTGTGTGAGCTCTTCGTTTCACTTCGAGCCGATACGGAGCTTGTGAAGCCATATATATAACGGCTTGCTCACCTCGCCGCTGACATTGAGTATAGATTACAAGGTGCCCTAGATATTTCCCCTATTGGGAGCGGGGGAGGTACAGCAAGTGCAACCTTGCAATTCTCGTCTGCAATGGCTCCGGTTCGTCAGACAATGTGCTACATTGTAGCCATTCAAGGTTCCACGTTTAAATCGAACAGCGTATGCGCCGCAATTACCGTCAGCATTACAAACTCCTTCCTCCGCCTCCCTGCGCACACACAACGAAAACTTTCTGGCTGTCGACGGCTTAATGTGCATGCAAAGAAATGGCAATGCGGGCAACAAGGACTTAGTAATGACCGCACGTGTAGACGTTTATTATGTGGACATTAATAATATTTTCTCCAAGGAAAGTTCGGCTTTTTGCAGGTCGCACTTGTCGCACGACAGAGCCCACAACCGCCGGGTAGCTTTGGGGCAATGTATGCAACATTTCTTCCGGGTGAGCCTAGCGCAAATAGAGCCAAGGCGAACCACTGGTTTTACCTTACGTTGGTTTACAAGTTTCCGACAAACGCAACGGTGTTCAATTTAAAACTGCGTAGTGGGAAGATTAGGCTGTTTTCTCGCCCACCGAACATCGCAACTCTGTCATTTGGTGGTCTCTAGATGCGATTTTCGTGCGTGATGGGTTAGATAAGCGAAGAACTCAGGGTGAGGCTATTAAATAATAAAAATGAAATGCCTCAGCCTGCGCCACCATGTATCGGCTGGCTCAAAGCATTTGCACATTAAAAAAAGGAATGGGGGCTATCTGTGGCAAAATGGGGAAAAAAGATGTTTTTCGGTAGGAGAAAATGATTGGAGAGAAAGAAAGAGGTGGAAGTTGAAAGAGGAAGAATGAAGTGATCTACCACAGCGAACCACCAGCTGCCGGAGTGTGCACATCATCCGGCTTTATTTTCCGGAAAACTGTTAATATATTTTTGAACAGAACCTATTTTGAAAGAAAAATTACCATTGCGTTTATTGTTTGTGCAACTTCTTTCACGAATACTTCTCTTTTTCTATTGTCAAGTTGTTGACATGGTCTCCTAATTCTCTTTCTTTTAGAAATTGAGAGAAATTTTCTTAAATGATGATAAAAACATACAGATGCTCTCCTTACGTATGCATGGAGAAGTCTGCGTTTTCCTAAATCTTTAAAGTTTGAATGGGAAGCGCCCGTGGCGTTTTGCTGCTTCTAAGAAATAAAAGACTGCGACAAAATATTCCTAAATTTAGTTAACATTGTTATTCAAACTGTAGGAATGGCTTCGTTTACCTAGCCTATTTCTTATGTATTGTTCCGTTCTTGATGTCCTTTCGCATATACGCCTCGAGCTTTGCGATCGCTGCGCCACCTGCCGCCGCTTCACCGCGTCGCATACGGGATGACCGCTGCCCAGCTGATAGTGGCTCATGCAGTGTTTTGGTTTTCTTTCGCTTCCTTTTGTTTTCCGTGCCAAAAACAACTTCTTATGGTGATGTCTGTTAGCAAATAGTACGTTTAGGGTACTTCGAAAAACAGCTGCGTCCTGATAGAGTGCTTGAAATCCAACAAGAGCTACCAGGAGAGGCGGAACTGCGGGCTTCTTCGCCGCTCTTACGGGTGTCGGCGACGGAAGCAGCACTTCACCACTGTCGCTTCCATATACGTCAGGCGCAAGTTCATTCTGTTGTGGCCTTGTTTAGACCTAATACTGGCACAGCGAGAGGTTGGTTTCGTTTTGCAGCGCGGACAACGAAGGCGGCTTTGTTTCGAATATGTATACGTCGTAGAAAAATATCTTTCGGTTAACCAATACGTCACAATAACTTGCGTCTTTTATGGGACTATAAGCCACGCGAAAATGTTAAATATGTTACAAGGCTCTGCGTCGGGAAATGTGTGCCACTCGTGCCTTATAGCAAGAACCTAGGAAAGTTAATGAAACCACGGAAAAATAAATGGTCTGCAATTCCGGAAGAAACAGAATAACTCGTACTGGAATGAAAAAAAAACCAAGTGCACCTTCGGAAATGCTGGAGACGTTCGTCTTACTTTAAGCAAGGTGTAACTCACTCGACCAACTAGATGAAAACTGCACTGATATTTTTCAAGAAATGCGGAGCGAAATCAACTAATGACCGTTTTAGTAACCACACGCACAAGCTGCGCGTTCACTTTTATTTAGTTTTTTTTTACTTTAGCGAACAGCTGATCACTAGGCGGGCACATTTTTTTGTAGTATACAGTAAGTTAGCACACAAGCGATAAAAGGTGTCGTTGGAAGAGTGTGGTATCTGATAAGGTGATCTCATTTCACTTTTGTGCTATATTCGGCAGACTCCGTGTCATATGACGATGTTTCTGGAAAGCGTTTTGTCGCGGACGCAGATATAAGCATGCATATGATATATGTATCAAATGAATACTTGTGACGGCTCACATCGCGACAAGACGACCCAGCGGTAAATTGTTTGTCGTGTGCTGACTCCCGCTATAATTTTCATTATCCATCGTACCCATTGCGTAAAATGTCCGTGAAATTTATGCCAAGTACATTGGCTTCTCCAGTGTAGTGGTCAATATCTGAGATATGAAGCATAAGTGGCGTGCTGTCAGGTATGAGCACTCCGCTAGATTATGCAAGCACACGAAACCGTTTTACATCGTGGTGTATAGCGGTACCATTAGCATTTGGACGAACGCTGCTTACAGAGGTACTGTTAGAAAATTTCAGGGCAATGGAATTACAATCAGTTTCATGTATATGCCGATTTCGCAACGTCGGGCTGACACACACCTGGCGCTTATGCGGACCGAATGTACCCCACTAAGATCGCGTCTGAAGTGTTTACACTCTCGTAAATACACCACATTTGCGAACAGAGTGACTGCTCCACATAAATATGTATTTCCAACGCATACAAACGGAAGATATTAGTTGCGAACGTGCCGCAAAAGCAACGGCGATAGTGGTGAGCGGACCGGAGACTCCCGCGACTACTTCCAAAACGGGCCCCTAGGGGGATTTAAATGGCGCCCCTACAGGCTGCGCTCGACGCGTATAGTTCTTTGGAGATGAATGATATCGGTATTGGAAGAAACGTTTCCTCTCCGATTGCTGCTACTTCCTTTGCATACCCATCTGTAACTGCAATTACAATGGAATTACTATTAGCTTTAACATTACCGAATTTTGCAGTTATCGACCACTTGTCGTTAAGTGCAGCTTTACTTTCATTTATCATAGCGTTGGTATTTTTTGGGGTTTTTAATGCCTGTGGTGCCGACAAACTGTCAGTACGGGGTTGATATTTTATTTTCCTTTTTTACTTAATATAAGTTCCATTGCTCCCTTCATTGCTCTTCCATAAATTCCACCTGAATTCGAAAACTGAGCTTGGTAGTACTCAAAACGCTGAAATATAGTAATTAAAATTCCTTATCCTATATTAATTTTCAATAATAATAAGGAAATATTTAAATTTGCTGCTATAACAGAAGTTATAGGTTACCGAAAATTATTGATGAAATTACAATTGTCAAATTTAAACGAGGAATCACAAAATAATTGAATGGGAAAATATATTTTGGGGGTCAATTTCTCTCCACTTTACTATTAAGAGTCGGGATTCTTTCGATGGAAAAACACAAATAAAGGAGGGGATAAAAAAATCTTTCACATTTACGGCGTGCTCGGGCACCATTTTGGGGCCATGAGGCGAAGTTAGTGAAATCGCTGGGAATGCAAACACGGCTAAATCGAATGAGCTGGAGCAGTAGAATTGAAAAACACGCGTCGCGGTTGCGTGTCACGCTAAGTTGTGCAGTTGCGAGGAGGCGGATTTGTGTTTTTTGGAGGATCATGCGTGTCTTGATGTGTTGACACACTTTGCGGAGGCTGTGGAAGGGCATCAAATTATCTCAGCGCGTTGAGCTTGTGTTTATTTCCGTAACTAATAGCCGTGAAAACACTACACTGCGCATGAATTTCACTCCAACCATAAAGAAGGGTAATTGCCAAGCAAGTGAGTGTGGCGAACCATAGTTTTTTCTTTGTTTGTTTGTTTGTTTTTTACTTTGTCATAGTTCTCGCTCTCTCGCCGCTTAGTGGCGGACTTGAAAACGTGCGCGTGCCATCTTTCGACCACTCGCTGGACAGAATATTTCTCGCTCTATGGGGCCATTGAAATGGGTTTTTTTTGCGACCAAAGAAAACCAGGCCAGCGCCAAGACACTGACGCGGCGCGTCCGAAACTGTCGGCACGAAGACTTCTGCTGAGGATTGAACGCCAGTATTGCCCCTCATCGTGGTACTCAGAGGCCCGAACGGGGTAGCCGCGGCATATATAGAGGTGCCGATGAACGTGCCGAAAGAAAAACGAAATCAACAATCAAGAGCACTACTTACAGGGGCAAAAATATCAGCAAACGACGCGAGGAATTTTGCTATGCCGATTGTGTGAGCTCTTCGTTTCACTTCGAGCTTATACGGAGCTTGTGAAGCCACATATCTAAAGGCTGCTCACCTGGACATTCAGACTTATGATTTATTATTAACCACAGCAGCAAACTTGATATTTGTGCATGCAATGATATTCCATGCAATCAATTGTATACTGGATTACAATCGCTGAAAATTTTCTTCTGAACTCTCGTACGCCCTTTGTAGTAAGCCTACATACAATGTTTCTGAAGAGGTCCAGAGTTGATGTTTCTACCACAATGTAAGTGCAGCAATCACTTTCTCTGAGGCTCAGTATTGAATTTGAAAAATGGGAGTGGTGCTATTGTCACACGTGTTGCACAAAACAAAAATCGCCCTTGTTTACTATACACAATTGTTGAAATTATTCTACGAAAAAGGCCTTTGTTATCCTGGAAGTAGGCCCACATAAATGGATTCTGCAGAAGAGGTTGTGTTTCTGAAATTTTAATAATATGGCCTGGTTTTATAGTCTGAGACATAAAATAAAATATAAACACTGCAGTAATTTTCACCCTTAAGTAAGCCCAAAATATTATTCACATTCTTATTTAGGAACATATTCGCTGAAATTATTTACCTGAAAATGCCTTCAGCGTGTCGTATGTAAACAGGCATACAAAAATTTCGATCAAAGAGGCCAATCTCTAAAGACAATTACAACAATGAAGTTCAACCCTTTATCATCACAGGGTACAATAATATTTTAAACACTCGTGCACTGCAGTCACGTCTCCATGCACAAAATTCAATTATCGCCGATGTTTACTAGAGCAATATCTCTGCAATCATTTGTTTGAACATGCCACAGGCTTTTGTAACTAAACAGGCATACATAAATTCCATCAGATGTGGTGCTGGCCTCAAGAAGTTTTTACATGGATATAGTCAAAGCCTTACGGTCAGTGAGTTTTAAGTAAAATTGTGAACTCTGCAGAGCAACTGAAACTTGGTCATTCCACGCTTTCTACTCACTCCCTCGTTCACTGAAACAAAGTCGCAGAATTTCTTCTTCTTAAACTGCTGTAACAGTATTGTAAAACGATGTACGAGCATTCCCACTGAAAAGGTATAGAATTTAGGAAAAGTTTACCACGAATGTACGTGCAGCATTTATTGTCATTGAGGCTTGACATTGAATTTAAGACGATGTAGTGTTCTTGACACTTCTCCATGCAGTAAATCCTATTATCGCCCGTGTTTACTTTAAACACAATAGCTAAAATTATTGTCTGAACCTGTTTTATTCCCCTTGTAAGCCAACCGGTAAAAAGTCTTTACAGAAGATTAACAGTATTTCAGAAATATTACCGAAATTGTAGGTGCAGCAAATGATCAGTCAGGCTTATGATTTAATGTTAACCACTGCAGCAAACTTGACTTTTGTGCATGCAATAATATTCTATGCAATCCTTTGTGTAGTGGTTCACAATCGCTGAAATGTTTCTTCTGAACTCTCGTACGCTCTTTCTAGTAATCTTACATACAATGTTTCTGAAGAGGTCCAGAGTTGATGTTTCTTACCACAATATAAGTGCAGCAATCGCTTCCTCTGAGGATTAGCGTTGAATTTGAAAAAACGAGTTGTGCTATTGTCACATGGGTTGCACAAAACAATATCCGCCCTTGTTTACTAGAACAGAATTGTTGAAATTTTTCTTCGAAAAATGCCTTTGGTATCTTGGAAGTAGGCCCACATACGTGTATTCCTGCTGAAGAGGTTGAGTTACAGAAATTTTCACAATATGGCCTAGTCTGAGGAATCACATAAAATTTAAACACTGCAGAAATCTTGACGCTTAAGCATGCCCAAAATATTATTTACATTTCTATTAGAGAACACATTCGCTGAAATTATTTATCTGAAAAGGCCTAAGACGTCTTGTACGTAAACAGGCATACAAAAATTTCGATCAAAGAGGCCAATCTTTAAAGACAAATACATCAATAATGTTCAACCCTTTATAATCACTGGAGATAAAAATTAGTTTGAAACACTCGTGCACTGTAGTCACGTCTGGATGCGCGAAATTTAATTGATGCAGATGTTTACTTGAGCAAATCTCTGCAATCATTTATTTGAACATGCCAAAGGCGTTTTGTAACAGAACCGGCATACATAAATTACATCAATGGTGGTGCTGGCCTTAAGACGTTTTACATTGACATCGTCAAAGCCTTGACATTGTCAAAGAGCAACTGACACTTGTTCATTCCACGCTTTCTATTTTCCCCTCGCCCGCTTACAGATACACAGTCACTGAATTACTTCTTCTGAAACTGCCATAGAATCTTTGTAAACCAATGTAAAAGCATTCGTACTGAAGAGTTGCACAGTTGCTGAAAATTTTACCATTAGGTACGTGAAGTATTTATTGTCCGTGAGGCTTGACATTGAATTTGAGACAATATTCTGTTCTCGATACTTCTACATGTACTAAATCCTGTTCACAACCGTGTTTACTGTAAACACAATCGCTAAAATTGTTCATCTGAAGCCGTTGTTTCTCCTTGTAAGGCAAACGGTAAAAAAATGTATAGAAGAGGAGCAGTGTTTCAGAAATAATAACGTAATAGCTGGTGCAGTCTTATTGGCACTCAGGCTTAAGATACGGTGTTAACCACTGCCGCACACTTGTCACTTGTTCATGTATTGATATTCACTGCAATCCCTTGTGTTGTGGTTCACAATCACTGAATTGTTTCTTCTGAACTCTCGTACGCTCTTTGTAGTAAACCTACATACAATGTTTCTGAAGAGGTCTCGAGTCACGTGTTGTACAAAACAATATTCGCCCTTGTTTACTAAAACACAATTGTTGAAATTATTCTTCGAAAAATGCCTTTGTAATCTTGGAAGTAGGCCCACATACATGCATTCCGCAGAAAAGGCTGAGTTTCAGAAATTTTTACAATATGGCCTATTTTTATATACTGAGAAATAACACAAAATTTAAACACTGCAGCAAACTTGACGCTTAAGCACGCCCAAAATATTATTCACATTCCTTTTTACAAAACACACTTGCCTTAATTATTCATCTGAAAATGCCTCAGCGTATCTCGTACTAACAGGCATACAAAAAATTCAATAAAAGAGATGAACCTTTTTAAAACCTATAATAATGAAGTTCAACCCTTTATAATTACTGGGGATAATATTTTTTTGAAACACTCGTGCACTGTGGTCGCTTCTGCATGCACAAAAACCGATTTACGCAGTTGTTTACTGAAACAAAACCTGTGCAATTATTTGTTTGAAGCTGGCGTTGCCTACTTGTAAGTAAACCGGTATACACAAATTCCAACAGATGTGGTAGTGGCCTCAAGAAGGTTGTACGGGAATTTTGTCAAAGTCTTCAGTGAGTTTTAGGTTTAAATTTTAACACTACAGAGCAACTGAAACTTGTTCATTCCACGCTTTCTAATAACTCCCTAGTGTACTGGAACACAGTCGCGGAATTTCGCCTTCTCAATCTGCTGTAAAATCTTTGTAAAACAATGTACAAGCATTCCTACTGAAGAGGTACAAAGTTTCTGATAATTTTAAAATGATGTACTTGCACCATTTATTGTCTTTGAGGCATAACATTGAATTTTATACAATGTAGTTTTTTTTACACTTCTTCATGCAATAAATCCTATTATCACTCGTGTTTACTTTAACACAATCGCTAAAATTATTCTTCTCAAACCGCTTTTCTTCTTGTAAGGCAACCGGTAAAAAAATCTGTACAGAAGATTAACACTATTTCAGAAATATAACGAAAATGTACGTGCGGCCTTATCATCAGTCAGGCTAAACTTGTAAAGTTAACCATGGAAGCAGACTTGTCACTTGTGCATGCAATGATGTACAATGCAATTCCTCTTGTACTGGCATACAATTGCTGAAATGTTTCTTCTGAACTCTCGTAAGCTGTTTGTAGTAAACCTACATACAATTTTTCTGATGAGGTCCCGAGCATTACAATTTAAATGCGGCAATCACTTCCTCTGAGGTTCAACATTGAATTTGAGTGGTGGTATTGTCACACGTGTTGCACAAAAGCTTATTCGCCCTTCTTTACTATACAAGTGTTAAAATTATTCTACGAAAAATGCCTTTGCTATCTTGGAAGTAGGCCCTCATACATGCATTCGCAGAAGTTTGAGAGTTTCGGAAATTTGACAATATGCCCCATTTATGGGCTAAGGGGTAAAGTTATATTTTAAACACAGCTGCAATCTTGTCACTTATGCATGCCCAAAATTATATTACCGGTCTTGAACACTTATACTGAAATATTTCATCTGATAACGCTACAGTTTCTCGTACGTAAACAGGCATACAGAAATTTCTCTAAAAGAGGTGTGAAGTTCAACCCTTTATAATCACTGGGATTAATATTTAATTTGAAACACACTCGGCACTGTAGCCACTTCTGCATGCAGGAAAACCGATTTATGCAGTTGCTTACTACAATTATTTTTTTGAAACTCTGGCTATTTGTAACTAAAGGTCAAATTCCGATGTGGTTTTGGCCTTAAGAAGTTCATTATGCAAATTACAGTGAGTTTTAGGTATAAATGTTAAACTGGGCTGAAACTGTCAGAAAACTGCCATCATTGATGTACAAGCATTTGAAGAGGTCCATGTACCTGCAGTTGGAATTCGAGACAATGTAGGTGGTTTACTTTTGTGAAAATAAGGCTGATTCGTACTTCTTTGGTAAATATTAAAAATGTAGTTGCACGTTGGTGGATAAGATTTCCACCACTTACTTCCGAAATTTGACAATATGCCCTTCATTTATGGGCTAAGGGGTAAAGTTATATTTTAAACACAGCTGCAATCTTGTCACTTATGCACGCCCAAAATTATATTACCGGTCTTATTGAGGGAACACTTATACTGAAATATTTCATCTGATAACGCTACAGTTTCTCTTACGTAAACAGGCATACAGAAATTTCTATAAAAGAGGTGAATCCTTTAAAAATATATAATCATGAAGTTCAACCCTTTATAATCACTGGGATTAATATTTAATTTGAAACACTCGTGCACTGTAGCCACTTCTGCATGCAGGAAAACCGATTTATGCAGTTGCTTACTAAAACACAATCTCTGCAATTATTTTTTTGAAACTGGCATTGGCTCTTTGTAACTAAAGAAGCATTCACAAATTCCTGAGATGTGGTTTTGGCCTTAAGAAGTT
This sequence comes from Haemaphysalis longicornis, assembly GCA_013339765.2. Classification (NCBI taxonomy): domain Eukaryota; kingdom Metazoa; phylum Arthropoda; class Arachnida; order Ixodida; family Ixodidae; genus Haemaphysalis; species Haemaphysalis longicornis. The sequence goes on along the minus strand of JABSTR010001742.1, from coordinate 49,901 downwards.
TTTCATGAATATAGTCAAAGCCTTACAGTCAGTGAGTTTTAGGTATAAATGTGAACGCTGAAGAGAAACTGAAACTTGTTCATTCCACGCTTTCTATAACTCCCTCATTTACTGAAACATTGTCACTGAATTTCTTCTTCTCGAACTGCCATAGAACCATTGTAATACAATGTACAAGCATTCCCACTGAAGAGGTCTAGAGTTTCTGAAAATTAAAAGAATGTACCTGCAGCATTAACTTTCATTGAGGCTTAATATCGAATTCGAGACAATGTAGTTTCCTTGACACTTCTCCATGCGCTAAATCATATTATCTCCCCTGTTTACTTTGAACACAATCGCCGAAATTATTCATCTGAAACTGTTGTATTCTCCTTGTAAGGCAACCAGTAAAAAATTTACAGAAGAGGAGCAGTATTTCATAAATATTAACATTGTTGTAGGTGCAGCCTTATTGGCACTCAGGCTATAGATTTATGGTTAACCCCTGCAGAACACTAGTCAACAGTGGATGACATGATATTCCATGCAAGCCTTCGTTTAGTGGTATACAATCGCTGAAATTTTGGTTCGTAACTCCCGTACGCTCTTTGTAGTAAACCTGCATTTAAATTTTCTGAAGAGGTCCAGAGGTGATGTTTCTACCACAATATAAGTGCAGCAATAACTTTCTCCGAGGCTCAACATTCAATTTAAAAATACATTCGTGCACTTGCCACTCCTGTTGCAAAAAATCATATTTGCCCTTGCTTACTAGAGCACAATTGTTGAAAATAATCTTTTGAAAATGCCTTAGGTATCTTGGAATTAGGCCCAGATACATGGATTCCCGCAGAAGTGGTTGAGAGTTTCAGAAATTTTTACAATATGCCCTGCTTTTATGGGCTGAGTGGTAATGTAAATTTCAAACCCTGCTGTCCTTGTGAGTTCTGCATTCCTAATTTATTATTCACGTTCCAATTTAGGGAACACATTCGCTGAAATTCTTCATCTGAAAATGCTTAAAGTGTCTCGTACGTAAACAGGAATACAAAAATTTAATAAAAGAGGTAAATCTTTTAAGAATTATATAGCAATGAAGTTCAACCCTTTATAATCGATAATATTTAATTTGAAACGAAACACTCGTGCACTCTAGTCGCTTCTGCATGCAAGAAATCCGATTTATGCAGTTGTTTACTAAAACACAATCTGCAATTATTTGTTTGAAACTGGCGTGGGCTATTTGTAACAAAAGAGGCATACACAAATTCTTCAGATGTAGTGCTGGCCTTAAGAAGTTTTTACATGAATATTGCTGGGAACCATGTACGGGTTTGTTTATTTATTGTTTGTTTTTAATGCCCGGCCGTGCCCAGCTCTGTTATCTGTGTCCTATGCGAAGCGCGGGTTCCATTCTTTATTTTTATGCCGCATGGGTTTTCTCGTTCATAATAGGCAGGCTGCTTCGCCCTTATGTCGCTAGCCCACAATAATCTTCTGTGATCTACAATGTTCTAGATGTGAATCGAGGGTTCCACAAACACTCGCACCGAAAGACAAAAGGCTGCGAAGCAGACGCCGCCGCATTCGTTTCGACGACACTCGCCTGCGCAAGTCAATTTGTTCACCGCTGCTTCGCCGCCTCTGTATTGTTAGGGGAGCAAAAGTTCGCTCTAATAAACTTGTTTTCCTTGAAGAACTGCGCCATGTTTGGCCACGTGACATCTGGAAGAGGTGCTGGGTAAATGCACCCTAAACACTCGTCAAACCGACAAAAAAGTCCCACTCGTGCCAGCCGCCGACAGCAAGGTCTTCAGCCGGAGTTTGGGCTCCTTTCGGATAAAGTGAAGAAAGAAGACGCCGTGACCACCACCATGATCAACGCAGGCACCATGACCAGCACTACCCTCGTTCTTCAACAGCCCTGGGAACCACCTTCGCTCCGCGGATCCCCGGAGAAGACCTTGAGGACTGGTTGCAGAAAATGGAGGGCCTCCGCAATCTTTAACAGGTGGGATGACCAAGAAACTTTCGGCATGTTTTCTTCTACTTAGAAGATACGACCCGAACGTGGTTTGAAACCATGAAACCTCCCTAACCGACTTGACTCTCTTTGAGGAGGGGGTTGCTCTAAACATTCGCAACCGTTTGTGCGGAAAGAAACGAGCTGCCCTTTGGTTGGAAACGCGCAAGCAACACCCCAACGAAGGGGTCGTGATCTTCGTTGAGGATATGAAGCAACTATTTCGCCACGCGGACACCGAAATGACGGAAGAAAAGATGTTACGCTTCTTGATGCGCAGTGTGAAGGAGTAACTCTTTGCTGGACTTGTCCGCAAACCCGCCCGAAAACTATCGCCGAATTCATGACCGAAGCCAGCACGATTGAGAAGGCTCTCGATTGCGTGCGAAGCAATATTATACCCGCAACTTTGTTGGCGCTGCCATGCGAACTACGTCGACAGCATGCCGATTCCGGCAGACAGCCTACGTTTGACTATCCGCGCAATAGTGAGAGATGAGCTGCGGAAACTTCTCCCCACTGCCGCCGCAGCCGCAAGTCGCTTCCCTTACCGATGGGATTAGAAAGAAGTGTAGCAAGCGCTGGGAATCTCAACGATATCAGAGGCATCCGGCGAACCGCAAGCGATGTCTTACGCGGCTGCTGTACACCGGCCTCGCCCACCTGCGCCCTACTGGCAAGAAAAAACTCCGTAACCATAACCCCTTTCGCCGGCCCGACCACCTGCGGTGGAACCCCCCGCCCCAAGGAAGACCGACGTGTGACAACTCCCGATAATCGTCCGCTGTGCTACCAATGCTGAGACGCGGACCACATCTATCGTTGTTGCCCATACAAGAGACTCGGACTCCGTGGTTTCCATAGACGCACCTCACCCTCTCCCTGGGCAATACCACGTGAAATCGACGACTACGTTCTCAAACCAGCCGCGGCACAGCCCGTTTCAAACCGTTCGTTGTAGCCCTGCCTATACCAATCGCCGGGCCGACGTAGCAATGTTCACTTCTCACGTGGAAGGTCCCCCAGCCCACGCCGGGGAAACTAAGGGCAGACACTTCGGGAGGTTAAGTTGCACAACGACGGAAAAATGAGAACCCTCCAATGACGCAGCGACTCGCTGAAGACAGTAATTCATGACATGCCCTCATCCCCACAACCTCACCTAACCGTGACGAGACACACGAACAAGACGACAGCCACACGGCGCTACGCGCACCTGACATGACCGAATCAGCTGCTGAGAAGACGACGACAACGACGACGCACAGTGCGCGACCGTCAACATGCACAAGCCGCGGTGCGGACGCCACGATGCACCGGGAACTCGAGGAAGACGGCATCCGAGCTTCAGCTGTCCATCGACGGCTTTGATGGCCTCTCATAGACACGGCAGCCGACTACTCAATATTAAGCGGGTCATTTGCCTCTAAGCTGAAAAAAGTTATGACCACATGGGATACTCCGCACATACGCACAGCAGGAGGTAACCTCGTGACGCCTAGTGGAACGTGCACATCGCGCGTCACCATAGACGGCACAATGTACCCTGCGGCGTTCGTAGTTCTGCCTAACCGCTCCCGCGACGTAATTCTTGAAATGGACTTTTTGATGGACAACAGTGCAAACATTGATCTGCAGATCAAGTCAATAACGTTTTCCCCCATCACTCCATGGCGCCGGAACCAAACCCCGTACGTCGGGCTGCTCTAAGGATTATCGATAATCATGTCACCCTGCCACCCCACGCAAGCTTGATGATCACATTCTACTGTGAAGATGCAACTCCTGACGTCGTCACTACCGTAGACAGGGATCAAAGGTTGCTTCTCGACCGTGGTGTCGCTGTCTCAAGAGGCATTGGGCACTCCAGGGAACACCAATCCCCCCTTTTGGTTACTAATTTCACCGAGGAGTACCGCATCTAAACAAAGGCGCAACAATTGCATTCTTCGAAGAAACCCAAAAAGCCAGTTACGTGATCGCGGTTCCAAATTTGAACGCACACCCGTAGAAACTTTCAACCTTCCGCAGCCCTTCGGCGTGAATCCGGCGCTACCGCAAGAACAATAAAAAAAATAATTGAGTTTGCAGCGTCGCTAAAGCGGATGTTTTTCGTCGAGCACTAAACTACGTGAGACACCTGTAGCAAAACACCGAATAATTACCGAGGATGGAGCCCGACCTACCTGACAGTCACCGTACTGCGGTTCTTCCCACGAGCGGGAAGCCATCAGGACTCAAGTCGACGACATGCTCATCGACGACATTATACACTCATCGAAAAGCCCCTGTGCTGCGCCGGTCGTACTCGCGAAAAAAAAGACGGCGCACTAAGATTTTGCGTTGACTACCGGCGACTGAACAACATCACCAAAAAGGACGTGTACCCCCTGCCACGAATCGACGACGCCCTCGACCACCTCTGCCATGCAAAGTACTTCTCATCGAAGAACCTGAAGACCAGCTACTGGCAAATTGAAGTGGACGAGAGAGACCGAGAGAAGACCGTATTTATAACCCCGGACGGCCTATACGTGTTGAAGGTGATGCCCTTTGAGCTGTGCACAGCACCAGAGACGTATTAAGGACTCTAGGACACTGTGCTAGCAGGCCTTAAGTGGCCCACCTGCCTCGTATACCTCGACGACGCTTTGGCATTCGCCTGGACTTTCGACGAACACCTTGCAAGGTTGGAGTGTGTACTCGAAGCCATTTTTACGTCGGGGTTAAGGCTAAAGCCTGAAAAGTGCCGTTTCGCATTCGAGGAATTCAAGTTCCTGGGCCAGCGTCGTCAACGCCGCGGGAGTCCCACCTGACCCGTCAAAAACGTCAGGCATTGCTAACTTCCCAAGGCTGAAAGACAGAAGAGCGTGCGAGGATTTTTCGGGTTTTGCGCATTATGCGGGTTTTGCGGGTTTTGAGCAAACATCGGATGCATTGCAGAGCTACTCACACGCCTGACGAAAGATAGCACCCCTTTTAGCTGAAGAAACGACCAAAAAAAGCATTCTTCGAGCTGGAAAAACGCCTGCAAAGCCCGCCCGTGCTCGCCCATTTGACGAAAATGCCGAAACGGAAAGGTCCACGGACCCCAGTGATATAGGCTTGGGTGCCGTCTTTGTAAAAAAGCAAAGTGGTTGCGAAAAAGTATTCGCCAATGCCAGCCGTGGTCGGTCCAAGAAAGAAAAAAACTTCTCAGCATCTGACAAAGAATGCCTCGACTTATATGGGCCATTTCGAAATTCCGCCCGTACGTGTATGGAAGAACCTTCAATGTTGTGATAGACCACCATGCACTGTGTTGGCTCGCCAGTTTAAAGGACCCCTCTGGCCGTCTTGCGACGATGACTGCCGGTCCCGCACCCCCGTCGGCCCACCTCCACAAGACTCTGATGAAGACAGCACGTTTTTCGGAATTACGACGGAGAGCGACCTACCTGCCCAGCAGCGTGCTGACCCCTACTTACGCGTCATAATGGACTACCTCGAGGGATGCAACGTTGCCGTTCCTAGGACGTTCAAACGCAGCTTACCAGCATTCAGACTGAGAAACTCGGTTCTCGTGTAGAAGAATTTCAGCCCCGGAACAAGAGTGACTTGCCTTCTTGTCATCCCCGTGGACCTTCGTGACAAAATTTTGGAACCGTGCCATGACGACCCGTCTACCCGGACATCTCGATGCAGCTCGCACGATTAGAAAAATCAAGGCGAGGTGCTGCTTGCCCGGCCTTACCTCTGACGTCCCCATTACGTCCCGAAGCTTCTGTGACTGCCAGCAACGAAACACGCCACCGATGAGACCCGCCGGACTTTTGCAACCAATCGCCGTCCCATCGATCCCCTCCCAAAAGATTGGAATAGACATTCTGGGCCCGTTCCCTTCGTCACGATCCGAGAGCAAGTGGATTCTCATAGCGACAGACAACATGACGCGCTACTCACAGACGACCGCACAGACTGGACAAGAAGACGCGTTGTTCTTTATTAACCAAGTTGTGCTGCGATATCGGAGCCCCTGAAATCCTAATCCCGGAGCGCGGAATGGCCTAACCTCGGTGCTGATGCAAGGAATCTTACGCTACCGCAACACAGACCACCGAAAGAACGACGGCGTACCACTCCCAAACGAACGGACTTACGGAACGTGTGAACAAGATGATCGCGCATATGCTGTCTATGTACAAAGTCCTCCCGATGTCCCGTTTGCGTACAACACAGCGACACAGGAGACTACGCAGATGGCACCGTTCGAGCTTGTCTATGGAAGATGGCCGACCACGATGCTCAACGCCTGCCTTCCGCACGTAGAAGACGACGACCTCAACGCGGACGTCCAAGATTACTTTCAACGTGCGGAGGAGGCCCGCCAGATTGCTCTAGTTCGTATAACGAACCAGCAGCTGGTGGATGCCGGCCGCAAGCAACCCCCGACGCCGACACGCCGAGTACCAATCAGAGGATCCTGTGTGGGTTTGTACTCCCATTCGACGACGCGGACTCAGTGAGAAGCTTCTGCGACGGAATTTCGGAACCTACCATATTCTACGACGTGTTGGCCAATTAACCTACGAAGTTAGCCCCAGTAGTTGTTCCAGCCCATCACGAGGACGCACCCGACCCGAAGGGGTCCATGTGGTACGCCTCAAACCGTACTTCGCAATGAAGAACTTTTTTGTTGTTTTTTGTTTCTGTTTCTTCGGGCTGTCGTTTTATTTTAAGATCGGGTCGATGAACACTTGGGGGGGGTGTAATTTCGTGAACCATGTACGGTATTGTTAATTTATGGTTTGTTTTTCTAGCGCGTGTCCTATTGTTTATTTTTATGCAGAACCGGCTATCTCATTCAGAGAAGCAGACTGCTTCGCCTAACGTCGCTAGCCCCGAATAATCTTCGGTGATATACAATGTTCTGGATGTGATAGAGGGTTTTAGAAACACTCGTGGAGGAAAGATAAGAGCCGGTGGAGCAGACCCCGCGGCATTCCTTACGACGATACTCGCCTGCGCAAGTCAATTTACTGACCACTGCTTTGCCGCCTCTGTATTCTTTTGAGTTGTTAGGGGAGCACAAGTTCGCTCTAATAAACTTGTTTTCGTTGATGACAACTGCGTCGTCTTTGGCCACGCGACAATATAGTCAAAGCCTTACTGTGAGTGAGTTTTAGGTGTAAATGGGAATACTGCAGAGCAACTGACACTTGTTCATTCCACGCTTTCTATTCACCGCCTCGTTTACTGGAACACAGTCACTCAATTACTTCTTCTCTAAATCCCACAAAACTTTGCAAATCCTGCTGAAGAGGTCAAGAGTTTCTGAAAATTTTGCCACGATGTATGCGCAGCATGTATTGTCATTGAGGCTTGACATTGAATTTGAGAAAATATATTGTTCTTTACATTTGTCCATGCAGTAATATCTATTATCGCCCGTGTTAACTTTAAACACAATCACAGAAATTATTCATCTGAAACTGTTATATACTCCCTGTTAGCCAACCAGTAAAAAAATTTACAGAAGATTAGCAGTATTTCAGAAAAATCTACGAAATATATAGGTGCAGCGTTATGATCAGTCAGGCTTACGTTTTAATGTTAACCACTTTGGCAGACCTGTCACTTGTGCATGCAATGATATTTCTTGCATTTTCTTGTGTAGTGGTACACAATCGCTGAAATGTTTCTTCTGTACTGTCGTAAGCTCTTTGTAGTAAACCTATATTAAAATTTTCTGAAGAGGTCAAGTTTGTTTTTGTACCACAAATAAATGCAGCAAGCACTTCCTCTAAGGCTCAACATTCAATTTGAAAAAAAAAAAAAAACACTGGTGCTTTTTAACATGTGTTCCACAAAGCCGTAATCTCCCTTGTTTACTTTAACAAAATTGTTATAATATTTTTTTTAATGCCTTTGGGATCTTGGAAGTTGGCCCACGTACATGCATTCCTGCAGAAGAGGTTGAGAGTTTGAGAAATTTTACACTGTTGCAACCTTGCCGCTTCTGCATGCCCAAAACAATTATTATGCTCTTATTTAGGGAACACTTTCACTGAAACTATTCATCTGAAAATGCCCAAAGTGTTTCGTACGTAGACAGCATAGAAAAATTTCGCGAAAAGAAGTGAATGTTTTAAAAAAACTTACAAAAATGAAGTTCAACCCTTTATAATCACTGGGGATAATATTCAATTTGAAACACTCATGCACTGTAGTTGCTTTTGCATGCACGAAATTCGATTTATGCAGTTGTTTATTAAAACACATTCTCTGCAATTACTTGTTTGCCTCGATGTTTACTTCTTGTGAGTAAACATGCATACATAAATTTCTGCAGATGTGGTGCTGGGGTTAAGAAGTGGTTATCAGAATTTCCCTATAGATTTACAGTCAGTGAGTTTTAAGAGTAAATGTGAACAATGCAGTGCAACTGAGACTTGTTCATTCCATGCCTTCTATTCACTCTCAGTTACTGGAACACAGTCGCTGATTTTTTTCTTGTCAAACTGCCGTAAAATATTTTTAAGTAAAAGAATGTACAAGCCTTTCTACTGAAGAGGTTCAGAGTTTCTCTACATTTTGCATGACGTACGTGCACCATTAATTGTCATTCATGTGGTAGGCCATATAAAAAAGTAATTTTGTGCAGAAAATTGATTTTTTGCTTTTATTGGATTCATTATGAGCCAAAATTCAAGAATATTTGGCAACAAAAACTATTCTCCTATCATCAATATATCCGGAGTTACCATACACTTTCCATACCACGCCCTCAAATTCCAAACCGAAACCAGACCCAAAACCACATTCCACGAGCTCAGAAAGTAAGTGTTTTTCCGGCTATAATATGAATATTCAAAATAATTTCTAGATTTCATTAGTGCTGATGCCAAAAAACCTAGTTTTGCGTTTGTAAATATTTTTAACTCTGGAAACCGCCCAAGGGGCGCAAAAGACGCCCGTCGCCTTGCTCGTAGAATATCTGTTGTTTTGTTTACCTCGGTGGCTACATCTGGCTTCGTTTCGTGAATTTTCTAATGGCTAGTGCAACTAGTGCAGTGTGTTTAGGCCATGGGGACCATAATACGACTGGCATGGCGAAATTAAGAGCACGCGAAGCAAGGAAGGGCAAGTTTGCTGGGAATTAACACCCGCCGAAGAGGCTGTCTTCGAACGAAGTAGACTCGGGTGTTTCGGCGGCTGCCAAGAAGCTTGGGGACATCGCAAAAGCTTACGATGCTCTGCTAAAGGATTCTACGCACCAAGGAGACATGGTAGTGGACATTTCTATTTTTTCAGATGTGTTTTTATCGCTTGCATGCAGTGAATGCTTGAAGACTTCACTAAAGCTCGAGGAACGCTCGAAACGAGGGATAAGCTCTACTTGTGCAGTCGTGTGTACCGATTGTGGGTTTGAGCTCGTGTTCAATACATCGAGAAGAGTGGCGGATGCAAATGAGTACAATGTTCGTCTCTTTTATCCGATGCGCCAGCTAGAAAAAAGTCGCGCAGGTGCGGAAACATTTTCTAAAGTGAAGAACATGCCTGCCCCTCCATGTCACTCCGCGTACGACAATATATCGTCTCGGCGCTCTCCTGCGGCCAGAGAAGTGACGTCCAAATCGATAATAGATGCTGCTGCGGAAGTTCGTAGTGTTGTGGGGAGTGCTGTGTGTGTGGCGTTTCAGGTGATGGAACATTGCAAAAGCGTAGACATTCGTCTTTGAACGGCTGTGTATCAGTGATTTATGTCGACACAGGAAAGGTTGTTGATGTTGTGGCCTTTTCTAGCTCACGCATGTCTCGCCAAACAAAAAGGAAGTGGAACCTAGCAAGTGCTGAGTACCAGGAGTGGAAGGCAAATCACACTCCCTGCTTAGAAAATCATGAAGGAAGTGCCGGCACTAGGGAGGCGGTTGGTCTATACCGAATATTTGAAAGGTCGGAAACAATCAGAAGCTTAGGATAACTGCAATACTACGGTGATGGGGATACTAAGAGTTATGCGACGGTGAAAGCCAAGAATGAAAAAAAAGTTTCCAGAACGTTGAATGCATCGGGCATGTCCAAAAGCTCGTTGGCTGCCGCCTCAGAAAACTCAAGAAGACAGTAAGCAGACTTGCATGTAAACGGAAGCTCACAGATGCCCTCATCGACCGCCTGCAAAACTATTACGGTATCGCCATAAGTGCTAATGTGGGGAACCTTTCTGCAATAAAATAGGCTACAATAGCCAGTCTGTTTCACTTCAGCTCTACAGAGAAGGACCCGAGACAGCCTGTGCCCACTTGGACCTCAAAGCTGGTGTGGGTACAGAAGGGTAGAACCACTCAGCCAAGGAAAGAATGTGCACAAGGGAGGGCTTCCAAACGACGTGCCTAACACAGCGAAACCAGTGTACAATGATTTTTGTTCGGATGATCTTCTGATGAAGTGTCTGCATGGAAAGACACAAAATGCGATTGAGTGCTTCAACGGTCTCATATGGCAGCGGGCCACCAAGGAGGTCTACGTAACCTTGCCTACAATATTGTTTGCCTTGAATGATGCAGTGGGACACTCTTAAAATGGCAGTGTTGGCACGCTGGAAGTCCTGAGGAAGGCTGGCATCGAGCTAGGGTACTACACGACAAAAGCTTATATCACCAGAGATCAGCAGTGCATCAGAAAGCCCAGCGCAAGTCAACTTATTGGACAAAGCAGGCCAGGAACAAAAGACGAGCAGCTGCACTAGCTAAAGAAGACTCTAATGCATCTGGCGAGGGACCCAGCTATGAACCTGGTGCATTTTAGGGCTCTATGTAGTGTTTTGCACATGTTTTGCTAGGTGTAATAACTTTGTTTACGTTTTTCCAAACAAGTTTTTTCTCCAGTTCATGTGACGGAAGCTTTCATAACCTGTTTGTGGCTGTGCATCTTGAACTGAAATTTAATATGCTTATTTCCAACAAATATACCTGTGCAATGGACCAGAATAAAACAAAAGGATGCAATACGTTTGAATTCAGAGCCCAATTTGATACTACGTTTGGTAGAAATTGCCGTTTGTTCTTCCTTTTTGAACATTACTTCCTTATAATTTTTGTAATATTATTATCCTGGTTGAATCCATAGCCCAAACATTTATCTACACCAATGCCAAAGTTTTACTCAATTAAACATGTCATTAGTATGTTATCACAGCTGGCGGGACCACCACTTTAAGCCCATTTTTCGACCAAAATTAACGTCCAAAAAACAATATTTTGCGCTCAAAACAGCTGGATAAGGTAAAAGAGCCGAGCTTATCATGAGGAAAAAGTTATACCAACCCTTGCTCGTTTTAAAAAAAACGTTTTAGTGGCCTACAATCTTAACACTGAATTTGAGACAGTGTTCACAACACATCTCCATGCACTAAATCTTGTTTACGCACGTGTTCACTTTTGAAATAATCCCTGAAAAAACTCATCTGAAACCTTTGTATTCTTCTTATGGGGCACCAGGTAAAAAATTTAACTCTTTATTAGACCTGGTGCATATTATTGAGTTTGAAACACCCGTGCACTGTTGTTCCCTCTGCAGACACAGAATCCCATTTACACAGTTGTTTACTAAAACACAATCTCTGCAATTTGAAACTGGCGTCATCTACTTGTAGGTAAAAAGAGATACACAAATTCCTCCAGAAGTTGTGCTGGCTTTACATTTTTACAAAAATATAGTCAAAGATTTAGGGTAAGTGAGTTTTAGGTATAAATATGAACACAGCTGAGCAACTGAAACTTTTATACCACGCTTTCCTATTCACTTCATCGTGTACTGAAACACAGTTGCTGAATCTTTTCTTCTCAAACTGCTGTTCGATCCTTGAAAAAAAGAAACAAGATGCAAGCATTCCCACTGAAATGGTCCACACTTTCTCAACATTTTACAACGATTTACTTGCAGCATTTATTCTCATTGCCACCGACTCGAAGTTTTACGCAATGCCATGTTCTTGTCGCTTCTCAATGCCCTAAATCCCATTCAAACCGGTGCATATTATAACACAGTCACTGAAATTATTCTTCTGAAACTGTTCTAGGCTCCTTGTGAAACAACCTGTAGAAACATTTCATAGAAGATTAGCAGTGTTTAAGATATTTACGAAATTGTAGGTGCAGACTTATGGTCAGTCAGGCTTAATAATAATGTTAACAATGCAGCACACTTGTCACTTCTGCATGCAATGATATTCCATGTAAGCTGTTGTTTAGTGGTATAGGACGGTTGACATTTTTCTTCTTACATCTCGCGAGCTCTTTGTAAGCAAAACCATATACAATTCCTGCTGAAGCATTCCAGAGTTACGTCTTAACACAATGTAATTGCAGGAATATCTTCGCTGAGGCTCAACATTCAATTTGAAAAACAAAAATGGTGCTCTGGTCACTCCTTTTGCACAAAACCATATTCGCCCTTGTTTAATGTAATAGAACTGCTGAAAGTATTCCAGGGGAAATGTCCTTATGCTCCTTGGAAGTAAGCCCCCATTCATGCAGAAGAGGGTTATGGTTTCACAAATATTTACAACGTGCACAGCCCATTTGGCAGTAACGGGAAACATTGAATTTGAAATTCTGCTGCAATCTTGTCGCTTCTGCATGCCCAGACTTTTATTCATCCTCTTGTTTACTGGAACACACTTGTTGTATTTATTCTCAAAGTGCCGAAAGCATCTCGTGTATAAACAGGCATACAAATATTTCTACCGAAGAGGTGCGTGTTTTAAAATTTATACAACATTGAAGGTGTACCCTGTTTAAGACCTGGTGCTTAATCTTGAATTTGAAATACTCGTGCACTTTTGGCGCTTTCATAGCAAAAAAGTTTTATTTACACAGTTGTTCACTCAAACACAATCTCTGCAATTATTTTTTTTCAAATTGGCGTAGGCTACTTTTAGGTAAACGGGTATTCACAAATTCGTACAGAAGTGGTGCTGGCTTTAGGATTTTTTTACACGAATATAGTAAAAACCAAAGGTGAGTAATTTTTCGGTATAAATGTCAACACTGCAGAGAAACTGAAGTTTGTTCATACCACGCTTTTTTATTCACTCCCTCGTTTACTTGGACACAGCCGCTGAATATTTTATTCTCAAAGTTTCTTTAGATCTTTTTAAGTAAAACAGCACAAAAGGATTCCTACTAAACAGGGTACCGTTTCCGAAAATTTAAATCTTTTTAAGTAAAACGACTAACAAGCATTCCTACAAAACAGAGTACCGCTTCCGAAAATTTTAGCACGATGTAGGTGCAGCATTTATTGTCATTCACGGCCACAAGAAATTTTAAACAATGCAGTGTTCTTGTCCCTTACCCATTCACTAAACCCTATTCACGCCCTAGTATATTGAAACAAAATCACTGAAATTATTCTTCTGAAACCGTTTGGGCTCTTTGTAATCTAACCTGTAAAAATAATTTTACAGAAGTTCAGCAGTGTTTAGGATATTTACGAAATTGTAGGAGCAGCTTCAAGGTCTGTCAGGCATAATAATAATGTAAAAATGCAGCACACTTGTTACTACTGCATGCAATGATGTTCCATGTAACCTGTTGTTTACTGGTGTAAAATACTTGAAATTTTTCCTCTCAACTCTCGCAAGGTCTTTTTAAGTACACCTATTTAAAACTTCTGCTGAAGAGGTTCAGAGTTAACGTTTTTACATCAATGTAAGTGCAGCAATAACATTCTCTGAGGCTCAACCTTCAATTTGGAAAACAGTGGTGCTCTTCTCATTTCTATTGCACAAAACCATATTTGACCTTGTTTACTAGAACACAATTGCTGAAATTCTTCCGAAAAATCCCGTACGCTTCTTGGAAATAAGCCCCCTACAAGCATTTCTTCAGTATATGTTTGGAGATTCAGAAATATTTACAATATGCCCAGCCTATATCACAGGGATGGGTAACATTGAATTTGAAACATTACTGCAAAGTTGATCTCTTCTCGATGCCCTAAAATGTATTCAATCTCTTGTTTACAAGAACACATTTGTCGAAATTATTAATCGGAAAGTGCCTAAGGCATCTTGTTCGTAAACAGGCATACAAAAATTTCTATAGAAGAGAAGCATGTTTTTAAAATTTAAACAATAATAAAGATGAACCTTTATAAGACTTCTTGCATAATATTGAGTTTGAAACACTTGTGCACTGTTGCCACTCTGCTGGCACTGAGTCCGATTTTTGCAGTTTAGTAATACACAATGTGCAATTATGCGTGTGAAACTGGCGCAGGTTACTTGTATGTAAACCGGCGTACACCAATTCCCACAGAAGTGGTGCTGGCTTTAAGACATTTTTACAAGAATATAGTCAAAGCATTACGGTCAGTCAGTTTTAGTATAAATGTGAACACTACAGAGCAAGTGAAACTTGTTGATACCTATTCACTCCATCGTATACTGGAACACAGAAGCTGAATATTTTCCTTTTCTTTTTGCAGAAAGTTATATCAATCGTTTCTTAGCATGCATTTTTCAACGTGTGCTTCGCTCGCTTCAATGATGGAATATGCAGTGCGTCAATTGGCAGGTTATTAAAAAGGGAAGGAATATGATAAACTCGGCATCACTTCCCGAAATTATTGAAAATCCGTTGTACAGTGTAAAAGTCACTTTTTCTCAAACCAAACGTACTCTTTAGTTTGACCACTTTAACCTGATTATCGTAATAATGGTTTACATAAATTACGTAATCGCGGAACTTTTCCACTGTAAGAAGATGTACCAGTTTCAATAGGCTTTTCTTGTCTAGATCATTTGAATTGGTGCCGTAACCTACACTCTTTGCACACTTGAAGAATATTTTTTTTTGTTTTTGGAGTGTGTCAGAACAAAACCCGTAAAGCCAAATTCCGTATCTTAAAAGCGACTCCCCTCGTGCTTGATAAACAATCTTTCTCAACTTAACACTCGTACTGCTTTTAATTTGATAATGCTGAGCAGTAAAATAACATAACTTTTTACATATGCTCTCGACATGAACGCGCCACGACATGAACGCGCCACGAATATGTCGTAGTCCCAGGTGGCACAGAAAGTGTGTCCCAAGACCGGCCCGTCTATGCTCGCTTTCTGGCATGTCCGTCCAGCATCCAGGTTCTGGCAACCACTGATCATACGATAAACGGCCAACATTCGGCAACCAGCGCTTCTGTATTTCTCCGGCCACCCATGTTCAGACGCACAACGGCAGCTATCCGGCTGCGAGATACTCAGTTCACTTTCAGCTGCGATGTTGGGAAAGGTAACGGCCGAAGTACGGCTTAGGGGATCCGTTTTCCCTTCGGGAAGAGGTGTTCAGCCGAAGCACGGGAAGCGAACGGCCACAGAATATCCTTATTCTTTTGGCAGTTGGTGTTGGAAAGGAGTACGGCCGGAGCGCGGCGGCCGCGCATTCGCTCTTTAAACGGTGAACGGCGCATCCGGCGGAAGCATATTCTTTTTCTTCGGGCAACCGGTGTTATAAAGGAGACCGGTCGACGTTTTTCATTCGGTTAGTGGTCCTCGTCCGAATTACGGCAAGCGTACGGCCACAAATTTTTTGGCTATCGGGGTTCAAGAGGAGACCAGCCTACATAAGGCCTGAGGTTATACGTCATTCTTTCGGGAAGTGGCGTACAGCCGAACAACGACACGCGTCTGGGCGCCATGAATTCATGCACAGACGTGTTTGGATGGAGACCCGCCGGTGGGGGACCAGTTTTTTCCTGAATGAAGAAAAAGCTGTTAGGGAGCCGAATGACACAGACGCGTTTTTCATCCGCTCGGTGTTTCTACGTTTTAAATGAATGAACTGCGTTTGTCAAACAATAATGAGTGTTCAAGGTGAAGGGGCAAGGTGCCGGGACTCCCTGGACATTACCAGGGACCTTTTAGGCCATCGGAATGCCATTTATTGTCACAAGAAGACTGTGCCCCACCGACGGGTGAGCTAAGCCTCGCCAGTCATAGCCGCTACCACACCTCGCCCGCCGGCTCCCTCGACGCATGAGCTCGAGGCTATTCGCCCCCTCAAGAAATGGAGACCATTGGATACAGCGGCCCGGCAGAGATGTCCGACCCCAAATGACGGTGGTTCAGCCAAAATAAGTGGCTTTAAAGGGCGTCGAGCAAGCGGCCACCACGCAGGAGCTCAACCGGCTCCATGTCAAGGACTCCCCAGCAAAGAAAGGCAAGGGCACACAAAAGCGCAAGTTTGCGGCTATTCTTCTTACGATATTATTGCGAAAAACAATGTTGCACTATTTTGTTGGTGATAAACGTGGAAAAGGCTATGCTAGTGCATTAGTAGGCTCAACTTCGGGCCATCCACTATGTTACTTGAAGGGATTTTATGACTGCAGTGCGATTCGTATTAGGTGATTGGCACTGTCAACTTACCATGAAGAAAAGTAAAAATAAACTTCAATTGTAACGCAAAAGATCACAGATGAAACCTCCGGTTGAACTTTTTTGTAATATTTATAAATTGAAAACTAGAATAGACGGGGAGAAGTATATCCAAGCACTATTCCACATATCCCCAAGTCGGAACCGAAAATTAACTTTACTTTAAAGGTGACGCCTTGCGAGATTCATTCTATCTTAGATCAATACCAGAGTGTAATTATGTTGCACGTATTGTTGTATCCACTATTTATAATGACGATTTACACCGCCGCTTTGTAGAATGATTTTGTTATTAGGTCTCAAATTTGATGCTTAGGGTTATGCACCCCCTGCTCTAATGCACGCCAAGGCAAAGCAGGTATCAAATAAATACATAAATAAAAATAAACAAATAAACAAACCAATAAATAAATAATAAATAAATAAATAAATAAATAAATAATAAATAAATAAATAAATAAATAACTTGCGAGCCAGACGTTCCCTCCGACGGGTTTGAGAACCTTACACATACAAACTACACAAATGAAATATTTACTCCATTATTCGTTTCAGTATGCAAGGGTTTTCTGTATGAATACTACCATTGCTATGTTAATGGTTTCAAACAAATATGAAACTCTGGTTTTAACGCCTTTCTTGTGTGAGCACGGAAGAATACAGCTGCAGCCAGCTGAAGCAGGGTGTCATTCGCAACGCGTGTGGAATTTTAACGCAGTCGACATAAGAGGAAAATAAAGTTCTTTGAGCTATTATGTTGTTGTGCAAGTAACTCATTAAACCACATAAAATAGGTTGAAAATGAAAGTACTTGATCGATCTCTCCTAGGATAAGCCCTGTGAAAGATCATCAAAAAAGTTGCATCGAGTAGAAAATTTCTTTGCGAGAAACATGGGCAAATACTGGACATACTTTTTGTGTGAAGGATATTATATTGAATGCTCCTGAGTGTGTTGTGCAGTACCAAAACGCTTCGTAAAGGCATTCGTGACGGTTTGATATACATCAAACTCGTCAAGCCACTGTTGTAAAAATAGTTGATTTATTCAGAGCATGAAAGTGTTCAGGAAGATTGTCCTAAGAAAATTTGGCTAAAAGCGGCACTTTATCTTTGTGAAATTCATCCCAATAAAGTATGCGCTTTCCGACCCCCCACTTCCTTCCCGTTTATTACAGGTAAGCCGCCCCACAGAAGATATCAGGAACTGGACAATACACCCATTCCAGCTCTGCAAAGAACTGAATATTTTCTGTATTCGACAGTAAAAGAAAGAGGCACAGCAAATAAAGGAACGAGCATTTGCGAGCACTGTTTAATAAATGAATTTTGTGTCAACTGACGCTGATATTCAGGCAAGGCTGCGATGAAGGATGGACGGCTGGTGGTTGCGCGCGGGCTAAATTTGATGTGTGTGCAGTGGACTCAGAATGGTGAGTTTGTGCTGCTATACAGCGCGACTGAGTCGTCTGCTAGCGCTGCATGCAGTCGTCGTCCACCGGCCTCAGTAAATTTAACGTACTGTGGCTGAACTCCCTTGCACGTAGCAAGGCCGAATTTCCGGCAGCTTTAGTGCGGCTGGAGTCCGACGACGGCACTTCGGCTGTCCTCCGGTGGCCGTACTTCGGCCGCTCACGGGTGGCTGTGGAATGGCCGGTGCCCTACGGCTGGAATCCGCTGTATGAACGTAAGCCCTCGACTGGCCGACGGACACTGGCCGTTGGACAGCAATGGGATAACGGCCGTATATGGCCAAAAAGCCCACATTTGGACACGGGCTGAGCACGGCTGCTGGAAAAAGGCCGTACAGAAAATCACCCGCCAAAGTACACCGGCTGGAGTTAGGCCGAGCAGCCCTGTGCTGTCTGAGGTAACACTTAGTTCAGTGGAACACACGAACAGCCTTTGCAATTTTTCAAATGCAGAAACACAGGTTGGCTTACAAGGAGACAACAGCGCATTCCGAAGAATAATATGAGCGATTTGGTTTAAAATATACATAGGCATGAATTGGATTTATTACATGGAGAAAGCGACAAAAACTCTGTTTTCTCTCAAATTCTATGTTAAGCTTCAATGAAAATAAATGCTTCACGTACATAGTGGTAAAGTTTCAGATAGCGTGGACCTCTGATTAGGTACGCTTGTGGGTTTTTTCTACTTACAAAGACCTTACTGCAGTTAGAGAAAAAAATTAAGCGACCCTGTTAGGGGAAATGAGGGAATGATTAGAAAGCGTGGTATGAACAAGTGTCAGTTGCTCTGCAGTGTGCAAATTTGTACGTAAAACTCACTGACTGTAGGTCTTTGACTATATTCTCGGAAATACTCCTTAAAGCCATCACCTCTTCTTTAGGAGTTTGTGTGTGCCTTTTTACTTACAAGTACCCAACTAGCCAGTTTTAAGCAAGTTATTGCAGAAGTTGTGTTTCACTAAAAACAGCATAAATCTGATTTTGTTCCTGTGGAAGCCACATTTCCAAAGTGTTTCAAATTCAAAAATATACACAGGCAATTTTAAGGGCTTCACCTTCATTGTGAAATTTTTAAAGATTCACCTCTTGTACAGAAATATTTGTAAGCCTGTAAACGTATGACATACTTACGCTTATTAGGAAGATTAATTTCTGCGAATGTATTTTACTCAATAGTAGCCTTAAAAAAATGTGGGCATGCAGAATTGGCAAGATTGCAGCAGTGTTTTATATTCAAAAATGCACATCACTGTCCATAGAGGCTGGGCCGGTAGAAGTTTCTATATATTGTAAACCTCCTCTGCAGGCATGCATGTATATGCGCTTACTTCCGAGGAGCGAAAGGGATTTTTCAGAAGAATAATTTCAGCAATTGTGTTCTTGTATACCATAGCAAATATGGTTTTGTGCAACACGAGGGACAAGAGCAGCACTGTGTTTTTCCAAATTGAATGTGGAGCCTCTGTTAAAATTTATTGCTCGACTTACATTGTAGTAAAAAAGAAACTTTGGACCTTTATAGTAACACTGTATGTGGTTTTACTTACAAAGTGCTTACGAAAGTTCAGAAGAAAAATTTTCAGCTATTGTGTATCACTAAACAAAGCTTGCACCGAAACCATTACATGCACAAGTGACAAAGGTGCTCCAGTGGTAAATATCAAGTTTTAAGCCTCACTGACCATAAGGCTGCACCTACACTTTCGTTAATATTTCTAAACTATTGCTCCTCTTCTGTAAAATGTTTTTCCGGTCGGCTTACAAGGAGACAACAGCGGTTTCCGAAGAATATTATAAGCGATTGTGTTTAAAGTATACACAGGGATGAATTAGATTTAGTACACGGAGAAGCGACAAAATCTGTTTTCTCTCAAATGCAATGTTAAGCTTCAATGACAATAAATGCTGCACGTACATCGTGTTAAAGTTTCAGATAGCGTGGATCTCTCAGTAGGTACGCTTGTATGTTGTTTTACTTACACAGACCTTACTGCAGTTAGAGAAAAAAATTAAGCGACCGTGTTATAGGAAATGAGAGAATGATTAGAAAGCGTGGTATGAACGTGGTCTGTTGCTCTGTTGCTCTGCAGTGGTCACTTTATACCTAAAACTAACTGACTGTAAGTCGGACTATATTCGCGAAAATACTTCTTAAAGCCAGCACCTCTTCTTTAGGATCTTGTGTAAGCCTGTTTACTTAAAAGTACCTTTCGAGCCAGTTTCAAACAAATAAATGCAGAGGTTGTGTTTCAGTAAAAACTGCATGAATCAGACTTCGTCCCTGTGGAAGCCGCAGTTGACAAGTCTTTCAAATTCAATAATAAACACAAGTGATTTTAAAGGGTTCACCTTCATTGTAAAGTTTTTAGATGCACCTCGTCTACAGAAATTTTTTTAAGCCTGTAAACTTACGAGATGCTTGAGGCATTTTAAGATGAATACCTTTTGCGAATATGTTCTAGTCAATAGTAGCCTGAAAAAAGTTTTGGGCACGCAGAAGTGACAGCATTGCAGCAGTGTTTCTTGTTAAGTTACAGATCACTTTCCGTAAACGCTGGGCATGTAACAAATTCTATAATTTTGAACCTATTCTGCAGGCATGCATGTATATGCCCTTACATCCGAGTAGCCATAGTGATTTTTGAGAAGAATTTTTTCAGCTATTGCGTTCTTGTGTACCATGGCAAATATGGTTTTGTGCAACAGGAGTTTAATGGGCACCACTGTGTTTTTCGAAATAGACTGGTTAGCCTCAGTTAAAACTTATTGCTGCACTTACATTGTAGTTAAAACGTCAGCTCTGGACCTCCTCAGTAAAATTGCATGTGGTTTTGCTTACAAAGAGCTTACGAGAGTTCAGAAGAAAAATTTCAGCGATTGTCTACAATTAAACCAGGGCTTGCATAGAAAACCATTACATGCACAAGTGACAATGGTGCTCCAGTGTTAAATATCAGGTTTTAAGCCTGACTGACCATGACGCTGCACCTACACTCTTGTTAATACTTCTGAACTACTGCCCGTAATCTGTAAAATTTTTTTTTCTGTTGGCTTACAAGGAGACAACAGCGGTTTCCGAAGAATAATATGAGCGATTGTTTTTAACGTATACACAGGCATGAATTAGATTTACTACATGAAGAAGCAAGAAAAAGTTGTTTTCTGTCAAATTCAATTATTAGGCTTCAATGACAATAAATGCTCCACGTACATCGTGTTAAAGTTTCAGATGGCGTGGACCTCTCAGTTGGAATGCTTGTATGTTGTTTTACTTAGAAAGACCTTACTGCAGTTAGAGAAAGAGTTAAGCTACCATGTTCTAGTAAATAAGAGAATGACTATAAAGCGTGGTATGAACTAGTGTCAGTTGCTCTGCATTGTCACATTCATACCTAAACCTCACTGACCACAGGTCTGACTATATTCTTCGGGGAAAACTTCTTAAAGCCAGCACCTCTTCTGTAGAAGTTTGTGTATGCTTGTTTGCTTAAAAGGGACCATACTAGCCGGTTTCAAGAATAATTCACAGAGGTTGGTTTCCGTAAAAAACTGCATAAATCAGATTTCGTGCATGTGGCAGCCGCATTTCACAAATGTTTCAAATGAAACTTTCCGTATAGCCACGGTATAATATTCTGATGTCCGATAAACGTTCTTTGTTGGTTCGTTCAGGTATACATCTTTTCCAAAGATGGTTGAACCATTTGGTCTTGCAATCAGAAACCTTTGCAGGAAAGAGAAGTAGAAATAAGTAGAAATAGAAAAGTAGAAGTAGAAAGAGAAGTGTCTGAAATATTCTTTTTTCCCACTAGCAATTCCAGAGTAGAATAATTTGCCAATCAGTATAACAAACCGTCAATTATTGAAAAATTTTTCATTCCTGCTTGAACGTTACTTATTGTCTTTGTAATGACGAACTTAGTTTTTTGTCCACTTTTTTGAAGTGCTCACTCCTCTTTTTTTTCAAGTACTAGTTATATTGATGTCCTATGGTATTGATGTAGTAAAAATGGTACTGATGTAGTCATAAAATTATGGCTATCGATTTTGTCTCGCTCGTTATTGTAATATTTCAGTGAGTACCCTTTGTATAAATCTTGCCCTTGCACAATGTATGTGCCCTTCCTGCAATCATCCCTTGATTGGGATTGGCAGTATGTGTAAATAAATAAATAAATAAATAAAAAAAGTCCAACTCCAAGGGATGGTGGTTGGAAGTCTCCTTAACCGGTAGCTTAATGTCAAAATTTGCAATTTTTTTACCATTGCAGGAAAATCTTGTTGTCATTTTTCGCGGATTTGTCCAGTATGTTTGTAAAATCTTAATTCTGTATCTGAGCAAAAAACTTAGTACAAATTTGTACATTCCCGACTTTAGGAGAAACTACGTATACCCCAGCGACCGTCAACGTTATGATGGCGTTTTCTTCGGCGGGTCTTCTCAGTGGGGGCATCCGTCTGATTCCTGGTTTTTGGTTTCATGCCCTCAGTATGCGTGCAAAAAATCAAGCTCGAAGCCCGCAAGCGTCTTGTCGTCACTCGAAACAAAACACACCCAATGGATTTCCACACAGCTATGACATAAAGCTCGTAACATGGTAACGATTTTTTCATGCAATTGCTGATGCACATTTTTCAAATTTGTGACCCATAGCCGCAGAGCGTGACAGTTGGAGATCGTAGGAAGCTGCATCTACGTTGGTCAGATTAGAATATACCTCCTTTTATTTGCACCTTGAAGATAGCTTCGAATACAATGGGCTAATATATTCCAGTAGTCGTAAAATTTTATGTTAAATTCATAAACTCAATAAAATTTTAAACTAAATTTACAGTGCAACAGGCTGTATAACCGTTTTCCCAATCGCCGTGTGGCTGCTGAACGACTACTCAAACGGCGACGTCATCACACCCGTCTTAAACCACGATGACAATTTTCTTACTGCATTCGAAGAGATAAAATTTTTCAAAGAAAAGGAGACACCTTTTGGTCACTTGTAGTAGTATTATTTTACACATACGTGAGATAGGACGCTATTTAAGGGCCGCTTTCATTGGCGATGATGCCGCTACACCAAGGCGCACATGAACCGGAGGCGGAGCAGCTGGAACCCCTGTGTGGCGCGCGCGGCGAAACTTGCGGCGGAAACTGACAACTCCGCTGTCCCGCGCACGCCCCCCAAGCAGCCTTGGCCGACAGCCAACCATTGGCAACACAGCGGGTGCTGGTCGGTGGCCAATTGAGTAGGCCTGCCGGTCCTGGTCAAAAGTTGGGCTGTGGTGTGTGACCAACCAATGTTGCTTTAGGTTGGCCGATGACGTTTTACCAAGAACCGGTTATAGGTTGGACTGCGGTCTGCAGCCGAACCACTAGGGCTTTGGTTAGCCAACGATGGTTGGTAAAGGCCGCTTTCTTTCTTTTTTCCACGGCGCGTTACGTGTAAGAGCGAGAAGTTAACCGTACCTCGGGCCAAGCTACATGGCCAACCAAATGTACAATCGCCACAAGCACATCCCCAAATATTCACTAGCATTTAGGCTTTTTTTTGTTCTTTTGAAATCGTAGCACGCTTCAAGTACTGGTGGTGGTGGTAAGAAAAGTTTAAAAAGTGTATTTTTTGCGGTTTTCATCCGTGCAGAATGCGACGCCATATTTGATGGTGTAAACATGCGTCATGCATTCATCATGCATGCCTCATAATTACAGCAGCAAAAAAAACCCCGACCTTTTATTTCGATTTTTTCTTTGTCAAATACGAGAACATCAGTCGAAATAGCAGCTGTAGCAACGGCCTCCATTTGGTACACTTCTCTTGCGCCGATGGCTGGCGCCAATCCATTCAGAATAAGCATCCGCAATCCGCGGTTGAGGGAGCAAGCTCCTTTCATGTCTCTCTTCACTGCTGCTGAGGTAAGTTTCCCAATTATTTTCACTTAAAATAACCACACATAATAATATAATACACGGAGGCGAAGGCTGTGGAAGCTGAGGTGGTTCAGGAGCGCTATATTTTCTGCGGATTGGTTACGATTGCGTTGTAACCCGGTTGAGCTAGAACCACTAGCGTAGCTTATTTAGTGGCTCTATACAGGTTGAGCCTTACAATGTTTTCGTTTTGTTCCTCTACAACAAAACCACGTTTAGCACTTGTTTAGAGAGATAAACTTTGTTACATCATGAGACTCAAGAGGAGAGCTCACATTACCTCATGACAGGCGTTAGGTGTTAGACGTCTGCTTGGTTTTTGTTCTTGGCGTGTCTTAGATTCACGTGATTTACGTTTTCTAGCATTTGTTGGTGTCACGTTTAGCCCGTTCTATACATTTGCTGGATGTCGCCAGCGAATTCACAACTGAGGTGACGCTCGTGCAGAAAAACGAACTATTTTCATATTTTTAAAATGCCAAGCAGCATTCAACGTGGAATTTTAACTGTTTCAAACACTTTGGCAATTTGCCAAAACAAAGAGAATAGATAGTTTTGTCGCATGGACGGTGTCGCAGTTGTGAATTCGCTGGCAAAAGTCGCACATGTAGAAATGCTTTTGGCGCCAACTTTTTGCTAATTTGCTTTTATAACTCCTCCGATCAAGTATACTGCATTTAGTGGGAAGTTTTTACTTATGCAGATGTCTGTGGTTAGCTATGGAATATTTGTTTGCACGTTGTCATGTCCAACCGAATGGCACAGAATCGCGGTGCCACTTGCATTTGCGAATTTGACATGCATGGTTCACGCAGGAAGCCGTACAGTAAGAGTGACTAAGTTGGTAAGACTTTTTGTTCGTGATCCCGTACAGTACATTCGTCCACTATTATCCATTGGTATTCCTCAGCCACTTAGCATCGTTTCCCTCTCAAAATATCACCTTGCGTTCTGTCCAAAAGCAAACTGCAGAACCTTTGAGGCCGGTAAAGGAAGAAATAGTAAGGCTGAAAGCAGATAAGCAAACTCATGCGCAAACCGCTGCAGCACCAATAGAAATGGGGGATCCAGAAACGGAAACAAACTACGGAAATTTTAAGGCCAGTAAAGAAAGAAATGGTAAGGCTGAAAGCGGAAAAGCAAACTCATGCGCAAACCACTGCAGCACCAATAGAAATGGGTGATCAAGAAACGCAAACCGTGCCGGTCGCAGTTGCGACGCAGGGAAATGGGGATTGTTCACCATCTTTCAAAAGAAAGGCGGGTGAACAACCCTAAGAACATAACGACTCCGAAGAACTAAAACAAAAAAACCAGAGTACTAACTGCAGGTTTGAAGCTATGGAGCGAAGGATCGAGGCGGCGATCTCTGAACTAACCAACGCCATTAAGGATCAATTTGACGAGGTGGCAACCCGGCTTACAGCCTTAGAGGCTACCCATAGAACTCCCGCCCGGCTGGCGTTGGGCCGATGAAATCCTCAAAACCTTACAGTAGACCCGCTTCGGCGGACATGGCAAAATTTAACAAGGAAGAATCAAACTCGAACAATGGCCCGGAGTAATGAGAAATACTTGATTTGGCAATGAAACTGCCGTGGGTTTCGCCGGAAAAGAGGGAACCTGCAGCAGTTTATAGACACCAATGTGCAAGATGCGCCGGACGTAATAGCGCTGCAGGAGACAGGGGCACTGGCCAAATTATCCGGGTATAAAACTTACGCTAAAGCCTCGGACGATAAGACGCCCGTCACCACTCTAGTAAGACGAAATTTACTGGTTATGGAACACAAGACTGGCGTCGCCACCGTGGACCACGTCCTCGTCGAAATTATTGCGACCAAAAAGGGCAGCGAAGGCAGCGTTTTCGTCCTGAACGTATACAGTAGTCCCAGGAAAAGGCACAGGTTCGGAACCCTATTCCGTAAGGTCTTAGATATAGTCAAAAGACAACCACTCGTCGTAGTAGGCGACTTTATTGCGCCTTACCCAGCCTGGGGGTACGGTAGGGAGGTCGCCAAAGAACGAAATCTTTGGATCTGAAATCTCACTCTGGTGACCGATCCCGCTCATTCCACTCGGGTGGGTAATAGCGTATGCCGTGACACCACTCCCGACATAACTTTCGTCAAGAACATGCGTATCCCCATTGGCTAAACACTCAAGAAAATTTCGGAGGCGATCACTTTATCGTAGCCACCACTGTGGAGGCCGGTCCTTTAAATAAAGGGTAACAAGATCAAAATAACAGAATGGGATTCTTTTCGCGATATCAGAAGAGCAGAGAACTTCAGTAGCGAAATTGATGACATCGAGTCTTGGACCAAAACTATACACAAATGCGTAGAAAAAGCTACTAAAACCATCCCTGACGAAGCCGCACTGAGAGTGGCTGACAGCAGGCTCCTGCACATGTGGGAAGCCAAGAATGGCCTGCAGAGACGGCTCAGTAAGCAGAAACATATTCGTAGCTTGCGCAGAAGAATAGCAGTTTTAAACTAAGAAATTGAGGAATACGCGAATCAGCTCACCCGCCAGAACTGGCACAGCATGTGCGACGGCATAAAGCATCAGATGGGGCTCACTAAAACTTGGCATATTCTCTGATACCTAATCGATCCTGAAAGTAGTAGAACTACACAGAAACACAACCTGAGTAAGATTGTTCACACTTGCCAGGGAACAGAGCAGGACTTGCTCAAAGAAATAAGATACGTACATTGGATTTACCCAAAAGAAGGTTCTAAAACGGTGCACCGGTAAAGAAAACACAGACCTTGACAGACCATAACAATATCCTAGATTCGAGCTGCTTTCGGCAATATCCGGACAAGGTCCAACCCCATCTCCGACGGTATATCAAACAAAATTCTAAGAAATCAAGACGACGAATCTATAGAAGCCTTGACGAATTACAATAATGTATGCTGGGAAAGGGGTAGCATCCCGCGGCAGTGGAAGACTGCCAAAGTGGTCATGATTCCAAAGCCTGAAAAACAATTACAATTGGAAAACTTGAGACCCATCTCACTGACGTCGTGCGACGGCAAGCTTATAGAGCACGTCTTCCTCAATAGACTGAACGCCTACATGGAAGACAGACAGCACTTTCCTCACACCATGATTGGTTTTAAACTCAAATTGTCAACCCAGGACGTAATGCTACGCTTCAAACACCAGATCCTAGATGGAGACGAGAGCTAGTCCCTAGACACCAATGCAATTTTGGGATTGGACTTAACAAAGGCCTTCGATAACATCGCTCACGAGGCCGTCCTTGTAAACTTACAGAAACTGGAAGTGGGTCGTAGAACTTACGAATACATAAAAGATTCTCTCACAAACCCGAAAGCTCATGTAACTATCGCGGGGATCAGATCAGAGGACATAGAATTGTGTAGCCGGGGAACACCGCAAGGATCCGTCCTGTCGCCATTTCTTTTTATTGTCGCCATTATTGAGCTTCCTGAAATACTAGATCGGATAGAAGGCTTGAATCACAGCCTCTACGCTGATGACATTCACCCTCTGGGTCACCGGAGGTAGTGATGGTCAAACTTCGGGATATTCTCCAAGCAGCGGTCGACGCAATCGAAACATACGTAAAGCCGAGAGGTCTAACATGCTATCCGCAGAAATCCGAGTTGTTGCTTTACCAACCCACGATGAGCAGGACGCAACCGTGCATTGGAAAGTCCCCAAATAGATCTTTTCGCTGATGGTAATCTCATTTCAATTGTGAAGAGTATCAGCATTCTCGGCGTGAGAATTCAGGCCAACTGACAAAATTGCGAAACTGTTAAAGCTTTGGAAAAAAGCGTCCATCAAACCTCCAGACTGATTTCCAGGATAGCAAGCAGACATCATGGAATGAAGGAGGGAAACTTGATCAGGCTAGTACAAGCGTTCGTCCTGAGTGGCATAGCGTACGTAACACCTTTCTTGAGACTAAGGCGGACGAAAAGACCAAAATTTATACCATGATCACAAAATCATATAAAAAGCTCTCGGAATACCAGCTACCACGTCCAACGAACGTTTTGAGGCGTTAGTAATTCATAATACACTGGAGGACTAATAGAGGCGCAGAGAGTTGCCCAGCTAAAGAGACTCACAAAGACCTCGAGTGCCCGTCATATATAAATGACTCTAGGGATCCGTACGAATCTCAATTCGGCACCAAACGCGAGATTCCGAGTGAAGTATGGGGAATGCACACACGTCTCTCCTATACCGAAGGAATATGCATCCCGAACACAACAAAGAAAGAACACGTAAAAGAGCGAAAGCCTTACAAAAGAGATTCAAAAACTCCGAGAACGTGGTCTACGTGGACGCCATGAAATACGCAGACCGCGACGCCATGACCGTGGTAGCTATCGACTGCAACGGCAATTCCGTAACTAGCGGAACGATACTGACATATTCGCTGGATGCGGCAGAAGAGGCGGCCATTGCGATGGCGATGGCCTCCACGAAAGATAAATTTATTGTCAGCGACTCCAAAACTGCAATTCGGAATTTCGCAAAGGGACGGATCTCGTCCGAGGCACTGAGAATTCTGGTCGGCTTCAAAGACCTGAGAAAGGTCCAAATTGTGTGGACGCCGGCACACTCTTCTCTTCCCGGTAACCGGAACGCTCACGACGCGGCTCGATGTTTGGCTAACCGAGTCGATCACGTCGAGGAAACATCTGAGCACTTCTCGCGCGCTGGGATGGGGAGGGACCGCATGGTCTCTTACAGAGAGATAATTAATCATTACAGATTGAACGGGTTAAGTATCCTACCCCTTCACTGTACTTTCAAGAAGTGGCAGTCTGTAGCATGACGCCTCTTACAGACAAATACATTCCCCAATCCGGTCATGTACAGCCATTGCTACCCGGGGCTCTACACGAGCGAATGTAATCTATGTACGGGCAGAGCAGACCTGCGGCATAATATTTGGGAATGTCCCCAGAAGAAGAATTCGTTAGGTGCTTTGCTATTAATTAGGACCGGGGAGCAGTGGGAGACCATTATGCGCAGCTCCGATCCGGACGTACAGATCCGGGTTGTCCAAATGGCCGAAGACGCCGCCAGAGCCCAAGGACTTCTGGCCGCCGTCGGAGGGGGGTGAAAAGGTTACGCCTCCTTTGCTTCAATACCATGTTGGACAAATAAATGTTTCTCTCTCTCTCTCTCTTGAGGGACAACCACCGCGAAGTGTCGCACCATGCAACCAACGTTGTGATCAAGCGATGGCTCATTGGGGCTCAAGACCGGGTGGGAAGTCGCAGCCAGAGGCGCCAACAAAAGGTGCAAGAACAAGACAGATCTGCTACGCCTTCGTGAAGTCCCAGCTTGGTGGGCGTGAGCCCATTCATTTCAAAGTTGCACAGATAAACATGATAAATGGAAAGTTTTGTTTATCATTTACTTGGGTCCACTGCATGATTGCATTCACCAGCTACCAGCCCGGCCTTGGTAAAAAAAGAAAAAAGAATTTAATATTGGTAGTATATTATACTAGCCAGCAAAAAGAAGTGCCATGGTGGTGCTGATGAAGAACTGACGGCCATCCGCTATCGGAAAAAATGCGGCCCTGCTGTGGGCCGAGGTTGACCGGGTTCGCCATTGAGGTAGGCCCAACGTTTGGGGCCTTAGGTTGGCCAGCGGGAGGCCAATGTAAATCCCCATGGTTGGCCCAAGCCTTATTTGGCGATCCCGGGCCAATGTCGGCCAGCATTAGGCCCAACGCCTGATGCCCACGCATCGGGCCAAGGCAAATTTGGTTAGACTTCGCGCCATCGGCAGGCCCGCCCTCCGTTCCCGTCGGAGCGGCCGTTGCCAAGCTTTTGTGCTGCACTGCGACGACGCAAAGGTGGCGTCGGGCTCCACGGGATGGCAGTACTTCTCCGTTCTGGAGCCTTTTAAAGTACAGCACATGAATGACAGCTGCGAGCTGTTCGATGTCGCAAACTACGCCCCATCGAAATAAAAGTTACGCCTTGACCACAACTACAGTAACGTGCAGCAGCCGCCGATCTACTTTGCCTCGAACGGTTGAAATTTGTCGCACGAACAGGGCGTTCCCCCCGGTTCAGGAGAACTCCCGTTCCCCACTCAAAGTCTGTCACCTGTTCAATGACGACAAAAGAAATCTTGTTGGCCGACAATATCCCACAGGTAAGACACACTCAAGTGATATGTTCAATGGCCGCTTGGTATTACCCAGCGCTTGGGACGGCTGCGAAGTGCAAGTCGAGAGTCACGGCTCAAAAGAAGGCCTAACATGCAGTAGCTGCGACGCCATTGTTGTATCCTAATTGGCATACGCGTGAAACATTTCTTCAAAAACCTTTATTTGCCTTTGTAATCAGCAATGCATTAAAGTGCACTTATGGCAGCATTACGTAATCGCACACATCAGCAGCGTGGGACCGTTACTGGACCACGTCTCTTTTGTTCCTAGCCGTGATTTATTCAGCGGGAATGCAAAATGCTTGAGGGCAAATAGAGCGACCACATAATGCGAGTGCGAATAATACCATATCTGTTGCTGCCAACGCCAAGAATCCGTATGAAAGGTGTCGGACGACTCACCCTAGTGTATCTTTGTGCGAAATTCGGGCGCAAAGCGCTTCCACAGGCAAAGGGTGCACTGTCAAGGCGG
Source organism: Haemaphysalis longicornis (assembly GCA_013339765.2). Classification (NCBI taxonomy): domain Eukaryota; kingdom Metazoa; phylum Arthropoda; class Arachnida; order Ixodida; family Ixodidae; genus Haemaphysalis; species Haemaphysalis longicornis. Next base: position 19,419 of record JABSTR010001742.1, on the reverse strand, counting down.
TTTTTACTGTTGCTAAGCGAAGAAATCTTCCGCTAAATTTCAGTAAATACCATCGATAACACACGTAGTACTTCTCCGTTAACCAGTGTTGAGTTTATTAGGCCCCCCTCAATGATCGCGCCTTCCTAATAGAGAGAACTTTACGGTTTCCCAGCGTTTTCAAGATCTATGGTTTTATTCGCGAATATTACCCACTGCCATCGCGCCGGATGACTTGGTTTGAAGATACACCTGGTTCTGAAAGCTGCACCTTCGACGTTACCAATGCAGTCTCGAAGCCAGCCACTTCCCTAAATCCACGGGACAGGATGGGTCATTCCGGTCCCACAATCGCCAATGGCCCACAGCATCTAAGATCGCGGGTAAAGGAGTCTCCCCTTTAGAGCATCCGTTTATAGAAGATAATACCGTGAGTCAATTCGCGGCACTTCCCCAAAAAGAACATACTACCGTCCCACTGAAGCTTCACCGTGATGGTTTACATGCAATGTTTTCTGGAAGGTTTCGGAGATGTATTTTTGATCGAAGCGCAGGTCAAAGGGAGTGTTGACACACTGCCCTCAGCAAGGTATTCAACAACACCACTGTGGCAATAAAGGTTTTGCGAACCTTCGTAGCGAAAGTAGTTGTGTGCCCTTCAAGCTGCCATAACGTTTTTTTGAGAGCCTTGCAGGCACCGGCCATCACGCACTAGGTATCCAATCTTCCCGCTTCTGGCACAATGGTACTTTTCTTGTCCGGTAGTGTCTACAACGCGAAGACCAAGACTACGAAATATTACGCTCAAATGTGATTACCTCATTGTAGCTGGAGCAGTTGTGATTTTCAAATCTTCTGTATACAGAAATATAACTATGCACGTCATTCATGGTGGTATACAGAAGAGAGTCAAAGGTTGCTTACCCGTTCACACTGGCGTATATCGTAAACACGCCGCAACGTGTGCGATGATGGTTCCTGGAATTTAATGGATTGTAATTAGGCGTAGTGGACTGTTTTATCATCGAAGCTGAGCTTGTTTTTTCTGACAACCTACTTCTTCGGTCGACGCAAACGACGGGCGCAGCGATGATTGCTGCTCGGTTAAAAGCTACTGGCCATAAAAATACTGTGGAAGGATTTGATGTACAGGAACGTTCAGGTAACCACGTGTAGAGAGGGTGACGTGTGGCTCAAAAAACGTAATTAAGTGGCCACAACAAACAGATAGTGTGGATGACGGCGAGGAGCGGATTAAAATGATGCACTCTCCCCAATGCCGCTTGTTGCTGTCGATCGTCGCATTCGGTCGCTTCGTTGAGTACCCACCTCGCGGCTGAATTCTCGGCGACGGTGACGGCCCTCGCTTTGATCTCGCCGAACCCTGTGGCCTTTGGATAATTGTGTTCACTCGTCGCTGTCACCGACACTACGTGCGTGCTCTACCAATTTATTTCTTTTTCACATCACTTCATTGCTGCAGCAGCATGTGATGACCCGTTTATATATCATACTGCTTGGCATGCTGTTGATTGCATTTTAGGTGAAAAACTGCGCATAAAGAATGGAAACTTGACGAGAGATGGATTTAGCGCGCACAACTAAATTTCTTTGGGAAGACGAACGTTATTGCGTACAACGCTTGTTGCACATGCGCACTACGAAGCCAGTTCAACCGTCTTTCAGAGTGCCTTCCCATTTCTGAACAACGTACTGGAAAGCTTGTTAAACAATTTGCGTATTGCTTGCCTACAAGAAAGGCCTTTCTAAAGTCCTGAATGACTCGTTCCCGGCAATTGTTTTCATAAACAATACAAGGATGCAGCAGGAGCGAAAACGTTTGTTCGGAAACAGCTCGTGTTCCCTCAAGCAGTCAATCACACGGCAGGCGGTCGGGCCAATGCATACCTCCCCGCATGTGGGTGCTATAGAGTAGCCCAGTCCAGAGTAGCCCACTCCTGGAATGGGGGGACCGTTCAATAATATTCATTTATTGCTCAACGTAAAAATGGTGTCAGATGCTATTTCATTTGATTCATTTCATTTCATTACATTAAAAGTTCCCCCGGGGGACATTACATAAGAGGTGGCGTTACAAAAAATGTACAAAAAAACCATGAATGAGTTTGAAAAATGGCTTGTTGATAAACGTTGATGGACAGGTGATTGCTGCAATAAGGGGTGGGGGAGGTCATTCCAGTCTTTTGGTGCACGAAGAAGAAATGAGGCAGCTAAAGTAACGGTGCGGGAACGTTGACGGGTAACTTGAAAGACATGACCAATGCGATATGATCTGCGAAATGGGGGTGAGATGTAAGGTTCGATTGCAAGTGGACTGTGAAAAAGTTTAGGAAACAAGCAAAGGGTAGCAATGCGGCGGCGGGAAGACAGAGGGGACAGGCCAATTTCTACTTTTAAAGATGACACGCTAATATGATACGCATACGAGGATTGAATGAATTAAGTAGCACGGTTTTGAAGTGATTCGAGTGCAGAAATGAGATACGCGTGTTGGGGCTCCAAATTGACGACGCATATTCGTAGCCTGTTCTTACGAGGGATTGATAAGCAAGTAATTTTACACTGGCGAGGTGCGTGTCCAGATGACGTTTTAGGAAGCCGAGAGTACGATTAAGCAGCTGCGATGATAGTCGGATATGTCTAGTCCAAGTTAGGTCACTGCACAAAGTTAGGCAAGGTATTTGTAGGATTGCACAAGTTGAACAGGAGTGTTTGAGAATATGTAGGAAGTGGTCAGCGGGTTATGGCGATCGCTGAAACGACATAGGTTTACACTTGTTAGGATTAAGTTCCTTTTGCCAGAGTTCACACCAACACTGCACTTGGTTAATGTCACTTTGGAGGCTATGTTGATCGGATACATTAGTTACTGAGCGGTACAAAACGCAATCATCAGCAAACATGCGTACGTTACAAGTTAAGTTCGTTGGGAGGTCGTTAATATATATTAGAAATAACAGGGGGCCAAGGACGGAACCCTGAGGGACACCTGATGTAACTGGAATAAAATTGGAGATCTGATCATTTACAAGGACAGATTGGGAACGGTTATTTAAAAATTCTTGGATCCAGATTAAGACTGCGGGGTGTAAGTTTAAGTGGGAAAGTTTCAGTAACAGGCGTTTACGGGGTACCTTATCAAATGCTTAGGTGAAATCTAGAAATATGGCGTCGGTTTGAAGGTTATTATCGAGATTGGAATGAAGGTCATGGACAAAAAGTGCTAGTTGAGTTACGCATGAAAACCCTTTTCAGAAGCCATGTTGTGCAGAATGAAAAAAATAACATTGTCAAGAAAACTGATAATGTGAGTGAATATGACATGTTCCATGATTTTGCAAGGCACTGAAGTTAAGGAGATGGGACGAAATTTAGAGGCGAGTTTTTGTTACCGGTTTTGAAGACTGGAATGACCTTCCCTTTTTTTCAATCGTCGGGTAGTTGGCCTGTGGCGAGTGACTGTGAAAACAACAAACATAAATATTCGGCACAGATATCTACAATGTTCTTAAGGAACTTGGAGTTAATACGGTCAACACCCGCGGAGGACGACAGCTTTAGGTTGTTTAATATAGATATTATACCAGACACGGAAAATGTGATGGATGGCATGAAGAGGTCGATATTGGAAGTCGGCATGAAAAATGGAAGGTCTGTTTCTTTTGTGAACACTGATCCAAATGCGTTATTAAAGATATTTTCACAATCAACGTCACTTACTGGTCTGCCGGCATCATCGGTGAAGTTAGTAGACTGTGTGGGGTGAGGGTTGATTATTTCAAAAAAAAACTTGCGTGGGTCACTTTTTAGAATGTTCGGCAAGTTATAGTTATAGAAAGAGTGCTTTGCTTGGCATATCTTTCCTAGGTAGTCATGTTCGGCTACATAGTATTTTTCCCATGCGCATTGGCTTCCCTTCTGTTTGGCTGAACGAAAGTGGCGTTTCTTTTTGCTTTCTAGGCGTTTTGATGTTTTGGTGAAACAGGGCTTTTGAGTGTCGGTCTGGAAATTAAATGTGGGTATATATTTGCTCACTAGATAATCTACTTTGTCCGTAAATAATTTCCAATTATCTTGCACTGGTCTATTTTGGAATAATGGTTCGAGTATTGCAAAGAAAGAGCGGAGTTCATCAATGTTAGCTGTGTTATTTCCTTTGTCATAAAGACGTATAGTTTTTTTACTTTTCGGACGAGACACCGGTTTGAACGTAAACTCACCATGAATTACCTTGTGATCGCTAATTTCTGGAAGATATGAAATGGACGAAAGGCTCTCAGGGTGATCCGTTAGAAGGGTATTGGCGCACGTATGAGTTACTCGAGTTGGTTCTCTTACTAGTTGGGTTAAGTTAAAGTTAAGGCACACATCAAGAAAGTCGTGCGCTTCAGGTTCTCCTGACGTCAAAGTAATTTGGTTTACCCAGTCGATGAGAGGATGATTGAAATCCCCAAAAAGAATAATGCGGGCGCGCAGTAGGTCGTTAAGTTTACGAGCAAAATCGGGAGTGCTGTGGGGAGGTCTATGAGTTTCAGGCGTGGCATGAATTTCCAGTCCATTACAAGAAATATCTTGGCTGATTGCAATAGCCACGCCTCTGCCTCGCCTATCTACACGGTCCTTTACTGTAAAATCTGGAAGGTCTGTAGAACTTCTTGGTCGCTGATGTCACTGTAGAGCTACGTTTCTGATACATTGATTTCTCGCTTTGGTAGAAAACTGATAACTGATGAGTGGATCATGGGCCGTGATGGATTGAACTAGCACCGTTTGTGTCGATTCGTCAAATATGTATTTTGCGTAGGTGAAGGTCAACATAAATGACTGAGACTTGCGAAAGCGATAAGAACGAGCAATTCGAACTGTTGTGGAAAAGTCTTCGCCAACGCTGTAATCGGTATCTTTGAGTTTGCACCCGTTTGAAAGAATTTAAAGATCGGTTTCCTTGTCTACAGCGTTGTTCTGTCTATATCTTTTGGTTCAATATTCAGCTCCTTGATTATGGACAGTAAAATGTTCTTGCCCTGTTGGAGCGATTTTTCGTTCTGATAAGCTGTCTATCGACATCGTGGTAGCCTTTAAGCTGCACTTGAAGTGGCTCTCAAGATCTGTCGAGTCTGTTAAATGGGTCTGAATTGCAGCTGAAACTCCTTTAGTTTCGGGCATTTTTTTTCAAGAATTTCTTCAATGGTATGGCCTACAATGTATAAATGACACTCGCGCATTTAATGGGCAACACTGTGGGCTCTGACTGGAGTTAATACAGTGTGGTCAACACACCGCAGAGCGCATGCGGACCTTTTATTGATGTTGGTGGCAAATGATGAATCCAGGTATAACATGAAGCGTAGACCACGATCCGCTAGGATCGGTGACAGATTGTCCAGAAAGCAGGACTGTGAAGATAGATCTGCATATTAGTGAAGTCACTGAGCCCACCTCGGTGACTGCCGTTAAACAAACCGTTAAATCGAGTTACCGAGGAATGCAACATGAATCTAACCTTATCATGCGGGTTCAAAACTGCAAATGTATGCAAAATGTGTCACTTGTCACCGACATTTGGAGGTGCTAGCAAGTTGGATACATATCTCGTGCAGAACAACTACCCAATGCGAAAAATTACCGTCCCTTCTTAATGAAAGTTAGCGTGAAAGCTAAAAGTTCATCCACCTTTCGCTGAAAATGCCTCTAACCGACCGTCAAACCATCAGACGCCATAACCGCATGCGAAGAAGGAACCCATGCAACGAGATTTCGCGCAATAAGTGTACCCGACAACGAACGGTCTCAATGTACACCGTTACGTGATTTATGAGATAAAGGTTTAGTATTGTGCTCATTTTTTATGAATTACGCATGTGTGGTGTTATTCAGAACCGTTCGTTTATGCTATTTTAAAATAAGCATTTTGACACAATGCAAGCCCAGTTCAGAATGAGAGAGAGAGAGAGAGACCAAATTTGTGGTCCCCGTCACGCACGCGCCGTTAGTATAGAGACCTTATTACAGCTTTTCCGTTAACCAACTGGTTTAAGGAGGACTGAATTAGTTTTTGGCAGAATGCAGTCAGTTCCACTAAAAAAGCTTTAGCTTTAAAAAGGGGCAGAGTCACCCTGCCCCTTGCATAATAAGTGGGTATCCCACTACTAGTATTTATGACAGCATGTTTTCGGTTTGTTCTTGCACGACGCGAGATGAATAGCTATTTGATGTCTGCATTTTCCGTTTTGTTGCACAGTCTGTGGCGTGATATCTTGCCTTCTGCTTTGCGGTGCCGTCATACCAGCGTAATTAGTATGCTGTGGACTACACTCACAGGCATGTGGCGCGGAGCTTGCTCACATGTACACGCTTTCGAAATGCTTACTTGAATGATTTCAATTGAATTTACAACATTGAGCACTAATGCTGCTGTACCAATGCGAGACACGGGAGGACAGCGGCACGGAACACCGTTAACAGTTTTTGCATACACCGTAGGAAAGCTGCCGCTGCTTCCACTTCACCTTCAGTGCGCTTGCCTAATGCCCTGACACTACATAAGAGCCATCCGTTCAATACAGGTCCTTATTTATGACCCCCTCTTTTAAAGTGACAGAACCATATCGTGAAAGGAGCCCTGTCAAAGTAAATACGTACGGTCAGGCAGTTTGTTTCCATGAACGCGCAACGAATATGAACGAGTGCCTGATCAGAATTTTGAAATGAGACCGTCCTTCCAAAATAGTGGCAATGCTTCAAATTTCAAGCCCACGACTAAGGCTTCAGTAATCAGGTACGTTTGTATCCAGGCGCAAACGCCACGAGCACAGAAGCGCAGCAACCAAATTACGGAGAAGTTTGCCACAACGGGAGGTGAGAGCTGCATGCACATTACGATTGAACCAAAACATGGTGTCGCACTGCTGAGAGCTGTCAAAGCACTCTCAAAAAAAGGCTCTATTGGAGCCGCAATTGTTACAAACAAACGACTTTCCGCACATGTGTGTTTGCATTGGGTTATATCGCACGAGGACGCGAGTTCGATTTCCGTGTGCGGCAGCCGCTTTTAAGATGGAAGCGGAAGGCAAAAATGCCCGTGTTTTCAAGATTTCAGCGCGCGTAAAGATCCCCAGGCGATCAGCAATAATCCGGAGCCCTCCACTACGGCACGGCTTAATAGCGTCCGTGCATTAAGCCCCACAATCAATCAATCAATCAATCAATCAATCAATCAATCAATCAATCAATCAATCAATCAATCAATCAATCAATCAATCAATCAATCAATCAATCAATCAATCAATCAATCAATCAATCAATCAATCAATCGATCAATCAATCAATCAATCAATCAATCAATCAATGCGTTGTCATATATAACTAAAGTAATCGTATATCCCAGCTGCCCACAACCAGAGCGTAGAGGTAGAAAGCTCAGTAACACATACGAAGCTCGCTTCTTACGCTTATGGTGGGTACCGGGAAAAAAATTCCTCACCCACAATTTTCTTTTTTCTGCCTTGGTTTTGACTTGCTGGAGCTCCGCGGGCCCCGCTGAACAGACAGACAGAGGGTCCACAGGTTGGTGCCGTATTCCCGCGAGATGCCTACCAGGTCGGCTTACAAGCTACAATGCTATTCATTGCACGCAAGGCACGGAGGGTGGACGGAGAGCGCCAAGCAGACTTGTTTCATGTTTCAAGCGCGATTGTGTTGTTTTGTCAGCGCCAATTGCGGTGAGCATCAGCTTGCGGTGAGAAACCCGCGCGGCTTCGGATGCGCGCCGTTTGTATCTCCTGCTACCCCACATGCTTCTCCATGCTATACCCCGCCTGCTGGCCTGGCCACACTGTTCCGCCATTGAGACGGTGGTCTGCAATCGGCGCCACCGAGTGTTGTACAGAGAATTCTATGCCCGCCAAAGCAGGAAGAGTTGAAATAAAGGAGCCACCGGCCTGGCGCGCTTAGGCGCCTGGAAGTTCTAGTAAATATTAGCCTGGGAAAGCTTTTGTGCATGCAGAAGCGACAAGATTGCAGCAGTGTTCCATACGCAACGTTACACTTCACTGTCCATAAAGGCTGGGCATGTAAAAATTTCTGAAACTCTAAACCTCTTCTGCAGGAATGTATGTATGTCGGCTTACTTAGTAGGAGCCTGAGCGATTTTTTAGAACAATACTTTCAGCAATTGTATTCTAGTATACAATGGTGAATATGGTTTTGTCAAACAGCAGTGACAAATTCGACAACTGTGTTTTTCCAAATTGAAAGTTGAGCGTCAGTTTAAATTTATTGCTGCACTTACATTGTAGTAAAAACGCCAGTGTGGACCTCTTCAGTAAAACTGTATGTGGTTTAACAAAGAGCTTACCAGAGTTCAGAAGAAAAGTTTCAGCGATTGTGTACCACTAAACCAGAGCTTTCATGAAATATCATTGCATGCACAAATGACAAGCGTGCTCCAGTGTTAAATGTTTCGTTTTAAGCCTGACTGGCCATAACGCTGCACCTTCAATTTCCGTAGTATTTCTGAAATACTGCTCCTCTTCTGTAAAAATGTTTCCCGGTTGCCTTACATTTAGAAAACAGCGGTTTGAGAAGAATATGATCAGCGATTGAGTTTAAAGTATACACAGGCATACATTGGATTTAGTACATGGAGAAGCGACAAAAACACCACATTCTCCAAAATTGAAGATTAAGATTAAATGACAACAAATGCTGCATGTACATCGTGGTAAAAGTTTCAGATACCGTCGACTTCTTCGGAAGGAATGCTGGTTCGTTGTTTTACTTACAACGATTTTACGGCAGATACAAAAAAAATCAGCGACTGTGTTTTAGTAAATGAGACAATGTTTAGAAAGCTGGTATGAACAAGTGTCAGTTGCTCTGCAGTGTTCAGATTTATACCACAAACTCACTGACCGTAAGTCTTTGACTATATACTCGCAAAACTTCTTAAAGCCAGCACCTCTTCTGTGAAAGTTTGTCGGTGCCTGTTTTCATAGAACTAACCTACTAGCCAGTTTTCAACAAAGAATTGCAGAGGTTGTGTTTCAGTAAAAACTGCGTAAATCAGATTTCGTGCGTGCAGAAGCCACAGTTCACAAGTGTTTGAAATTCAATAATATGCACCAGTTATTATAAAGGGTTCACCTTCATTGTAAAATTTTTGATTCACCTCGGTTAGAGAAATTTTTAATGCCTCTTTAGGTACGAGATGCTTTAGGCATTTTCAGATGAATAATTTCTGCGAATGTGTTTGTGGTGGAATACAGTGTGAAGTGTTGGCAGAAGACGAGAAAGAAGAGGACCGAGCGCGCAGCTGCAACAAGTGCGGGTAGAAGAATCGAATCGAGAAACGTTAAGCGGACGCCTTTGATGCGCTGGGCGAGTGAGCGCGGCCCTGTGATCGCTTGGAGCTAGAAGCCAGGGTCTCAACCGCTGCTGTCGCCGGAGAGCCGTAAGCCGCAGACGGTTCCCACAGTCTCTTTGGAACGACAACTTGTTTAAATGCTCTGCCGGTGGCAAACTGGTTTTGGCGGCATCAAACGTTGTTGGATTGAAGGTGCGAGTACCTCTGTTCTTTTGTCAACGAAGACGTCTTCGCCATTTTCCGGAAGCAACATTGGAGGGTCGGGTCTCGTCGTTGCCAACTCTTCTCTTGGGATGTCGGCGCAGCTGGTTTAAGGTCACAGTTAGAGGCGTAACCTTTCCTTTCCCTGCCTTTGCGACAACCGAAGCCAACAAATCGGTGGGCAGCTGGGTGGCTGTTGCAGCCAGTGCCACACGTAGGCCATCTTTGCCTTTGAGCTGCCGGTCGGGATCTGGCATGTGAGATTTCCTCACACCTGGAATATTCCCGATCACGACATCATAGATTAGCTTGTCCAGGCAAGCAGTGGTTACCTCGCTCAGAAAGTAAGGGGTCTGGATGTAGATGTGGGCCTCCGGGAGCTTCTTGACTGTCCTGTCCAAGAGCATTAACCGGGTAGTTTTTCCCATTAACTGGGTTTCTGCGACTAAGTCGCGTCGGACACGAAAGGTATTACTTCCCATGTTCCGCAAAACGGTGACAGGCTGTCCGAATAATCGCCCTTTGACCACTGGCATTCCTTTCGCTAGGCAAGAATGTTCTTTCACGATGCCACAAGAATACTAGGTACCAGTATTCTCATCGTGCTTGTCGTCGAGCTTAGTGCACTGCTGTTGAGCTTCCCGGGGCTCAGTGAGGGCACAAGCAGCAACCTTCTCTGTTCTACTCAACCCATGTCCGCAGTGCTCAGTTTAATGCCCGTGGAGACCACAAGTAGCGCATCTAGCCGGTTCTTTCAAGGAGTTACTACACTCTCGTGCACGGTGGCCTGTTCGGTTGCACAGAAAGCATTTTGGTGGCACTTTCGTTTGGGCGTCTGCCGCGACTAAAGTTGTATCGTGGGCGTCATCGGAGACCTTCCCGAAGTTCGACAGGTTTTGTGCTTCTAGGAAACGATCCATCGCATCGGCTTGGTAGTTCAGCGTTTTGCACTTGCGTTCTTTCAGGAAAATCACGAGTTTAGGATGGCAGCAGCAGACGAATTGTTCCCCGATGATATGGTCACGGAGAGCTTCGAACGTTTTCTGAATGTTCGCCATATCTATCCAATGGTCAAAATAACTCGGTAGTCTCGCTGCAAGTTGTTTTTCTGTTTCACCAATTTCCGCCCGCGCTTTCCTGAATTTTTCCTGATAGCCTTGGGCTGTAAACCGGAACCGCTGAAGCAACGCCTTTTTTACCTTGCCGTAGTCAAGAGAGTCCTCTGCGGTCATTCGGCCAATAATGGTAAGCGCCTCTCCACTTAAGCACATGCTCACAGCAAGAAGCCCAATTGTCCTGCGGCCATTGCTGCCCTTTTTGCTACGCGTTCAAATCGTTGCAAGTATACGTGCATGTCGTCGCCTAATCATCGTCAAACAGAGGAAGCAACTTCTGCGGGTTGACCGCATTCGTGGCGGCAAAAGCGTTATTTCCCGCGGCGGCATTCGACGGAGTTGCACCCACCTCTTGGAGTCAGATTCTTGAAAGTAGCAGTACTTCCTCTCTTTCCGCGGCTTCTTTTGATCTATCTGCAGCTTCCTTCTACCTTTCCGCAGCTTCTATTTACCCTTTCTGCAGCTTCCTTCTCCTGTTCAGCTGCTTCTCGGCTAGCTTCCCTCTCGGCGGCCCTTGCGGTGCGCTGCTCAACACGTTCGCTGTGTTCCCACGCCCTAAGCTCTTGACCCGAGAGCCCTAGCTGAGTTCCTGCAGCAATTATCTTCTCTATATCCATGCTTTCTACCAAACGTTACAGGCGCGTTCGTGGCTTACCGACTCCTTTCAGCGGATGTTAATGATCATGGCAGGCTCGCCACTTTTTGTCATGAATAGGCCTAGGACCAGCTAGAAATTCATGAGTCGGTAATACGTGAGCAATTAAGGATAGCTTTATGCGTGGAAAATGAGAGCAGAAGTGAAGAGAATAGCGAAAACACAGAGCGGAAACGAGACTACAGGAAAGAGCCTCTAATGGGGCAACAGGCTTACGAAAACTGTTCGCTAAACAGAGCTTAGAGAGCAAACGTCCTACATAGTTCGGTAGGCAAAGCAGTCCCACGAGGTCTCCTCACGAAGCGTGTGGGATCGGCTGAGGTATCACGGCGCGGCTGGCTCGCTGAGAAGTCTCATGCCACGTCGGGTCCGGACACGGGACAGCGGCCGAACGTCAAGGACCGTACACAGTGGTCGACGGCTCGATGGCCTAACGGCGGTTGTGAGCCGGTCTTTCCCTGAACCGCGCCCTCTGACCCAGCGGACTTAGCGCGTCACCAGATCCAGGCACGGCCAGCAGACAGACATCGGTAACTGCGCTGGCTCAGCGGCTGACAGCTCTCCGGCGACAGCAGCGGTTGAGACCCTGGCTTCTAGATCCAAGCGATCACAGGGCCGCGCACACTTCGTCCAGCGCGTCAAAGGCGTCCGCTGAATGTTTCCCGATTCAATTCTTCTGCCCGCACTCGTTAAAGCTGCGTGGTCGGTCCACTTCTTTCTCGTCTTCCACCACCACTTCATCACATACAGGCTCCTAACGATCCCCAGCATTACGGACGGGAGAATAACGAGACATGGCACCAGAACATGGAGAAGAACTGAAGATGGCACACTTTACAGGGTTGGGTATTCGCAGAAACACACGGAGTAAAAAAGCGGCGGGAAAAACTAAACAGGGCCGCTAATTAAAAAAACACGAGTCCGTTTTACTGGAAGTCTAGTTGGCAAACTGCAACAGTCTCACGTGTTGGATGAGCTGTTCGGGAGGGTGAAGTTTGGTTGGAGCTTCGTCGGCGCGCCGGCGCAACGTCCTCAAAGGTGCGCAGGTCGTGGGGCGCTTTTCCGTGCTTTCGTTCCCTGGCCGTTGCCTTATAGGCCGTCGCAGAGGAACCACGGTCGCGCACACGGTAGTATCACAGCGGCGTCTAGTCCGCAGGCTGGCCTCTTGCTCACGACCACCACCGAGCAATCGGAAACACACCGTCCCCTTCGCCGGAATCCTCAAGCACCCCTCTTCTTCCTCTTCGTGGCACATAGCTCCACCATAGAGATTGCCGTCTTCTCTGAGGAAATGGTCTCCAAAAATGCGAAGTTACCGCTACTTCCTAACATGTCTCCCCACTTTAAAAAGTTGTTGGCAGAGACCACACTTTCACACCCTCAATACTCCACCTAAAAGAAAAACGCACTCGTAGGGAAATAACACACAAGGGTGTTCACACTCTACTGAGGAAATATTCATCAACGTTGTCACTGAGCCTAATGCACTGCATAGTGGATCAGTGTCCAAACCATAGTAGTAGGCACTCTTGCAGACGCGCGGCTCCTACATTTTTGTCGAATTCGCCAGACCGTAAGACAACGCTGTCGCCCAAATAGGCGTCTTCCACAAAGGCACTACAACAGTTTCATCATTTAGAGCATTGTGCAAGCAAACATTGCAAGATCTGACGAATGTCTTAATGTCGGCGTAGATATTCGGCCGTTAGAATTGGTGAAGAATTGTTTCTGTTGTCTTCCGTATCTCTTTGTAGCAGAGTCTAATGTTATTGTGAGCTGTCTGGAGCACAGAGTCTCGGAATTGTTTTGGAATTACCAGTTGCTTTTACTGTTGACCCGATGAGAGGTGGCATCGTCAGAACAGCAAGACGTCCTCTTTGACCAATAGGTAAGTGTTGCCCCTTCGAGATGTGACTCCTTACCTTGCCTCTTAAAGCAACTACGCAGAGTTCTATCTTCACATTGCTTTGTCTTCATCTCCTCTTTTGTCATCTCAGCGAAAATGAAGTTTGTTGTTAGTTATCGGCCTTGACAATGAAGACTACTTCGGGTGGCTTGTCTCTCGTGTCGCTGTGCTTACGGCGGTGCGCACGTAGCTTCCTAATCTCATCTGCTTGCTGTGCTTGTTGCGTGAAGTTCGGGTCAGGATCGCATGGATCTCTCGCGCTTGGGATGTTACCCAAGACCAAGTCATAAATTGGGTCAGTAATGCACTTTGCCAGTACGTGGCCTGAAACGTAGGGAGTATGGATCTTGATATACGCCTCTGGGAAGGCGCTGTGTTGTCTTGTCCAGGAACAGCACGGCGGTGGCTTGACCAGTCGGGCACGTACCTGGCACGAGCTCTTTGCGTACAATTACGGCGTTGCATCCAGAATCCCGCAGCAGAGTTACAGATTTCCCGTACATCTGACCGGTAACAACAGGTAAATTGTCGGCGAAGCGTCCGGGTTGAGTTGCGTCTCCTACAAACGTCTTCCGCGCATTGGCAACAGAAATATGCATGTAAGGACGAGTAGCTCGTCTCCTTTTCCGAGATGTCGCAACTACGCAAGCAGAAACTTGGTTGGAATGGGGCTCTCTCGATTTGCTGTTCTCGCTCTTGTGGCCCGGTTTGCCGCACTCGAAGCAGATTGGAGCTTGTCCCGTCATACGGCACTCCGAAGCGCGATGTCCGACTCTGCCACAAATGAAGCGAGTCGGTCCTTTTTTGCAGCCCTATCAGTATGACTCGAGCCTGCGTTTATTTAACTGCCTTCCTTAAACTTCTCCAAGTTCTTCAGAGTCTGAGCTTCCAGGAAACGATCGGAAACCTCGGCCATTTGGCTAATGATCTAGCAGTCTCTTTCTTTAATGAAGACAACAAGTTCCTGGCTGCAGCACTTCAGAAACTGCTCGGCGATCGTTTTGTCGCGTAGGCTTCTCAAATGTCTTTGGTACGCCCGACGTCTCGATCCACCGATTAAAATATCCTGCCACGCCGGAAGCGAACTGTAGCCCAGTTTCTCCATCTTCGGCTTTTGCGTGGCGGAACTTGTCATTGTAGCCCTGGGCATGAATCGAAATCGCTGGAGAACAGCCAACGTGACCTTCTGGTAATTAAGAGAGTCTTCAGTCAGACACATGCTCAGGCCAACAGCCCATTTATCTTCCAGCCACTGTTGCGCGCGTGCAATCCTCTCAAACCTCATGAGGTAGGCGTCTAGATCGCCCCGACGATGGTGTAACGGGGGAATGAAATTGTGTGGGCTTACGGAAACAGGCGCCGGTGCTGCCGCCGCTGCGCTCGCTTCGTTGCCCTGCGGATTGTTGCTGGTACCTTCCTGCAGTCTTAACTTCAGCTGAAGGTTCGCATTCTCGAGCTCTGCAGCTGCCTTGTTAGCCTCGCGTTCTGCTGCCCTCTAAGCTCTCATGCGATCTTGCTCAGCTCTCATGCGATCTTGCTCTGCCTTCACCCATTCCCGGAGCTGAGAGTCCCTGAGGCCCAGTTGGGTACCAAGCGTGACCAGTTTCTCGAGATCCATGTCACGTCTCGCACTCTCCCATCCTCCTGCTGGTGACGTTAGCTCTTCGGGTTACGTTAATGAAGAGTCCTGTCGCGGATGGCAGACGTGATGGAATACAGGCTCCTAATGATCCCCAGCATTACGGACGGGAGAATAACGACACAGGGCACCAGAACATGGAGAAGAACTGAAGATGGCACGCTTTATAGGGTTGGGTAATCGAAGAAACACGCGGAGTAAAAAAGCGACGGAGAAAAACTAAACAGGGCTGCTAACTAAAAAAAACGAGTTCGTTTTAAGGGAAGTCAAGTTCGCAAACTGCAGAAGTCTCACGTGTTGGATGAGCTGTTCGGGAGGGTGCAGTTTGGCTGGAGTTTCGTCGGCGCCCCGGCGCAACGTCCTCGAACGTGGGCAGGTCATGGGGCGCTTTTCCGTGCTGTCGTTCCCTGGCCGTTGGCTTCTAGGCCGTCACAGAGGAACCACGGTCGCGCACACGGTAGTATCACAGCGGCATCTGGTCCGCAGGCTGCCCTCTTGCTCACGACCACCGCCGAGCAATTCGGAACACACCGGTCCCTTCGCCGGACTCCTCTAGCACACCTCTTCTTCCTCTTCGTGGCACATAGCCCCACCTTAGAGATTGGCCGTCTTCTCTGATGTAAAGGTCAGAGAAGACGGCAAACGCAAAGTTACTGCTACTTCCTCACAGTGTTCACAGTAAATATTAGCCTGAAAAAACTTTGGGCATGCAGAAGCGACAAGATTGCAGCAGTGTTTCATCCACAATGTTACACCTCACTGTCCATAAAGGCTGGGCATGTAAAAATTTCTGAATCTCTAAACCTCTTCTACAGCAATGCATGTATGTCGGCTTACTTCAAAAGGCCCATAGCCACTTTTCAGAAGAATAATTTCAGCAATTGTGTTCTTGTATACAATGGCGAATATGGTTTTGTGCAACAGGAGTGACAATAGCACCACTGTGTTTCCCCAAATTGAATGCTGAGCCTATCTTAAAATAATTGCTGCACTTACATTGTAGCAAAAACGTCAACCCGAGACCTCTTCAGTTAAACTATCTCAGGTTTTATTGACAAAGGACTTTTGGAGTTCAGAAGAAAAATTTAAGCTATTGTGTCACCAGTAAACAAGAGCTTGCACAAATGACGAGTGTGCTCCAGTGTTAACCATTAGGTTTTAAGCCTGACTGACCATAAGGCTGCACCTACAATGTCGTAATATTTCTGAAGTACTGCTGCTCTTCTAAAGAAATTTTTTTCCGGTTGGCATAGATGGAGATAACATCGATTGAGAAGAATAATATCAGCGGATGTGTTTAAAGTATAGATAGTCATATACTGGATTTATTACATGGAGAAGCGAAAACACACTACATTCTATCAACATCAATTTTAAGCCTCCAGGACAGCAAAAGCCGCAATTACATTGCGGTAAAATTTTCACATACCGTTGAACCCTTCAGTAGGTACGCATGTATGTTGTTTTACTTAAAAGGTCCTACAGCATTTAGAGAAAAAAATTCAGCAACCATTTTCTGGGAAATGGGGGGGAACGATAAAAAGCGTGGTATGAACAAGTGCCAGTTCTCTCCAGTGTTCACATTTGTACCTAACATTCACTGACCTTTAGTCTTTGACTATATGCCTCGGAAAGACTTCTTAAAGCATGCAGCTCTGCTGGACAATTTCTGTATGCCTGTTTACTTACAAGTACCCCACTGGCCAGATTCAAACAACTAATTGCAGTTGTTGTGCTCAGTAAAAACTGCATGAATTAGCTTTCGTGCATGCTAAAGCCGCAGTTCACAAGCGTTTCAAATTCAATAATATACACCAATGACTATAAAGGGGTCACCTTCATTGTAAAATTTATAAAGATTGACCTATTCTATAAATTTTTTGTATGCCTGTTTACATGCGTTTACATGTTTACACCAGTTATTATAAAGGCCTTAACTTTGACAAGTGTGTTGCGCTCCCCGCCCCACCAGGCTCGGTGGGAAACATTTTGTGCGGCTGACAAAATAAACACCAACGACCACGGCCACTCTCGGTCAGTCACCGTCACCACTTGCAAGCTGCATGTCGTCACTCAGCTGGAGAGTACCCCTACGCTCGCAGGTTCTCGACCGCGGGGCTAAATCGTGACACTGGAGAGGAGGGAAGAAGCCTGCGGAGCGGCTGAAGTGACTGAGAGCACCGCCACCGAAAAGGCCGAGACACCGCCCCCTCAACCAGCCGCCATCACTCCATGCCGCTGTACGGGAGGCTCGTGCCGTTCGACGATAAAGGGTCCGCCTGGCCAGTCTACGAAGAACACGTAGGGGTGTTTTTCCGCGCGAACAACAGACAAGCGGCAAAACAGCACGACATTTTCCTGCCCAACAGCGGGACCGGCGTCTTCGCTCTCCTGCTCGACCTGCTCAAGCTGGCAAAGCCACATGAAAAGTTGCTGGGTGAGGTGCTCCCGGCGCTACGCTCGCACTTCAGCCCGACTACATCGACGTTAATGCAGGGCTTCCGCTTCAACAACCGGAGCCGCCGAGACGGAGAGACGCTAGGCCAGTTCTTCACAGCTATGCGAGGGTTGGGAAGCGGCTGCGCCTTCGGGGACCAGCTCGACTCGCTGCTCCTGGACCATTTCGTCTGCGGCATCAACGACTCCGCAATGCAGAGACGCGACTCCTTGAGCTTACCGACCCCTCGGTGAACGATGCCGTGAAGGCAGCGCTGACGCATGGATGTTTGCGGCGAGTTGGCGAGTGCGGTCGGCTCACCGTCGACGGAATCGTCGGTGAACAAGATGCCGACACGGCATGGCAGGTGCACGTCGCCGTGGCCGTGGTGCCCCCCCCTCACATTGACAGTTCGCGCAAGCGGAGTGCTTTACGTGTGGAAGAACTGGGCACATTGCTTGGGCGTGCCGAGGGGAAGACGGCGAACGAATGGAAGCAGCAGCCGGCGTTCAGCACATGTTCCGCGCCAGCTCATGGCGAAGGAAGTCGGCGCAAGGGTAGGCGGCGGGGGCGTGCGGCAGCAGCTTCGGGTGCACCGGCTAGGCTTCACGTCGTGCCCGAATACCCACAGATTTTCCGCATGTGGCACACGGACATACATAAGTCATCTGTGCCGCCGTATATGGTGACTGTCGAAGTCTGCGGGCATCCCATCTCCATGGAACTGGACACAGTGGCCAGCGTGTCTGTCATGGTAGGAAAGCCTTCAAACGCACCTTCCCTGGTGTGTCCGTTCAGGCGTCGGGCGTCATGCTGCGCAGCTACTCTGAACCGTTCGCCCAGGTCGAGGATCAAGCCCAGGTCAGCGTTCGCCTTGGCGGCAGGGAGGCAACCCTGCACTTGTACCTGATCAACGGGCCGTCACCGACGCTGCTCGCCCTGAATTGGAACCAGTCATTAAGCGCACGGCTGCCAGAGTACCAGGTGGAAGTGCATGTGGTGGAAGACGTCCCGAGCCTTCTCAACCAAGTTCAAGGCCCTGTTCCCGCCCAGGGTGGGCACATTCACCGGCATGGCGGCAAGCATACATGGACCAAAGGGAGCCCGGCCCCGTTTTTCAAGCCGCGTCCGCTGCCGTTTGCCCTGAAGGACGGGGTAACCCAGGAGCTGCAACGAGAGAACATCCTGGCGCCCGTCAAACCGTAGAAGTTGGCCGCTCCTATTCAAGGTCACCATCAACCCCGTCGCTATGGTCGAGAAGTACCCGCTGCCACGTATTGAAGATCTCTGGTCGGCGCGGTCCGGGGGACAGAAGTTCACGAAGCTCGACCTTAGAGATGCGTACCTGCAGCTGGTGCTCCAGGAGTCGGCCCGCAATTACGTCACCATTTCGACAACGCTGGGACTCTTCCAGTGCACGCGCCTACCGTTCAGCGGGGCCTCAGCTTCTGCCATTTTTCAGACTGAGATGGACAACCTGTTCAGGGGCATGAGACACGTGGCGGTGTACCTGGAGGACATCCTGGTGACCGGTACAGACGACGAGGACCACCTGCAGAACCTGCACAACGTCCTGGCACGATTGCAGGATGCCGGGCTGAAGCTCAAGCTGGAGAAGTGCATTTTGGTGGCCACCAGCGTTGAGTACCTGGGCCACGTCATTTCCCAAGCAGGCCTCGCCCCGGCACCCCGCAAGGTGTAGGCTGTGCTAAGGCACCCTAGCCCCAGAACAAAAATAGCTGCAGAGCTACGTCGGCCTCCCAAACTTTTACACGAGCTTCCAGCAGAACCTGTCATTGCATCTGCAGCCACTCTATCTTCTGCTTCGTCATGGACAGCAGTGGGCCTGGAAGAAGGAACGGGACTTGGCCTTCCAGCGCAACAAGGAGCTGATCACCAAGGCTCCGGTGCTGGACACTTCGATCCGGCCAAGCCTGTCGTCCGGACGGTAGATGCGTCGCTGTACAGCGTGGGAGCCGTCCTGGCCCACCGGGAGAAGGATGGTCAGGAACGCCCTGTATCGTTTGCATCCCGTCGGATTCATGCCGCAGAGCAGCGGTAGAGCCAGCTGGACAAGAAAGTCCTGGCCCTCATGTTCGGGG